>WNWU01013639.1:14184181-14292813 GCA_012654045.1 Ptyas mucosa
CCTGATCGTCAGAGAGACTTTTCAAAGCATTTTTTAAAATGATCAGGCAACTCAGCTGGGATCATCAGAGAGACTTTTAAAGCATTTTTTTCTGCAACCTCTTCAGTGGAAGAGGTGGTTTAAAAAATGCTTTGAAAGGGCTCTGACGATCCCAGCTGTGTTCCTGATCAGCAGAGGCTATTCAAAGCATTTTTTTTGCATTTGCAGAAAAAATGCTTTAAAATTAAAAAAAAAAAAGTTGGCCACGCTCACCCAGTCACATTATCCCCTCCCATCAAGCCACGCCCACAGAACCGGTAGTTAACAAATTTTACATTTCACCCCTGCATAACACCCAAATTGGTGGAGGGTTGCAGTGATGGTTGTCCTTCTGGAACTCTGTCCCATCTCCATACAGTATCTCTGGAGCTCAGTCAGAGTGACCATTGGGTTCTTGGTCACCTCTCTTACTAAGGCCCTTCCTCCCCAATTGCTTAGTTTGACTGGGCAACCAGCTCTTGAAAGAGTCCTGGTTGTGCCAAACTCCTTCCATTTGAGAATTATGGAGGCCACTATACTCTTAGGAACCTTCAGTGTAGCAGAAATTTTATTATAGCCTTCCTTAGATCTGTGCCTTACAATAATCCTGTCTCTGAGATCTGCAGGCAGCTCATGGCTTTTACTCTGATACAGTATGCATTGTCAGTTCCATGGCCTTCTATAGTGAGGTATGTGCCTTTCCAAATCATGTCCAATCAATTTAATTTACCATGGGTGGATTCCAATCAAGATGTAGAAACATGTCAACAATAATCAAGAACTGGAAGGCATCTGAGCTAATTTTCAAGTGTTGTTGCAAAGGATCTGAATACTTATGCCAATGTAATATTTCAGGTTTTTTCTTTTTAATAAATTTGCAAACATTTCTAAAATTCTATTTTCACTTTGTTATTATGGGGTACTGAGTGTAGATTAATGAGAAAAAATAATTTTCAACAACTGTAGAATCAGGTTGCAGCATAACAAAATTGACAAAAGTGAAGGAGGTCTGAATACTTTTTGATTACACTGTACATATACATTTACATATACATACATACACATACATACAGATATTGAAAGTTTGATTGCCTGTGCATGTTGAGACAATCTTATTGCCTGTTCCTATGCAATTTAGGGGCTCTGGTTAGAAATATTTGTTGTTAGGATTATATCAATATTAGTTTGCAATGAGGATGAAAATCTCATTATAAAATAAAGTATTATGTGGAGTAAATATAACTTTGCTGCTTTCCGAAAGAACAGAGAAGGATTAGATGTATTTGAGTTTATGATTTATTCTTTAATATTCATTTCAATCTACTATGGCTTGCAATGAATATTTTGCCTCCATTTTCATTACTTCTTGATTTGTTATCTGGCACTTGCAGCTAAGCTTGATCCTTCCTCTATCCCTCCTCTTCCTCCCTTTTCTATTATGTGTCCAAAATATCTAAATCTTGGTATATCTACTGGGTAGTCTGGTTCTACTATATTTCATCTAATATTGAATTATTTATCTTTCTGTTTGGTCAACTTCAGCACCACAACTCAAAGGCATCATTTTTATTTATTTTTATTTCCTTCGGGGATCTAACTTTCACAGTCATATGATATTTTAGAATATAACATGGCCTCAACAACACATACCTTTTCTTTTAATGTGATGGCTTCCTTACTTTAACATTTGGTCTAAGTTAATTATAACTTTTCTTCCAAGTAACAAATGTTATTAATTTCATTAATGAAAGATTAAGTAACGATTCCTGTGAATTGTTGGGTCTATACTATGTTAGGGGGGAAGGTGGGAGGGAAAGAGAAAGAGAGATCAGCTCCAACTTGACACTTTCTTTTATCTTCATCTACAGATATTTTTTGTGTCTTCCTTGTTTCCAGTTATTAAAATGATATCATTAAAAGGACATCATCAACAGAACTAGTTGATGTCCTTTTTCTAGAAGAGTTAATTCCAATTTCTGTATCTTATGAGAAGATAACCAATAGTTTTGATGACTCTTGATATAAGTTAAGTAGTTAGGATAACATCATAGAACTCTGGATACTTCTTTTCCAGTTCTGAATCATTTAATTTCTATTCATTTTCTATTCAAATGCATTTATTATAATTGTTTGTGCAATCAGCTAGATGTTTATACTGTATTTGGCATTTCTGTCCACCTAGTGAGGCTTTCCCAAGGACGTGGGATAGTCAGTTGTTATTTGATAAAATTACAAGTATCATTGCAGGATGTAAGCTATTCCTAGTAAAGCTGCCTTTTGCAATTGACTGGTGTTAACTTTGCCAATTATGATGGTGTTTAAGTAATGGCCCAGTTGTTTTGGCATTATACACAAGGCACAAGATAATATCTTTGCTTTCTTTTACCATAGTAACTTTAATTTTATTTGCAAATCTTTATATTTTGTGATTTTCTCCAGTTCTTTCTCCCCTATTTTCCTATCTCCAGGAGAATGTTTACTATCCAGGCTTTTTTGTCTTTCTTGTTAACAATTGTTAAGCCTGGGGTGATATGTGGCAGATGTGGTCTGTTTGAATTCTACAGTTTCAGAGCACTTTAACTTCTTCATTTTCTATTACTTTCTCTGTTTTGTAGTCCTCCCAGTTCTTATTACAGGCAAATAGAGTACTTGCAGATATTCCAATGAACCACTGTAGTTACTTTGTCATGCCTTGTTTGTAATAAGTCTGTGTGATCTTCTTGCAGCAGCTAACAGGTGACGCACTTTTTCTGCAGCTTCTTTCCAGAGATGGCATTTGCTATCTGCTGCTGTTTTCTGAATTCAGGCTTTAAATGCTTCTGTTCTTAAGGCTTCATTTTCTAAACCAGAATTAGCCCTTATGTGTCTCTTTAACTTAATCACCTTCTTCACACTTCTGGTGTATTTTTTTTCTTGAGTTCAGTATCCTTGAAGTTGTCAGACTGGTAGATGCTTAAATATTTGTTGTGATTTTCTTCATCCAGACTCTTGATGTTATTACCATAGGGTATCTTTATTCCTTCAAGCTTTGACAATTTTTTCTCTGTTGATAGTGAGGATAGCAAATTTGTTCAGCCCAAACTCCATTGCAATATCATGGTGGTATACCAATGTTGAGCAGCAATTCCATTTCAGATGGTGATTTTATTATTATTAGCAGGGCATAAATGTTTATGTTGCCCAACTCCCAATGATTTGGGGCAGCTAACAATAATAAAGAAAGAAAGAAATTATAATAAATAGATGAAAGATGGTAAATGTGATGAAATGAGGCATCTTACTATTCCTGCCAAAGGCATGAGTGACAAAACAAATTTTCATGGCTCATCTAAACAATATCAGGGTGGGGATCATCCAGATCTCATGGGGCCTTCTTCCAGAGAGCAGTTGCTGATGCAGAGAAAATGTGCTTTTGGGGTCCTGATTTTGGGGTTCAATCAAAGGAAACTGGAGCAGAGCAACCCTATCAGATTGTATTATTTGGGCAAATATTAAGAGATACACATGTTCCCTCAAGTAATCAGGCTCTATGACATATAGAAATTTATAGGTAACAATCAGTGCCTTGAACTGTACCTGAAAGCAAACTAGCAACAAATGCAAAGCACAAGTGTTAAATGACCTTACTGATCATCATGGACATCACTGCTCTTGCCACTCTATTCTGGATCAGTTGAAGCTTTTGAATAGAGTAGAGTAGAGTAGAGTAGAGTAGAGTAGAGTAGAGTAGAGTAGAGTAGAGTAGAGTACAGTAGAATAGAATAGAATAGAATAGAATAGAATAGAATAGAATAGAATAGAATAGAATAGAATAGAATAGAATAGAATAGAATAGAATAGAATAGAATAGAATAGAATTTTATTGGCCAAGTTTGATTGAACACACAAGGAATTTGTCTTGGTGCATATGCACTCAGTGTACATAAAAGTGTACATAAAAGAAAAGATACGTTTGTCAAGAATCATAAGGTACAACACGAATGATAGTCATAGGGTACAATAAGCAATCAAATCATATTAGGAAACAGTCAATATAAATTATAAGGATACAAGCAACAAAGTTACAGTCATACGGTCATTAGTGGAAGGAGATGGGTGATAGGAACTATTTGAAGATTAATAGTAGTGCAGACTTAGTAACTAGTTTGACAGTGTTGAGGGACTTATTTGTTTAGCAGAGTGATGGCATTCAGGAAAAAACTGTTCTTGTGTCTAGTTGTTCTGGTGGGCAGTGCTCTATAGAGTTGTTTCGAGGGTAGGAGTTGAAACAGTTTATGTCCAGGATGTAAGGGGTCTGTAAATATTTTTACAGCCCTCTTTTTGACTCGTGCAGTATACAGGTCCTCAATGGAAGGCAGGTTGGTAGCAATTGTTTTTTCTGCAGTTCTAATTATCCTCTGACGTCTGTGTCTGTCTTGTTGGTTTGCAGAACCAAACCAGACAGTTATAGAGCTGCAGATGACAGACTCAATAATTCCTCTGTAAAACTGTAACATCAGCTCCTTGGGCAGTTTAAGGTTTCTGAGTTGGCGCCGAAAGAACATTCTTTGTTGTGCTTTTTTTATGACGTTTTTGATGTTAGGTGTCCATTTTAGATCTTGCGATATGGTAGAACCTAGAAATTTGAAGGTCTCTACTGTTGATATTGTGTTGTCTAGTATTGTAAGAGATGGTAGTATAGAAGGGTTTCTCCTAAAGTCTGCCACCATTTCTATGGTTTTGAGTGTGTTCAGTTCCAGATTATTCCGGTTGCACCACGAGGCTAGTTGTTCAACCTCTCATCTGTATGCGGATTCATCATTGTCTCGAATGAGACTGACCACTGTTATGTAGTGTTCAACTATCTGTTCATCATACAAAGTCTTCCATAGGGAGTTAAGCTGTTTTATATTCAGAGTCATAAACTTTTTAATAATTAATAAAACCAAAATAGATGTCTATTTGGAACTTCCTTACATTTTCCATTGTACACTGGAAATTACCTATGTTATCTGAGGGGTCCTGTCTTCTCTGAATTCAGCTTGTATGCTACTTCTTTCATTGTTAACTTTCTACTCAAATGTCTATAGAAGCAAGAAGACAGAGTAAGCATTGTACTATTTTAATGCAAATTTCTTTCCTTTAATCCATGTGTGCAATATTCTGATATTTGTTTCTTGATTTTCATGAAATTTTCAGATTCTGCAGATGATCTTGTTACCTTAATTTTTGTTCCTTGCATTGTTATTTTACTAAACAAAAACAAAAGAAAAAGAAAATATGCTACCAGATTTTCAGTCACTTTGCAGATAATTTAAGGCTGTATTAGAAATATAACCTTCCTCCCCAAGATGGCTGCTGACAGGTAGGAAGATTTTTCTCTCCTGCTGACAATCTGCTGATTTTGCTGCCAGAGTTGGTTTTTTGGCAGTGTTGCTCCCTGGATTTGAATAGGGGCATCTAGGAATGACCCAAGATGACTTTTGGATGGTCATGGGCTCATTTGGGAGAGGGAATCTTAAAAATTGCAGTTTCCTGTGAAAGCAGCCAGAAAGTCACTTACATACAAGGGAATGAAGCTGACAGGTTACAAACAAGGGAATGAGGTTGATATGTAGAAAAAAAAAGTGTTGCGTAACATGCAATTCCTAAATGAAAACTTTTTTAAAAGTTTGATGGACTCATAAAGACTATGGAAAACATTCAAAGGCAAGTAACTGGATAAACTGAACCCATAAAAGGACTCTGTGATTTGTAAGCAATAGATTCACTTGTGAGAAATATGGACCCAAACTTAGAACTAACTGAGTCAACACCATATGCCTCCCTAAAGTTCAACCTGCATTCTTATACAACAGCAGAAAACTGTCTTGAGTGGATAAGTGATGAACTGATCTTCTTTAGATGGATTGAAGGAGATTGGAGAATGGGTTTATCATATTTAACTGGGAAACAATTTCATATGGACTTTTTGGGGAAGATAGAGTGGCTGTGGAGATTGGTTTATCATATTTAAGCAGACAACAACTGATAAGAGGTGGTATTAAGAAGCCAACATGAATATTTGATCCAGGATAAATCAGTGTTAACTTTTGGGACAATTTGGGATAGTTAAGAAGCCATGGTAAATTTTCTTATCATGATTACAATAACAGTTTGCTAACAGAAAATTGAAATTTTAATCTTGCCTATTTTTATTATTATTGTTTCTCCTGTTAACTATTTTGTCATTAATATAGTATATAGATGACAGTTTAATAACTTGAAAATAGAATTAGCAGTTTAGTATTTTAAAATTCTTTTGGCTTGTTTTGCAAGGAGTGACAACTAATATTGTTGTAATATATTAATCAATATTCAACAAAGGGAAGACAATATGGGTATAAATGTTAGCTTTTTTAATGTCTTGTTTATTTTGTGTTTTTTCTTTGTTTATTTAATTTTGGTGTTTTATATTTTAATGTTATATATATATGTATATATATATATATATATATATATATATATATATATAATGTTATATTTAAAAATATTGAGTAGGATACTTAATAAACACACACAGGAAAATGAAGGTATATGCTTAATTATTAATGAAAGGACTAATGTGTATTTTGAAAAGCTTGAGTCAGGTTAATATGGTTGCATATGAAAGTAAGAATCTATAGGTTGCTGATAGTTTACCTTTCATTGGAGTCTAGATAAACAGAGCAGCACTAGTATAAAATGTATTCTGCAACGCTGACCAGCATCTGAATTTCTTCACCAATTAAGTTATTCTTTTCTTGTCACACTTTCCAATGAAATATTGCTGCCACCTGAGCTGTCCAGTTTGCATGATAACAATAGTGCAGATTCCATTTTTACAATGTAAATAGCCTTTCTATTCTTGCTAACAATGTAATTAACCCTTCATGGTCCCCTTTCACATAACAAGCCTCCACTTCCTATTGAGAGATTTATTGCATGCAACTTGAGTAACTGAAGTATCCCTCCTTCACATATTCATGCTTTTACTGATATGAATACACAAATATCAATTGCATGATCAATTGCCCTGCCACCATTTCCTGATGCCAGATGGAAATGGGAAGCTCAAGACTATAAACCCAGGTGCTAAAAAATCCATAGTTACAAACACATAATGAACAAGTGCATGTCCTGTCATTGAATATGTCAAAGATGATTACAGTTTACTCTGTTACTTACTCATTGCAGTGTAGATATATTGCTTCTACTATTTAATAAAACTTTAGATAGTCCCAATGTCATTTTTATCTATACAACAGGAAAAATCTTTTAACAATGAGATAATTAATGCAATGTTAAGATGTTGGTATAGGAATGGGAGAAAAACCATGGAAGCTGACTGTGATTTTTGGCCAATTGCTATCTGTCAACCCACTCTATTTTATGAATGTTCTATAAAAACACAAAGTAAAGGACTATATATATGTTCTATAAAAACATAAGGGAAAGGGATAGCTATATATGCTATCTTCAGCTCCTAAATGAAAGGTATAATGTGATCAAATAAATAAATAAAAGCAAAATATAAATCATAGAAATGATTAAAGTGGAAACAAGTTTATTACAGGATAATACTTATGAGGAAGTCTATTATTTTACTCTTCTTTCTCTTTGCAAATGTGAATTTTTGCTGAGGTTCAGTAACTATATTGCCTATAGGGAAACAACTTCCATAATTGGAAAAAGAAGTATGCACATAGATATTGAAAGACTGCCTGGATTAAAAATTTTAATCCATGCTGATCACTTTGAATGGAAGAGGAAGGGGATATTTCTAAGACTATTACTAAGAAAATCAAAATTGGAAGACCTCTGTTGAACTTGCACATATCCCTATCTTTGCCTCTCTTTTTCCTGTAAATTCCATGGTTTTCAGGCGTACATGCTGCTATCCCTTTGCCACTTCAAATTTTCTGTAGGGCAAATAAAATACAGAATCTATGTGAGACTTGCTCTCTCTCCCACTAAAAACTGCACTGTACTTGTTGTCCTATTCAACATTCTCCTGGGAGTCTTCATTGCTGTTCCCTTAACACTGTTTAAATGCTGTTTCCCAGTGATTGCTATTTTCCCCTTCATTGTCATTTCCCATTTACTGTTACTTCCTTCATTGAGTGCTTTGTGAATGTCATGTTTTCATTACTATTCCCTCAACACTGCTTATTGTTTCAAATGCAATTTCCCCAACAATAGTTACTCTCATTGCCACTTCCTGCTGATGTTCCATTGTGTTATTCTACAGGAAAATTCAACTCCTTTGTCTAATGAATGTGTGGTTGTCACACCTGAGTTTCATATTTGCTTTGAAATGTGCCTTTTGAATACCTCTTAGCTAAAACATTTTGCAACAATAAGAGGTCATGGTGGTGCAGTGGTTAGAATGCAGTACTGCAGGTTGATTTTGCCTACTGCTAGAAGTTTGATCCTGATCAGTTCAAGGTTCTACTGTTCCGAGGTCAGTAAAAGGGGACCCAGATTGTTGGGGGCAATATGCTGACTCTATAACTGCTTAGAGAGTTCTGTAAACAGAATATAAGTCTGTTATTATTGCTATAAAATGTGCATGTTACAAGCAATACATATGAAAATAGTTTTAAAATTAAAATAAAAAAAATAGATTTAAAAAATCATTCCAAAACAATAAATTTACCTTTTGGAAAACTAAAAACTGGGCAAGATCAAAATGGATAGCTCTGTAGATCAAAGTAAATGTAGCAACATTCATGGAGTGCTAATATATATTTGTTTTTATTTTGAAAGTTTTCAATATAAAAGTATTTTAAAATCACATACAAGTCTTACCAAACAACTTCCATTTTAAATGATCCCTAAATTCGTGAATCTTAAAGAAAACCTAATCTAAAAGAATGGCAATGTTTGAAGCCACAATCAAAAATTAATTCCAAATATTCTGAAAACTACTTTACTGAAGATGATTTTATTTGGGTATAATATCCCAGCTTCAAATAGGCTAGATTCAGATTTTTAACCATGATTTATGCCTATTAACATCAATGGAAATTACTAACCTATCCTCGATTTTTTAATTTAATATACACATAGAAGGCCTTTCTAGAATAGAGTGATGGATATAGAAACAATATCTCCACTCCACAAAATTATTTTTCTATCTTCATCAACATCTTACTTGTTTTATAGCAAGACTGTCAAACTCCTGTCCCATGGGCCAGATGAGTCACGTGCTGGCCACACCCATGCCCAGTTTAGTGAAGGGGGAAAGTTCCGATATGTCATGTGATGGCGCCATGACAATGTGAGTTTGACACCCCTGTTCTATAGTACAAGAAAGCCAAGCACATAGAGAAAGAAATGAGAAAGCCAGTTTGGTGTAGTGATAAAAGTGTGGGTTTAGAGACCAGGACACTGTGAGTTCTGGTCCCACTTAGGCATGGAAGCTGTCTGAGTGACTTTGGGCTAGTTATTCTCTCTCAGCCCAACTCACCTCACAGGGTCGAATTTATTGAATTTATTTATTTATTGATTAGCTCATTGGGCCATATCAAGTGCAGAATTCGAAAGACAAATCATTACAAAGGTTTGGTAAAACAAATTAAGTGAGATTGGAATAACTCACAATTAAAATGCAATTAGAATAAAATATGATCCAAATTAAAATTGAGATAAAATACAATAATTTAAAATACCATTTAAATATAATTAAAATTGTACTATAATGTCGCCCCTGCATCTACCCAATCTGTGTTAAAACTGCTATTAAAATTATATTGTTAGATCAAGTGGTCATTCTTACAATCTACCGCATTCTGCTGCTCCAACTTTGTCTTCCTTCCCATCAGCTTTACCACAAATTTAGCAATCCATTTTACCAACTGCAAGTTGGAACCTGACAAACAATATTGCAAAAAGTGCTCTTTAGACCTAGGGGTGCTGGTATAAAAGATCCTGCCCAGTTGATGCTCCCTCAGGTCTGAGTATAGGGGGCAGTCAAAGATTACATGGGACGTTGTTTCGACTTCCCCCATCCCACATAAACAGACCCTTTCCCTTACAGGAATATCCCTATATCTACCCCAGAGCATATTTGTTCCAAGTTGGTCCAACCTCAATTTTGTAAAGAATCTTCTCAGGACGGGGAGCAAAGGCACAGCTAAATATTTTTCTATTTTAAAAGTTTGTTTATTGGCTGATAACCAGGAGCAAACTTTTACTGCTGTCACCTGTGCAATATCAACTTGGGCACTCATGTCCTTAAATCTCTGTGCAATCCAATTTCGGATCTGCCTATAGTTGTACTGCTGCCAATTTAAAGGGATACCAGAGTTAGATACCTGCTTCAGAGCGCTTAATAACCAGTTATTTTTATTACTTGAGATAATCTGCTCCATTAGCATTAATTTGGGTAACCTCCCTTCCTCCATCTCGATTATTCTCAACCAATAATAAACAGTCTTCAACAAAGCCCTGGTGCCAGTCCTGTTTCTGCCCTTACTACACATGCTGGGGTTCCGGGGGACACTGCCAAAAATTTTCCTCAGTAACTTATTTTGAGGGGTTTCCAGCCCAGGCAGCTTAGCTGACCCCCATATTTCTGCCCCATAGGTAAGTACTGGTTCGATTTTCGCCTGGAAGACTTTTAGCACTGGGATTAATGAGGATGGAGTTTCTCTAAAATAAGTTTATTTAATTGAGCCATCCAAGCCATGGCCTTCCAAGCTCCAGCTTTTACCTGCTTATTCCATTTGCCATTTGTCTGAAATACTAGCCCTAAATAGGTAAATGACTGAACTTGTTCTATTCTTCTGTCATTTAAAACCCATCTCCTTATATTTTTTTGCCTGCTAAATATAATTACCTTTGATTTCTCTATATTAATTGTCAGGCAATTTTTTTATACAATATGCTGCCAAGTGACCTTCGTAACCCCACCTGTGAGGCCGACAACAAAATTATATCATCGGCATATAACAAGCAATTGATCTGTCTTGTTCCTATACTAGGCCCATGGAGTGATGTATCTTCCAAACATTTTGGGAGGTCATTTAAATATAAGTTAAAAAGTGTTAGGGCTAAAATGCAACCTTGTCTAACACCCTTCTTTAATGGGATTGCATTTGTTACCGATCCTGACCTATTCACTTGAACTCTTACATGGGTTTCCGTGTATAATATTCGAATTAAATATAACAATTTCTTTTCTATTCCCATGGCCTCTAATTTATCCCATAAAATTTTTCTATCAATTGTATCAAAGGCGGCCTTCAAGTCTATGAATATCACATACAGTGGTTTTTTCCAAAACTTAAACTTTGTTATTAGGTAGTCCAGTACAAAACAATTATCCATAGTAGATCTTCCGCTCCTGAAACCTGACTGCTCTTCAGCTAAGATGTTATTTCTCTTTATCCAGTCCTCTAATTTATGAAGCAAATGCTTAGCATAAATTTTTGCTGAAATATCGATTAGACTAATTAATCGAAAATTGTCCAGATTATCTCTAGAGCCTTTTTTATGTAAGGGGATAATTATTGATAAACACCAACTGGCAGGAATTTGCCCTGGTCTATTGATAAAAGTAAAGAGACCCGCCAGGACGGGCGCCCACCAGGCTATGTTATCTTTAAATAATGAAGCCGGGAGCGCATCCTGTCCTGGCGCTTTGTCTGTCTTCAGGGAGGAGGAGATTAAACTCCTCACCTCTGTGATTGACACTTCTTCCCACTGAGGTAAGGCTTCATGATCCTGTATCAAGCTCTGAGAGGATATAAGCTCATCAGAGCTTTCTGCTGTTGCTGGCATGGCCAAATACTTCTCCTATCTTTCTGCACTAATGTTTGGGTCGCTTATTGGTTTTCTATCTCTAATAACTTTTGAGACCTCCAACCAGAATAGTGTGGGTGAGGCCAGCTCTGCTGCCTGTTCTAGACCAGCCCATAAGTTGTCGATATAGGAGGCCTTTTTTCTCTTCAGTAGCTGCTTATATTTATGTAATTCCATGTTTGGACTGTTTAAGTATCTCCTAAGTGATTTCCTAAGCTGTTTTTTCTTTTCCTTACAGTCGTTATCAAACCATGTTGAGTAACTAGAATCAGACTGGCCCATTTGCTCGGTAGTCATGGAAAAATGCTTCAATTTATGGCATATTTCCGCAAAATAAACTGTAGGCTCTTGTTCACCCATACTGTTTGCGCAGATATGCGCTAAAGCTTCCATACATGGTGAATTCAGGAAATCGGTCAATGCTTTGTTATCACGGGGTTGTCGTGGTGGTGGTAAAAATGAGACAAGTTATGCATGTTCATTGTGTTGAATTATTTATAAAGTAATAATGGCAGAATATCACATACATACATACATACATACATACATACATACATAAAGTATACAATGTTATAAAGCTTTGCAAGATGGGGTTTGCATTGAACAAAGTCACTACATCATGCTGCAAAAATGTATATGTAATCTGTTAGTCTTAATTACCTAAGTAATAATCACAAGCAGGTATTCATACATTAGGCTATTACAATTCGAATAATGCACAACTCTAAAATAATACATGACTCTGTTCTTTTTAGAGGTGCTTTTTTCTATCAGCTGAGTGAAAATTTCTTTTCTTGAGTAATTACAAAGATATCTATTTCCTTCCTCAGGCTTGTTCATATATACAGATTACATCTTTGCAATATAAAATAGTTGCAAATCTGTTCGCATAAGCTGATAAATCTAGTCTATGGATGTTTTGCATGACTGGAGGTAAGACAGTGCAGGCAGAATACAGACTATGTATGTTGTTAAAGATAGGAAAGTTCCCTAAAAATAAAAGAATAGAAGTTTTGGAAAGGCAATCTTTCAGGGCTGGGTTATTTATGGTTATGGGGCTGTACTCTCCTGACACTATTAAATATCACTACTCTATGCCCATAGAGCAATCTTTCCTACCTTCATGGCAAGACTCATGTCTAAATTAGGAAACTGTAATTAACCAAAATTAATTTCATCCTGTGCCGGTCTTCTCAGGAGAATAGACCCACAAAATCTATGGATTTACTCTCATGGATAGTTAATCTGCAGGCTAACGGTGGTTCTTCCTCCCTTCTTGAGGGTAAAGAGTTCCTCAATCCTTCCTCACTAGATGTCTTGGTTTCCATTCCAGAATCCATTCTGTTTTCGTATCTCTAGGGCAGTGATGAAATTTAATTTTTTTACTATCGGTTCTGTGGGTGTGGCTTGATGGGTGTGGTGTGGCATGGTAGGCGTGGCTTGGTGGTTGTGGGAGGGGAAGAATACTACAAAATCTCCATTCCCACCCCATTCCAGGGGAAGGATACTGCAAAATCCCCATTCCCTCCCATTCTGGGGCCAGCCAGAGATGATATTTGCTGGTTCTCCGAACTGCTCAAAATTTCCACTACCACTTATCCAGAACCTGTCACAACCTGCTGGATTTCATCCCTATTCTAGGGTCAAATTACTAAATACTTACCAAAATATTATGGGAACCATAAATGTCACAAAGGTGCTTTTTCAAAAAGGCAACTGGACTTTCTTGATTTTCTTTAAAAATATTTTGCTTCTTATCCAAAAAGCTTGTTCAGTGTTGAAGCTATTTTATGAAATTAAGAAGCCACTTGGATGAGAAGCAAAATGTTTTCAAAAGGAAAAAAAAACCCAAGAAAATCCAGTTGCCTTTTGGAAAAAGCACCTTTGGAACAGCCATGATCTGGATGAATGAGAATCTCTATAGAACCAGAAATGTTGCTTCCTTTGCTGGAACCATAAGATAACAACCATGATCCATGATGAGGCTAGTTGGCACTATACATTCTGTTCTGAGCTTAAAATTGTTATGGAATCTAGAAACTCCTTATGAGGTAGGAGCAGAAAATTGCACTGCTTCTTTTTGAGTGATCAAGCCTGCAACCCAGTGGTGGGATTCAAGTAATTTAACAACCGGTTCTCTGCCCTAATGATTTCTTCCAACAACCACTTTGCCAAACTGCTCAGAAAGTTAACAACCGGTTCTCCTGAAGTGGTGCGAACTGTCTGAATCCCACCACTGCTGCAACCTGTACATTTACTTATCAGTAAATCACATTAAATGTAACTTTTATCTATGTATATATGCATGGGATTGCAGGTAGATTTAAATTCTACACATATTTATTTGGCAATACATTTACTTGGATCTACTTTCAAATAGGCATGTAATGTATCAGAGTGCCATGGATCTTTAAAGAAGGTGTTTCATTTTGACAAAAAATTGAATGATATAACACTGCTTAATGAAAAAAACTAAACCTTCCATTTTGCTTATTGAATTGTTTTCTTCAGCACTTGCAATAATCTGAAGAGGATTTTGTGTTAGATTCCTAATTTTGTACCATGAAGTACCACATTAAAGCAAATCAAAGCTGTTTTACACAAGCTTACTAAAGGTTATACTTTGTTAACTTTGGAAGGGGCAAATTAAATCTACTAGATTCACTGTAAACATGTTTGTTTAAATAGTATTTTGTTGTTTTTCCCTACTACCTCCTATTCTGGTTCACTAAATCATAAGATCAGGCTTTTAGAAATATTTATATTTCCAATGTATGTTAGAAGCATAATTTCTGCTTAAACATTAGAAAAATCCAAGAAAGCCAACTCATTGGAAGAACAATCTTTCTTCTTTCATTCATTTTGTGAGGATGTCTTGATTGCTTTTGAATCACAATCCTCTGGATTTGGAATATTATCTGTTTTCAGTAATCAACAACTGATCTCATAATCCAGAGTCTATATTTATGATCATAATAAAAATAAATAGGACTTAAAGAATAAATATATCCTTTGTGGATTAAATTTTTAAAAGTCATTTTATTGCAATATATATTGGATGATCTTGAGAGGAGGAGGATCTTTGGAACAAATATATCATTCTAGAACAATTACATAAAATCATCAAAAAGGATTGGGATAAATTGAAATTCATCAAGAGAGAAGAGGGTGGAATGTAAATAAAAAAACTGATGAAAATATGCAATTGCAGATTTGACCAAGATGAATTCATAATAACTTTATGAGAAACAAAGCTTAATTCCAGAAATAAAACATTGCCAAGATGTTTCATCTCTCATGTTGGTAAGATTATAGAAAGTGGCTATTGAATAACTTTGAAATTTATCTTAAATCAACAGTA
The DNA here is from genome assembly GCA_012654045.1 of Ptyas mucosa. Lineage (NCBI taxonomy): Eukaryota > Metazoa > Chordata > Lepidosauria > Squamata > Colubridae > Ptyas > Ptyas mucosa. The sequence goes on from WNWU01013639.1 coordinate 14,199,366, forward strand.
AAAGTATTGTCTCATAACATAAAGTAAAACTGCATTTATCTAAGTTATTGTTATTTCATTTCAATAAACTCTTCATCCAACTTTTTAAAAATATAGTTGCATATGGATTTGTCCAAATTGTTTTTTTTTTAAAAAATCAGAAACTCTGGGTGTCTTTTAATAAAGTAGGTGGAAACTAGTGGTTAGATTATATATTATCTAGATTGGATCCTATGTGTTCTAATTCTTCTATATTTCCTGTGTTCTTGACCTGGATCGACACTCTAAATTTCTTTTTTTTTTCTCTTGAAAAGATTCCATTGAATTGATTCTTAGAGAGGATATGGATTGCTATTTCCTTGGCAACAGTATGAAAATTATTTGAAATTAACTTAACTTTACAGTATAGTTTTTCTCTAATCAATCATTTTCTGTCCTGAGTAGAGTACAAAAGAATCCTCTGGAAAAAAATTAAACTTCTCATCACCTAGGGAACTCCCGAATTACAAGTCCTTCTACAGCTACAAAGAAACACACCAACCCCTGTAGGTTGACTGCTATAGCAAATACAACATGTTTCATATCAATCAAGCTACTTTCCTCTCTGTTCATTTTCATTGGCTACTTCTCCCAAAGCATGGCTAATTGTAATTTATGTAATTGCATAGTTTTATTTGCCCTCACTCCTTTTTATGATGTCCATCACATGAATGATACTGAGACATCTATACAAACATTACAAATTAAATGTATCAGGCTGAATGATAATTGCCTAGGTACAGGAGATTGTTACCTGCTATTTGTGACTAGGATAAGCAATAAGCACAACCAGTAAAAACTCCTTAGTTGCCAAAGATTTAACTGTCATGTAATAAGTGATGTAAATCTGATTGCATAACATTTGTGCAAATTGTTATGCTTTCAACCAGATAGCTTCTGCATGCTGTATTTAAGTTTTATGAAAAACAACTTTCAGCTATTTCCAAGATGAGGTTAAAATACCTTCTGTTAAATTAAAGGCAGCATAACAACCAAGAAGTCAGAAGTAATTTAATCCATTTCTTTTTTGTGGGTTACCTTCTACGGTATGTTTACTGAAATCAGTGTCCAAAGACATTGTCCATTTCTATTACCAAGCATCCCTTGTTTCTTTTTTTATTCATCCAGATGGCTAGTTTCAGAAAGATGGTGAATAGAATAGAATAGAATTTTTATTGGCCAAGTGTGGTTGGACACACAAGGAATTTGTCTTGGTGCATATGCTCTCAGTGTACATAAAATAAAAGATACGTTAATCAATAATCATAAGTTACAACACTTAATGATAGTCATAGGTTACAAATAAGGAATCAGGAAACAATATCACTATAAATCATAAGGATACCAGCAACAAGGTTACAGTCATACAGTCATAAGTGGGAGGAGAAGGGTGATGGGCACGATGAGAAGACGAGAAGATTAATAGTAGTGCAGACTTAGTAAATAGTTTGATATTGTTGAGGGAATTATTTGGGAATTAATTATAAGATTACAGGGGTATCCATAGGGATGTGCATTGTGATGTTATTCTCTGAATTCTGTCTTTTTTATAAATACTGTATATCTGACCCATAATGCACATAGATAAATGGATGCTTGCATTGCAACCATCATGCTGCACATATTATTATTCTGGTAGAATCTAGAGGTTTAATAGATTTATTTATTCATTCATTTATTTGTTCAACTTGTATGCTGCCTTTCTCCGAAGACTCAAGGCAGTTTATAATGCATTTAAAAACCATATATAAAAACATTAAACATTAAAACATTAAAAACAATTAGATACCAAGAATAAAACATTTATTACTTACTCCATTACTTATTCACTGGACTTATAAACTGCTGCAACCATTCTGGGGGGGGGGGGGGGGTGTTGTTTGTTTGTTTTAAAAGAGGTAAATGCTTCAAATTATGCTTTTCTCCATTAAAGTCATAAGAAGGCCTGGGTTTGGATCAGTGGTGGGATTCAAATAATTTAACAACCGGTTCTCTAATCTAATGATTTCTTCCAACAACCAGCTCACCAAACTGCTCAGAAAGTTAACAACCAGTTCTCCCAAAGTGGTGCAAACTGGCTGAATCCCACCACTGGTTTGGATGTTACTAAAGGGAGACCTTATGGCCATTTGTTCATCAACTGTTCAACATTATGGCACTGAAAATATGGACTTATAAAACCACATCCAAAATTATAGCCATTGCAGCATTCCTGTGGTCATATGAGCAAAATTTGGGTGCTGTGGCAGTCATGGCCACTCTTCCATTCCCTTATCTCTCTGCCAATATAGTTCTCTTTTGCACTGTGGCATTTAATAGCAGCAGCAATGGTGTAATAGCTGAAACAGATGATTGGGCCTTCAGCATTTTCAATTAGTTGCCACTGCCCAACATGGCAAAGGTCAGTGAGCATAGTAAAACTGTACTGAATGCTGCTTGTATGACTGGCTGCAGTGTAGGGCTTGAGGTGGCATTTCTTAGGGGCACTAGTGGTGCTGGGGCTGAAATAGTGGCTGGGGGCAGTGACAGCTGCCTGAGATTGCTGAAGGCCCTAAGCTTTGATCCTTCTGCTGCCACAGATGAGTGCTGCTACCACACAGCAGTCAATAAGGAGCAGATCGATAGGTGGGGGGGGGGGCAGAGTTGCAATACCCTTGTAGCAGGGGTGAAATCTAAAATTTGTTACTACCGGTTCTGTGGGCGTGGCTTGGTGGGAGATAATGTGACTGGGTGGGCGTGGCCAACTTTTTTTTTTTACTTTTAAAAGCATTTTTTCTACAACCTCTTCAGCTGAAAAGGTTGCAGAAAAAAATGCTTTTAGATGCCTTTGACAATCCCAACTGAGCCGCGTGATCATCAGAGGCTTTTTTTAACTTTTAAAAGCATTTTTTTCGGCTGAACAGGTTGTAGAAAAAATGCTTTTAAAAGTAAAAAAATAGCCTCTGATGATCTTGCGGCTCAGGTGGGCATGGGGGGGGGCAGGGATTTTTGCTACTGGTTCTCCAAACCACCCGCTGCCATCGCTACCAGATCAGGCAATCCGGTCCAAACCGGGAGCATTTCACCCCTGCCTTGTAGTTGTAAGTACTGCTTGCTGGGCAAGGTGGATAGCTGAGTCTTTCAAAAACAGCTGTAACTTTGTATAGCATTGAAGAATCCCCAACTCGCATGATGTTTGTGCCACCTTCCCAGGGTCTTCCCCACTTCCTTGAAACAGTCACAAAAACAGGTAGAAAAACTGGCAGGAGGCTCCGCCCACTGACCTGGATATCATCAAAGTTGATCTGTGCATGCACAGAAGAGCACATGTGCAGGCACGATGTGACCCGGTAGTAAAGGTAAGTAGAACCCAACCCCGGTTCTCACCTAACAATGGCAGCTTGGAGAATGAAATTGCAATCCCTATGAAAAGTTATCATACAATTTCTTATTTAATTATTGGTTTGCTTAGCAACTGAGATTCTGGTCCCAATTGTAGTCTAAATTAAGGATTACCTGTAGTATGCTGATAATCCCCTCTAGTATCCCCATTATACTTTCTAATTCATATACAACCAAAACTCTACTATAAATTCCAAACCATACAAGAACTCACAGAAGATGTAAGCCATCACAGCTGAAAGGTTACCCAGTTCTCTCATCCTGTACACTGCCCAATCCTTAAATTCTCCCAATTCTGGGAACAGAAGTTGGTATGCAAGGTTAGACTTCACATGGAAAAAGAAAAGCAACTATAAAGATATTTAGAACATCTGAGTTTTTTGTCTGCTTGTGAAGGCAATGATTTGAAATGCAGCAAAAGTGAAGTATTCTCCATCTGTGCAGTTCCTTATACAGATTTTATTGCATTGAATTTGCAGTGCAAAAATGTTTATAATATGAATACTCATGAAAATATAGTACAAAAGAAACTGTATTAAGGAAAATGAATTGTCCAAAGATATATTTTAAACAAAAAAAAAATTGTAATTGTAAAGCCTGTACTAGAAAACTTACAAACATCAGTAAACAAACTATAAAATTTTTGAAAGACCTCTAAATCTGCTACCCCACCCCAACCCTTTTGGCACCAGGGACCAGTTCCATGAAGAGAGGTTTTTCTGTAAAATGGAGGGGGCATGGTTTTGCACACTGCCTGCATCCGCTTGTGCGGATGGGGCTTCACTCAATTGTGTAAACTGGTTTCTGCTGCACCATGAATCAGTGGCGGTCCATAGCCTACGGCTCATTTGAGAAATAGGTTGAACCTATTAAAGACTGAAAAAAATGAGAAAAACATGAAACTATATCTATATAGTTATGGGCATACCTATACCTATATACTGTAGGTTTCCTATATCTATATAGAATAATGAAACTATATTTGTCCAGCCTTTCTTTACCTTTTAACTTTGCTTTATTCTAGAACTTTTCCATAACTTAAATAGGTGTGTGTGTGTGTGTGTGTCATTAGTAGATCATTTCATTCACCTGATAACTGAAAAGTGTTTGCCATTTACATCAAATTTATGCCCCATAATTAAATGTTTAACTACTTTCTCCAATGCATCAAGGCTAACTGTTTTCATCATTAGAGAATACAGTTTATTTCACTGGGAAAATAACCCTTCCTTTTCATGTTATCAGTGTCATTTATTATCTTATTTCATTATACGTTATTCCTTTTCTATTTTTTTTTAAAGTCTTTGTACAAATTTTTTAATGTATTGACCTTTTAGTATTATCCAAGTAGTTTAACAACAGGTTCATTGAAATTCAGTCCAAAAAAGAATGTAATTTGCTGTTAGTTGATAATAAGTGATCATCTGGCTTCAACTAGGCTTGTGTGGTTGTATCTAATAAAACATTTGATGCAGTCTTGATTAGCCCACACAAAACTGGGTATTTGGGAAACACTGAGTGTGATTTGGGCTTTTATATCATCCTAACCCTTGGGTTCCTTACACTGAATGAAATAATCAGTTTAAATGTATGTACTCTAATCATGTGTTTGTCATGAAAACAGAGTCCACAATCCCTTCATCAATGTGACAAGGAAGAACAATTGATTTAATTCATGCCTCGTTGCTAAATATTACTGTGGTGGGATGCTGTTTAAGGATCTTGATAATTGCACGAAGCTATTTAATGCCTAAAATGAGGGGTGATAAGATGGCATTTCCCTTGTTACTATATTTTGTGCTTCTGAAAAAGGAAAAGGGATATCTTTTTGACTTGAAAAAATATAATATACATGAAACAGGAAAGAGAAGTGAGGTTTTCTACTCAATCATGCAGCACAATCATAATGAAGACCAGAAGGTAGAAAGAACTTAATTTTGCATTTGCATTACAAAACAGTCTTTCCAGAAAACTTGGACAGCTATCGGTCAATAGAACATTCAAACTAATTTAAAAAGAATTTGATTATCAATGTATTTATTGTCTTTTTCTTACCAAATTTGTATATCACTCCATTCACTTGCTTTTCAGCAGTTTACATAAGTGCAACGTAATATATTTCAATACAATCATTAAATAATATGCAGGTAAAATTAATAATAAAAACAGTAATATCTAAGATTAAATAAAACTAAAAACGGTGTATTAACGGTAGATTCAAATAGGTGCTGAAAGAACACTTTTTGTCATCTGCCTAAAAATGAAAAATGAGGAACAGTATTTATTAGGGACAATGTATTTCAAATAATTGGGACATCCATCAAGAAGGCTTGCTTGCTGGTCCCTATCCCTAACATTAGGTGGAGGAGGAGGAACCTATAATGTTCTTCCCCAAATTTACTGCTTAGGATGAGTGGATTTCCTGAGACCTCTTCAACTCAATTTATTTAGGAATTTGTTGGTCAAACATGGGTACAAACTGAAAATGCCTGCATTATCTTCCTAACATTAACTCCTAATAGATTATATTATACTAATTCATTTTGGAAATGATGGTGCATAAATTATTATTGCCAGGGTCTCTTATTGCAAGACTATTTACAACAGGCATATCAACCAAAGATGGACAAAATATTCCCTGAAAATTTAGCAGGGTCATGAATTTATGAGAACTATAGACTAACTACTTCTGAAGAAGTTTGACTCCCCAGCTAAATAGGAGTAATTTTATTTCAAACCAAATGGCAATATTATCTTGCTAGCATTCAGTCTGTGCTTCTTTTGTGCCCTCCAATTCCTTATAGCCCCCAAGTACAGGGTGAAAATATTAATTATGTCTAATAGCATTCAACTGAATGTAGCTATGATATGAACTATTTTAAAAATTAAAATTCTTTTTAAATCCCTTTTTTCCATCCTGAAATAAAATATCTCTCAGAAAACAAAACACGATATAAGCATTTCATCTCTTAAATAGATTGTCACTGTTTTTTTGTAGCAAACCAAATCTGACTGAAAGTCAGTATTAAATTTCAGAGGGCCTCTAAGGTTCATTCACTTCATGGATTCTGATTTGCCAGCCCTTAACATAACTAAGAAAATAAAGATTGTCAAATATCAATCTTTAGTTTTACACTCATTTAGATAATGAAATATGGGTAGTTCTTGATTTCTGACCACAATTGAGCCCAAAAGTTTTGTTGCTAAGTAAGACAGTTAAGCGAACTTTGCCCCATTTTATGATGTTTGTTGCCACAATTGTTAACTGTAAATCATTGCAATTGTTAAGTTAGCAATGCAGTTAAGTAAATGTAGCTTTTCCAAATATGCCTTTGCTTATCAAAAGGTTGTAAAAGTTAATCACATGACTCCAGGACAGAACAACTATCATACATATGAATCAGTTGTCAGGTATCTGAATTTTGATCGTGTGATTATGGGGATACTGCAACAGTCATAAGTATGAACAATAGTCATAAGTCACATTTTTCAGAGCCTTCTGAAAAATTTATTCAAACTTGAATAAATGAACTGTTGTAACTTGAAAACTACCTGTATAAACGTTTGAGCTCAAACATTTTTTCCCCCAACAGTTAAAGTTAGTTAGTTTCATTCAAGTCCTGGGAGAATTAATCGTGTGATCACAGTCCCCTCAATGGGAAAGTTATCACTCCTTGATACAGACTCATTCACTGGATATGGACGAGTCAAGAAGTTATAGTTGAGTGACAAGTCTCAGCACATTTGATTTCAAGGAAAGACAGCTGTCATTGGCTAAGACCATTGTAATTTTTTTTTTTTAGCAGTTGGGAGCATTCAGCAACACTGTTTTGCTTTCAGTTATTATTCAAAAACGTTTGTCTATGGAATTCAAATTTCCTTGCTTCCTGGCAACCACTAGAGATTCATGCTGAAAAGTGACATTGTTTTTGACACTGGATGTGGCAGTCTAATGAAAGGGTTTGTAAACAGATTTATTATCAGGATTTAGTATGTAAACATACTAAAGCACTCTTGTACCTGTCAGGCCAAAGCAAAATAAATAAATAAATAAAATAAACAATGGATTGGATTAGAATGGCAGATCTACTAAAACTTTCATGAATAAATTAGATGGCAGCCCTCTCTTTCTATTTTGGGGAAATGCCCAAGTATCTATTACCATGTTTCCCTGAAAATAAGACCCTGTCTTATATTTTTTTGAACCCCGAAATAAGCGCTTGGCCTTATTTTCAGGGAGGTCTTATTATTTTGGGGCACGTGGAGCAAGACGGGGCTCCTCTTGCTTTCTTACCTGATTTCCAGCTCTGTCTCCCTAACTAGAGGAAATGGTGGAGACCAGCTGAACATGCATTTAAATATTTTCAGAGAGAGCTTATTTTCAGAGAGGGCTTATTTTTGAGGGGGACTTATTTTAGCACATGCACTCAGAAGCCTGACTGGGCTTATTATCAGGGGATGTCTTATTTTCAGGAAAACAGGATAGCCATAATTTTGAAATAGCTTCTATTTTCAAAAACAGGTTAAAACCAAAACCAAACATAGAATATCTCCATGTTTATTTTGACAAAATAAACATTAAGGAAAGGCTGTAGATCAATGACACAACAACTGTATATATATGATCAATTTCAAGTATTGGAGCAGGAAAAAAAATATTTTGCTCTGAAATCATGGAAGACAAACTGCATTTGTTCAAAGTTAGTGATCAGAGAATAAAGTTGAGGAAAAGAGCTATTCGTTTTTTTTCAAAAGTAGCTGGGATTATGCAGACAAGTATCCTTCCTCCATTCCTTCATCTATTCCTTAGAATTGTAAACTAGGCATCCAGCTGCCTGGCTAATTGAACCATACTTGGTGTTTTCAAGGATGGGTTGATCTCCAGAGGCAGCTTCATCTCACCCAAACCCTTAGTTAAATTTAAATGCTAAAACAGAGTGGGAAGGGGATGAGGAGAAATGGAAATGGCATACAGGTAAATAAGTGGTAGGGAACATCTGAGGATTGACCACATTATAGACAGGCCAGGCAACTATCAGTCAACTGCTAGGACCGCAATCTATGGCAGGGGTGTCAAACTCATGTTGTCACGGCAGCATCATGATGTATCAAAACTTTTTTCCCCTTCGCTAAACTGGGCATGGCCATGGCCAGTGCATGATGCATCCAGTTCGCAGGCCACGATTTTGACAGTCCTAATCTATGGCAAGCAGCATATCCCAGTAGGATTTCTGCCTAGAACTTGGCTTGGTATCTTAATTGGAGTGCTCAAAAACAATACTGCATAAAACACTGCTTGGCAGCAACTTGAAACTTATCCAGATGAGTGCAAGGATTTGAAAAACAAGCAAAGATTGTATGCTACTTTATAGAGTGATCAGTCACTTTGCAACTATTCAAAGTTACATTGGATCTACCCCAAACTATTTATCACCCAGATTCAAAGTTCCAATGGCCAGACATACAAACATGCAATCACATACGGTATTTAGGGCAATCAGCAACTGGCCCACATTTGCAGCGTTCTATGCTCATATAACTGTGATTTACTAGATTTTTTTTTTGCCAGAAACTTCGTTTACTTTCAGTTTCTGGCACAAAATGCAAAAAATTAGTTTATTTCATGACTGAGGTGCTTAACAAACACAGAGTTTGCCACATTAATAGCCATCAAAAAAAAGAAGTCAGAAAAGGGCCGTTGGTCCTACCTGATATGCATCTTCTCGTTGGGTGGAGACAGCAGCCAGGATGGGGTGTGCTCGTCTGTTAGGTTGATAGACTGAGCCTGTCAAAGTTGCTAAGTCCCACTCCTGTTACTGGGCAGACCCAGCTTTTGGCAAAGACTAGAAGACAGGCTCAGCATGTGGGACACCAAAGAAGAAAGAGAGGTAGCAGAAAAACATAGAGGCCAGACTGGTAAAGGGAGGGGTCTGGCTGCTGTCTCCACCCAACGAGAAGGTGCATATCAGGTAGGACCAACGCCCCTTCTCCATTGTGGGTGGAGACAGCAGTCAGGATGGGACATACCAAAGATACAAGTCCCTATGATTGGGCGGGACCAGGCTGGTCTGAAACACCCACCCCTGAAAGCACCCACTGTAAAACCCGATGACCAAAAGCAGCATCTACCGAAGCGAATTTGTTCAGTTTATAGTGCTGGATGAACGGAGATGGCGAAGTCCATGTAGCCACTCTGCAGATTTCGAGCAATGAGGCCTGCGTGGCCCAGGCTGCTGATATCGCCGCGCTGTGGGTGGAGTGCGCAGTCAGTTGAGGAGGCCTCGGAACAGATCGCAGTTCATAGGCCTTGGCTATCGTTTGCCAGATCCAGTGTCCGATGGTCATTGACGACACTTTATTACCTAAAGAAACAGGCAGGAAGGAAACAAAAAAAGACTCTGTTCTGCGGAAAACCACAGTTCCCTTAATGTAGATATGCAGGGCCCAGCGGACATCGAGAGAGTGCCGGCACTGTTTGAGCCGGTGAGCCGGACGAGGGCAAAAGTTAGGCAGGACAAGTTCCTGAATGCGGTGGAAGGTGGTGTTGATCTTAGGCACAAACGTAGGGTCCAGGCAGAGGACCACATGGTCCGCATGGAAGACACAGAGGTCATCACGGATGGAGAGTGTGGCCATCTCTGAAATGCCACGAGCCGAAGTAATAGCTACCAGAAAGGCAACTTTGCACGTTAAAAGCCGAAGGCTGGTTGTTCGCAATGGTTCGTAAGGAGCAGCTGTGAGGGCATTGAGAACGATGGAGAGGTCCCAAGTCGGGTATCTATGTAACACTGGAGGGCACAAGTTAGTGGCACCCCGCAGAAAATGGTGAAAACAGGGTGTTGGGCCAAGGAAGATAACAACCCAAAAGTAAGTATCGAGGAGATCGCCGCCACCTGCGGTCATAAAGTGTTAGGGGAAAGACCCCTGGAAAGACCCTCCTGCAGAAACACCAGTATATTGACAAGCGAGGTTTGGAGGGGTAGAACCCCGTTCCAATCACACCATGCACAAAAGGCCCACCAGGTGGCCGAGTAAATGCGGTCCGTAGAAGGCCTCCGAGAAGCCTGAATGGTGCGGATTACATCTGCAGGTACGTTGGCCTCCCCTAGTACACACCGCTCAACCGCCAAGCGGTCAGACAGAGCCACTGCAAGTCCGGGTGCATCACCGCCCCTTGAGTCAGTGCGTCCTCCGGTTGAGGTAGTTGCCAAGGTGGGGCTATTGACAACGCCACTAGGTCCGCAAACCAAGGTCTGTGTGGCCAATGCGGGGCCACCAGGATGACTTCTGCCTGCTCCATCGACAACTTGTGAATAACCCAGGAGAGCAGGGAGACCGGAGGAAACGCATAGAGGAGACCCGGGGGCCATGGGGAGCAGAGAGCGTCGATGGCCTCTGCCTGAGGCGACGGATATCGTGAGATGAAGCGCGGAAGCTGAGCATTCTCCCAAGTGGCAAAGAGGTCGATCACCGGAGTCCCGAAATGTGCCACGACCTGACAGAAGATGAGCGGGTTAAGGCACCACTCCACGTGATCCAGGCGCCGACGGCTCAGCCAGTCTGCTTGTATGTTGTCTACACCAGAGATGTGTTCCGCGCGCAATGAAGCAAGGTGAGCTTCCGACCAGAGTCCCAACCGCAACGCCTCGTGCCCCCCTGGCGATTGACATGGGCTTTCGCCGTGATATTGTCCATGAGGACCAGGACGTGGGCGTTGGAGACAAGGCAATGAAAGGCTCAAAGGGCCAGGTAGATAGCCCGCAGTTCCAGCCAGTTGATGGGGCGCCGGGCGCCGATGTAGTTCCAGGTGCCCTGAGCAACTTGGCCCAGGCAATGGGCCCCCCAGCCCTGAAGGCTGGCGTCTGTTGTCACCACGACTCTCTGTGGGTTAAAAAAGAGAGAACCTTGGGAGATTGCTGAGGACCACCAACACCCCAGAGACCTGATCACCTTCCTGGGAATGGGAACCTTTGCAGGGGAAGTACCTCTACCTGCCCTCTGTAACGGCAAAAGGAACCATTGAAGTTCCCAGGAGTGCAGCTGGGCCCATGGAACTAATGAAATGGCAGAAATAATTTTGCCCAGGAGCTGAGATAAGACAAGGGGAGACACCACTCTAGCCCATACAACTTTAGAAACTAGGGACCTCAAGCTAATCCGGCGTTCGCATGAAAGATGGACATGCCCTTCCACTGAATCAATCAGAGCCCTCAGATGGAGCAACCGAGTGGTAGGGACAATATGGCTCTTCTCCGGGTTAATGGAGAAGCCATGGGCAGCCAGAGTCTGCAGAATGAGCTGCAAGTCAGAAGCCGCCTGCAGCTGGGTAGAAGATAAAATTAGAATGTCATCTAAATAACATTGTAGACAAATGGATTTAGCCCTAAGTGAAGCCGCCAAAGCAGCCAGTACCTTGGTAAAGGTACAAGGGGCAGACGAAAGGCCAAAAGGCAAGGTCCGATACTGGAAATGGCGCCCCTCATAGCAGAACCTAAGGAACCTCCTGTGAGAGGGGAGGATGGGGATATGGAGATAGGCCTCGGTGAGATCTATGGAAGAGAGGAGATCGCCCCTCTGAACACCATCAAGGATAGACTTCAAAGACTGCATCTTAAATTTGTGGTATGCGACATACCGGTTGAGACACTTAAGGTCCAGAATTGGTCTCCACCCCCCTGATGACTTTGGTACAAGAAAAACACGGGAATAAAATCCTGTGCCCTGTTCAGGCACAGGCACGGGCTGAATAGCCCTGATTGAAAGGAGGTGCTGAACCGCCGAGTCCATAAGGGACCGTTTCTTGATGTTAGAAGAAGACGGACAGCACACAAAGAATGGCAGAGGAGTGGAGAGAAATTCAATGGCCAAACCAGATCATAAGGTGGCCAAGACCCATCTATCCGTACCCTCCCAAACGGGGCCAAAAGGGCCAATCTGCCCCCTATGGGAGGACCCGGAGAGCAGTTAACGATGGCGTCTGGAGAAACGACCTCCTCCCCTTGAAAGGGCCATTTGGAGGCAAAAGTCCTACCTCTGGATGCCCTATCCAGAACACCTCGCTGCCTAGGTTGGAAGTTACCCTGAGCAATTTGAGAGGAAGCTGGAAATTGAGACCCCTTGTAAGAATGAGACTGAGGCCGGGAAGAATACGGATGGAATCTAGGCTCCCCTCATCGGAAGACAGTTGGGAGGACCTTCTTTTTGTCCTTAGTTTCCGTAAGGAAGGCATCCAAAGGTTCACCAAAGAGCTTAGAACCAGAAAAGGGTACTGAAGCCAGCCTCCACTTATGCCTGGCATCAGACTAAGTGCCGGGCAGTAAGGCAGAGCCCAGTGCCTTGGAAGCGAAATGAGCCGCGTTCAAAGTAGAGTCTGCTGAAAGTTGTATAGCGGCAATAATCTTATTCAGGTCTTGGTAAACCTGCACATCCTCAGTGGAGAGAGACTCCTGCAAATGGTGGAGCCAGAGAAGGGTAGTACGGTTAAAGAAAGATGCCATGACCGCCGAACGTATGGCCCAGGCAGCGCCCTGGTGAGTTCGCTGTAAGACTTCCTCCGTTCAGCGTTCCTCTGGACAGAGACCTTTATCCGGAGATCCGGGAACCAGACTATGCAACAGGAGGGCTGCCACCGAAGCGTCCACGACTGGAACCTGGAGCATGGAAGCCAAATCTGTAGACGCGTTAAAATTACATTGGTCTGACGACGACGGGGACAGCGTCGAGCCTGTAGAAGACTATTGTCGGTAGATAATGTCAAAGAAGAGGGGAGGTGTCGGAATAATGTCTACTGGTCTGGAGGGTTCCGTGAACAAGGGGTCCAGAGACCCTTTCGCCACAGTCGCGGGAGCAGGTGAGTCAGGAGGAGAGCCCAGCTGAGCAGTAGCAACGGCCTTGTGAAGCAAAGATTTAAACAAGGCCTGTGGAAAGAGGCCCATAAATGCCGGCTGATCCGGTTGAAGGCTCTCATCTTCAGACAAGTCCATGTCCCAAAGATCGTCGCCAGCCCTAGAGGGGGAACGGCTGTCGATGGAAGAGATTAGGGAAGCCAAAGCTGCAATGGAAAGGGCATCCTCTTGTGTGATGGCTGCCTGATGAACAGGGATGTCAGACCTCAGTGAGGCAGGCACGCTGGCGGGCAGACATTGGGAAGCTAACAATTGATGTACTGCCGCCATTATCATTTGCTGGATTTGAGCTGGTGACAGAACAACCTGTTGAGGGAAAGGACCCAAATCCGCTGGAGGAGGAGCAACAGCCGTCTCGAGGGGAGCTACCAATGAGACTGGAACCAAAGAAGGCACTGCCGGTAAGTTCGGATCTGTAGCCATTTCTGAGCCCCACAAAGCATTAGACTGGATTAGTATAGGGCAATCCTGCAGGGATACCTGGTCCGGCAGACCCCAGAATCAGGTGTAGAGGCCCTTTGGGAAGAGGCAATGTTAGCCTCCTGCCTGGAAGCTTGCAGACAGCTCGCCTTAGCACAGAGCTTAGAGAGCACTCTATCGCGGTGGGCCTCAGTCCTACAAGGCGCAGAAATAGAGGATGATTTATGATGAGGCCTTCATCATCCTGGTGATGGGGGCTCCTGGAGCGCCCCGCTTTCCAGCCATGTTTTGATTTCTGAGTGGCCTTAGGCATCTTGCAAGATTGAGTAGGTAGGTGCAAATAATACCTTAAGACCAGAAGGAAAAATGCTCTTATATGGCACAGGCTCAAGCCTGGAGACCTAGAGCAGTGGCTACAGCCAACAAGGCAGGAGCAAAGTATAGCCAAGGGGCATGCTAGGATGGCACAGGCCTCAGCCTGGAAGCCAAAGGACAGAGGCAACGGGCTGAACTCGGAGAAATAAGAGGCGCAAAGGCAGGAATGTAGCCAACCGTAGCAACCAGAACTCTGGTAAGTGCCGTTCACAGGGGAGTGCAGAAGCTCGACAACACTTATCCACCTCATTTAGCCGCCAACTGAAGCCCGTGAATGGGGAAGCCCCTAAGCTCCACAGAATGAATGGCCGTCGCCCCAATAGCCGAAAAGGGCTCTGATTGGGAGCGTGAAGCTCCACCAGTGCTCCTCAAGCCAAAATGTGGGCACGAAGAAGCGCGCTAAGAAGGGGAGCGCGAAGCTCCTCTGAGGGCTCCTTAAAGAGAGGTGGCCATTCCGGAGGTGTTGAGGGAAGCGCTGACCCGGCCGACATCGCTTCAAACAATCTTTGTGCCAGAAACCGCCGTTGGAGGCGCACAAAATCGCAACCAGGTGCCCATTCCGAAGCCAGCCCACACCGGGAGCGCAAAGCTCCACAAGCCGGCTCGAAGGATAACTGAAGCCTCCCCACCAACAACTAAAGGGTCCGGGAGACAGCGACGATGGTCAGGAGCAGATAAAGGCAAAAGCAGCCACCAGTAGGCGAAAAACAAAATGGCAGCTCAGATATGTGAGAGGGAGCGCGAAAGCTCCACAGGCTACCTGAGGAAGGAGACGATGTACAACTCCGATGGTAAAGGCCCCAGGGGAAACATGAAAAATCAGCAATTCAACATTCCAGGCAGCAATAAGGAATAGGCAAGAGGGAGGAAAAAAAACCCCTTCCCCCAGAAATAGACAAACCAACTCCTGGGGAAGGCAAACTCATGTTACAATCGCAGTCCAGAAAAGCACAGTCCAAAACAGTCCAAAGTCGAAAAACCAGTAATAACAATACAAATTAAGGACAAAGGTCCAGGATAGGCAAGAAATAAGAGAAAATTGCCAGAGGATCAGTCCCACATGCCTGTCTAGGCTGACAGACTGAGCCAAAAGCTGGGTCTGCCCAGTAACAGGGGCAGGACTTAGCAACTTTGACAGGCTCAGTCTATCAACCTAACAGACAAGCACACCCCATCCTGGCTGCTGTCTCCACCCACAGTGGAGAACTGATCATGGACCAAGTTCCAGCTTAAAGATTCTAAAATCTTAGAAGAATTCATATTACCTAAATAGTTAACATCTGAAAACATCCTGTCTCTGTCCATCTTGTTATAATCTTCTGTTATAGCAAGTATTTATACATCTGCACATGAATAAATAAGATAGTTGATGCAAATTGCATTCAGATTCTGGTCTTCTTTTTCAGAGGACATCTGGGCACTCTAAAGTTTAACATAAAGCTTGAAATAATATCTAGCAATATGTCCAACTGTTAGCAAACATTAGTATTTCCCTTGAAACTAGGCATCCACACAAATAGCAGAAAATTTAAAAACTATTTTACATGTCTTAAAAGTTTGTGTTTGGAGAAAAGCTCCTCTGGAATTTATAATCTGGGGGTTATAATTATAAAGAAGTATCATTCTTTTTTATGCTTGTTTCACATCAAAACTGATAAGAATTTAGACAAGGGGTGCAATTCAAAATAATGCATTTGAATTCATGATTGTTTATATTTAATGATATTAATGATTTCTTCATGCTACTTATCAAATTTGTCTGTCACTTCTTGATTTGATTAAAACTAATAGGTAGCTTTTACGATAAGTGTAATACTGTTGAAAATATGTTGATAGGCATACTATAAAAATAAATTTGATATTTATATGCATAAGAGAAATCAGACATTCCATTTTTGTTTACCTGCCACATATATAAACATCAACTACAACTCCTAATTTGCCATTATATTTCCCACAACAATTAATGGCTTTGGAGAATAGCTTGAGGGAATCAAGCTATTCTCCAAAATACCTGAGGATAGGACAAGAAGCAATGGATGGAAAATAATCAAAGAGAAAAGTAACCTAGAACTAAGGAGAAATTTCCTGACGGTTAGAACAATTAATCAGTAGAGCAACTTGCCTCCAGAAGTTGTAAATGCTCCAACACTGGAAGTTTCTAAGAAGAGATTGTACAACATTGGTCTGAAGTAGCATAGGGTTTCCTGCCTGAGCAGGAGGTTGGAGTAGAAGACTTCCAAGATTCCTTCCAACTCTGTCATTCCATTCCATTCCATTCCATTCCATTCCATTCCATTCCATTCCATTCCATTCCATTCTATTTTCATATGTGTATATTTCAGGATGAATATTCATTTAATTTTTTTCAACATGCCCTCATATTATTATGCTGAAAATGTAATACTTGCCCCTATTATGTCTTCTAAATGAAGTAATTAATTTTTAAACTTTTCAGGGTTAGAAGGATGTATCTTATTAGTACACTAACTACTCATGTGTTATAAATCAAGGATGTATAGCTCTTCTCCAAGGGCCTAGATAATATATGGTATGCAACTACTGCATTTTTTCTATGTAAAACATTATCAATAAATTATACTGACTAATAAAATTGGTGAGAAGGCATTCCAATGACATACTAGTACACATAAATCCTGATATCAACTTTTATTTCTCTCTTCACAACAAATGTTTGCTGGGTTCACACTAGTATAGACTATGGTTTGTTTCATCAATTCTTTTGAATGAACCAAAACATAATAAACAAGGAACTAGAGCATAAAGATAGCAGTAGCTCACATTCACGTAAATGCAAGTATATTTATCCTTCAGAACTTTGGCTTAATACATGAAAATTCAAAAGAAAAAGGGTTAGACATTATTTGCATCCCCCACATTCCTTATGCTGATGCAGTCTATCACAGCTAACTGCTTGAATTTCAGTCTCATTGTTTTCTGGATATCTGTGAAAGTATAAAGTACAAATTTGTATGTCAAAATCCAAAGGCTGATAACAAGATAAATATATTAATATCAAACAAAAATGAATTTTTAAGAGAACCTAAGTATATTATAAAGTACAAAATGTAGATTCTCATGTATATTTTCAGTGTAATGCATTATTTTATCCTTTATTAGTACAATTGGCTTTAAACCATGCTGTTTCCATATTTTTAGATTAAGCTAACATTTTATTTAAAAAATATCTTTAATTGTAAAGGGCTTGAAGTATGTGTGTATGTGCATGCTTTAAAGTAATATTTGCTGGATGAGAACTAGGGGTGCCCTTACTTCAGAACTATGGCAAAAATTCCAGCATTGTACTATTACAATAATTCCAGAAGCTTCTTTCCCAATGCTTCTTAAACTGGTCATATGATTATATGGGATCATGAAACAAGAAAGCACCAAGGACAGCATCTCAAATCCAAATGTCAAAGAAAGAATTCTGATCTTGTCAGTAAGAAAAGAATTTTAACATTGTTATTCGTTTTCGGTTCAAATAGAGATAAAGAATAATTCTGTGAAAAATTTCTTGATATACTAATAGAAAAATAATCTAATCACTATAGAAAAAATTAATGGAGTGCTGGATTTGAATTTAGGCAAATCAACTCGAGAGAGAGAAAAAAAGAAAGAAAATTTTCATTAAAGTCTTTCAAAATATGGATACATTGTCTATGACAAGATAACCAAACATTCAAAATTCCATAAGTAACAGACAATTCTCTCCTTTTTTTCAAGTAGACATCAAACATATCAAAAATTGACATATACTTAATTTCCAAGGCTGTTATACCATTTATTAAAGAAGCAAAGATCTGTCCAATGACATATGCAGATCACAATCCAATTTTAATATAATAGTTTCAAGGAGAAAAACTCCTTTTAGATAGAGGATGAATGACACATTACTACATTAAGAACACATGCTACACCTCCTGATGTGTCAGAGATAACCATATGGGAAACAAGTAAAATATATATGAAAGGAATTCTCATAAGATTCACAAAATCAGAAATAAAAATCATAACTGGAAGAGACAAAATAAAAAGAACACATCCCCAAAAGCAATCTGAGATGGCAGGCTCTGAAAGTGCTAAATAATCATATAACAATTAGATTTTCTTTTAAAAAGGAAAACTCCAGAATAAGATAAAATAGGTTTTAAAAAACTGTTTTGAGGATGCAGATAAATGTAGAAAAATTTTGGCATTTCAATCAGAAATTAAAAAAAGGCACTTCCAGCTATATGGCAAATTAAAGATGTCCCGGAAGAAATGGGCCTAGCATTATGACTGAAATCCATGGCCAGATGTAAAATCCAGACTGGTGAAAGCTTTCTGGAGGAATGATACATAGCTGACATGGACTCCTTAACAGCCGCTTCTCATGGTAGATGGAGGAACCAAAGTCTCTGATTAAAGATTGATGGGCTAAGAGTGGAGGATTTATGCTTATTTATTTATTTATTTATTTATTTATTTATTTATTTATTTCCAATTTATATACCGCCCTTCTCCCTGAGGACTCAGGGCGTTGTACAGTCAGAAATAAAAACATAAAATGCAAATATTAAAACAATTAATATATATATATAAATTTGGCTCCAGAATTAAAACTAACAAACCAATTAAAATTTAAAAATTTCTTCTTAAGGCAGCCTGGCTTGTTGGAAAAAAATGTGTTTTAAGGGCACGGCGGAAGGCACTGAGGTCATGAATTCTCCTAATCTCCGGGGGCAACTGGTTCCAGAGGGTGGGTGCCCCCACAGAGAAGGCTCTCCCCCTGGGGGTCACCAGCCTACATTGTTTGGCTGATGGCACCCTGAGGAGGCCCTCTCTGTGGGAGCGCACAGATCGATGGGAGGTCATCGGTGGCAGCAGACGGTCTCGGAGATAACTAGGCCCTATGCCATGGAGTGCTTTAAAGGTGATCACCAACACCTTGAAGCGCACCCAGAAGACCACCAGAAGCCAGTGCAGCTCGCGCAGGAGCGGTGTTATGTGGGAGCGCCATGCTGCTCCCATCACTACCCGCGCGGCTGCGTTCTGGACCAGTTGGAGCCTCCGGGTGCTCTTCAAGGGGAGCCCCATGTAGAGAGCATTACAGTAGTCTAGGCGAGAGGTGACAAGGGCGTGAGTGACTGTGCACAGGGAATCCCGATCAAGAAAGGGCTGCAACTGGCAAATCAGGCGAACCTGACAAAAGGTCCCCCTGGTTACAGCCATCAGATGTTCCTCCAGATGTTCCTCCAGAGACAGCTGCCTATCCAGGAGGACTCCCAGATTGAGAGCCCCTTCCGCAGGGGCCAAAGACTCGCCCCCGATAGTCAGTGATGGAGTCAACTGACTATATCAGGATGCCGGGAGCCACAGCCACTCCGTCTTGGATGGGTTGAGCTTGAGCTTGTTTCTCCCCATCCAGATCCGCACGGCTTCCAGGCACTGGGACATCACTTCGAGGGCATCGTTGGGGTGGCCTGGGGTGGATATGTACAGCTGGGTGTCATCAGTCATCATTGCCATAATGTAACCTTTAAGGACTCAAAATTTGGTCGATTCTTATTTTGTAATCACTTTACACTTTTTTTATTGTTTTTAGAACTAAGAGCCACCAGAATAAATTTTTATGGACTTTATTGGGCAAGTTTCCTTATATATATATATATATATATATATATATATATATATATATATATATACAAAAATCACTCACGCTACAATCACCAGAAACATAAAGCTTACAAACTTGAAATTTGCCATGTATGTTCTTCTTAGCTTCTAGGTGGTCACTAAGAAAGGATTTTTTGAAATGACCATCACAGCATTAGCATTTCCTATATTATTATTAACATGCTCTGATGCTGAGGATGTCAGCGCTCCAAGTTATGATTGCTCCAGTGCTGACATGAATGGAACAAAAAAAAACCCTATTAGAAGTAGCAGCTTGGCTTTTCACCTAGTTCTTCTTCCCTGGCTGATAACATCACCTAGGTGATGGGGGGAGAGGGGAAATTCCTGTGACTTGAAATAGACTTGGAAGATGGCCAATGAGATACTGAGATTTCTGGAATGGAGAGGGAGGGGTTTGGGATCAGAGGGTCAGTTTCGGCTGCAAATGAGTTCAGGACTAGATCGTTATTTTTCAATAAATGAAAGATTTCATTAAAGACTTTGTGTTTGGAAATGAAATCTATTTGAGATAACGTTGGAACCTGACAGACAGCTGAAACTCCTTTCCAAGCCAGGCTGGCTGATCTCCAAGCCTCCAGCTCCCTCCCTGACGTGTGGGGTAAATGGAGAAGCAATCCAGACGCCATGGAAAAAAATAAATTGTCTGAGGAAAGTTTACTTCAAGCAACTGGAAAAGAACCAGTCTTGACTCCAGCCAGCTTGGATACCTCGGGGCCTCACCTCCTCCCTACCCCAACGAAGCTGCAAGACAGCCAAGGTCAGACGACCATGACGCAAGCCAAGAAAAAGAGAGATGAGTATTTGGGGCTCTTGCCAAAATCTGCAGAGGCTGAATTTCCCCTCCCGAACATTCAGGGAAAGGGGAAGCCCCTAAGTGAGCTGGGAAGGATGGACTGGCTATTGGACTGGCAGCAGGCCAGGCACCAAAAAGCTTCAGGGAAGCTCCTCGACTGCCCCATAGATGAATTGAAGGAGAAATTTGACAGTGCCACCCTTCTGGACGAGGAGCCATCATGCAGGCTCAAGGAGAGGGGGGGAACTAGTCGAGCCTGCCGAACTGAGTCGCCCTAGGTGGAGGCACAGCCCTTCCCCCTGCCATGGCAGAAGGAGAGAAAGCCCAAAACCGCATCCATGGGTTCCTCCGTTGCACAGCAAGGAAAGCCGTCGGGACAGGACACCACCTCCATACCCTAGAATGAGAGTAGAGGAAGAAGATCAGTGGCACCAAGAGCAGGCTTACAGAGCCCCGCACTGGGAGGATAGAGCAGTGAGGGAGGACCCACCCTGCTTCAGAGGGAAGTTCGATGGTGAGCCAGACCAGCTGGCGCAATTCCTTGACACAGCTAAGATCTACATCGAACATTATGGGCACCTCTATCCATTTCCCAGAGCCCTAGTCAGTGCCATTTCAGAGGGGTTGGAAGGAGAAGCAAGAAGATGGTCAGCAGCCCTCTACAAGAATAGGGCCCCCAACTGCAAAACGCAGATGGGTTCTTACAACTATTATGAACCCAGTTCGAAGAGGCAGAAGAGGACCCCTATGTGGAAGACGAGCTCAGGAACCTAATGCAGAAGGGGAAGCCTCTCAGGGAACATATCCGTGAGTTCAGGAGAGTCATTGGGACCCTACCTCCCTTGCCAGAGCGACTACTGGTGTATTTTTTTAGAACGAGCCTAGATAACCGAATTGCCCAAGTGACCGCTTATCGAGACATCCCTAACCAACTCTCCAAATGGTTCCAAGTAGCGATAAAAGTCGACAGGGGACTGCAGGCCAATGACATGGGGAAGCAGCCAGATAGCAGGGAGAGAGGCCAACCTGACCAGGGACCACTCGGCAGACGAGGAATCGCAGCACCACAACCCACCCAGAGACCAGTCATCCCACGGAGCCCGCTGAGGTCCTACAGGTGCAGGGGAATCGGTCATCTGGCAGCAGCATGTGGAACCCCGAGATCGAGGCCAGACCTACCGCCCAGGGCACAACTGGAACAAGGACTCAAATGCACCACCAACATGCCACAGAAAGCCCCCCCCCCAGGGCCCAGAGGTCTTCGCCCACCTGACCGAAGCAAGAGGGGCCCCAGATGAGGGAAATCAATCCCCCGAGTCGTATGACAGCAAGAACGAGGGTGAAGATGACCCAATGGTGAGTGAACCCATCCATCCCTTTCTTTTCCCATATGCCTAACAGCCTCTAAAACAGGGACTCAAGGGACTTTCCAAGCCCTAATAGATTCAGGCTGCACAAGGTGCCTGATTAACCTACCCACAGTCCTAAAGTTGGGAATCCGTGCAAAAAAGCTCAACCACCCAATACAATTTGAACAAGTTGATGGATACCTAGTGGGGGGGGGGGCTTACGCCACACACTTGATCGAGCCAGTGAAACTAGAGCTAGAAGACCACTGGGAAACGGTTAATAATAGCCCCCAAAATGACCGACCCAGTCATACTGGGACTCTCGTGGCTAGACAAATGGGGCCCAATAATCTGGTGGCAAGAGGGAACCCGCATACTGAGGATTGCAAAGGACCCCCAACCCCTCCCGCTCCAACCAGGGGAGATGCCTCCCATGCAGGTCCCCCAATCCTCCCCACCCCAGCAAAGGAAGATGCCACCAATGCAAGGGCCCCTCCCTGAGGGTACAACAGAGCAACTGGCGGCCACATCCGACAGCTCCCATGACACAGAACAGATCCCCGAGGAGTACCAAGATGTTGCAAAGGTGTTTAGTGAGGCCGAGTGTGATATTCTACCCCCCCCCACTGCGAGGCCGATTGCGCCATTGAGATCATCCCTGGAGCGAAACTACCTAAACCCAAACTATATGCCATGACGCCTTGTGAAATGCAAGAAATGCAGAACTACATAGACAAGAACCTACAAAGGGGTTTCATTGAGCCAGCTAAACCACGGGTTGCGGCACCAGTCCTGTTTAAAGAGAAGAAAGATGTCAC
This sequence comes from Ptyas mucosa, assembly GCA_012654045.1. Classification (NCBI taxonomy): domain Eukaryota; kingdom Metazoa; phylum Chordata; class Lepidosauria; order Squamata; family Colubridae; genus Ptyas; species Ptyas mucosa. The sequence continues at coordinate 14,222,125 of WNWU01013639.1, forward strand.
TATGCATCTAGTAGTGGATTTCCAAGGTATCAACACTGTCTGCGTACACAACTTATATCCCCTTCCCCTCATGAAGGACATGCTAGCCCACCTGGCCAAAGGAAAAGTCTTCACCAAACTTGACCTCCAAGAAGTCTACTACCAAATACGCATCAGGGAAGGGGATGAGTGGAAAACAGCATTCAACTGCCCCCTAGGGAGTTTCCAATTTAAGGTGATGCCTTTTGGACTGCAGGGAGCCCCGGCGGTGTTCATGCAGCTGATAAATGAAGTTCTACATGAGCACCTCTACAAAGTGGTTCTTGTCTACCTGAATGATATCCTCATTTACACGGAAACCTTAGATGAACACGTACCCCTCATCTGCCAGGGGTTGGAGAAACTGCTGAGGGCGAACCTGTATGTCAAACTGTCAAAATGCGAATTCCACCAATCATGGCTGGACTACTTAGGCTACCAAATATCAAGCGAGGGGGTGGAGATGGACCCAACCAAAGTACAATCAGTTCTCCAATGGCAACCCCCTCGCACCCGCAGACAACTGCAAAGCTTCTTAGGATTCGCGAACTTCTACAGACAATTCATCCCCTCATTTGCAAGAATTGCCAAACCTCTGATGGACCTCCTAAAAACAGGGAGTCCGGCAACAAAGCCTCGCCTGGGACAACCCCTACAGTGGGACCTAACCTGCCAGCAGGCATTCAAAGCAGTAAAACAGATGTTTGCAAAGGAACCTGTCTTAAAGCATCCTGACCCTGAACAGCCCTTCATCATCCAAGCCAATGCCAGCGACGTGGCAGTGGGAGCCGTCCTACTCCAGGAGAACGGCCAAAGAAGCCTACAACCTTGTGCCTACACCTCCCGCAAGCTCACCGACACAGAAAGACGATGGGCAGCATGGGAGAAGGAAGCGTTCATTGTAAGATGGGTGCTGTTAACCTGGTGACACCTACTGGAGGGAGGCCAGAAACGTTCGAAGTTTGTACTGATCACAAGAATCTGGAGGCCCTCAGAACCCCACGGAAGCTGTCACCCAGACAAGTCTGCTGGGTGCAATACTTCAATCATTTCAACTTCGAGCTCAAGCACATCCCAGGAGGGAAGAACTTCCTGGCCAATGCACTGTCCCAGATGCCCCAATATAACAGTGAGCAGGAGCAGGTAGTGAACGCCATTATCCCCTCTACCCAGGTCGTAGGTCAGGTGGTCACCAGAAGGCAACAGTGTGACCAGCAGGACCAACTTGAAAGTGATTTAATGACAAGACTCAAAACTGAAACAGCGGCGGACCCCTGGTTCCGAGACAATCAACATCTCTTAACAAAAAATGGATGACCTAGCATGGAAGGGGACAAAGCTCTATGTCCCACAGACTCTATGCACCCTGATCCTCAAAAGGAGCCACGACGTTAAACCAGTGGGACATTTCAGTTTCCTAAAGACTCTGCACTTAGTACGAAGGCAGTTCTGGTGGCCCCACATGAGGAAGGATGTAGACAGTTATGTAAAAAGTTGTACCATTTGTGCCACGATGAAGAAATGACCAGGATGCCCTCCCGGACTGTTGCAACCAGTAGCTGAACTGACAAGACCATGGGAGGAGATTGTGATGGACTTCATAGAAGACCTACTGAGGAGTGGTGGAAATGCAGCGATCTGGACTGTAATAGACTTATTCTCCAAACAGGCACACTTCAATCCTTGCAGCGGGCTGCCCTCAGCCTGCCAGTTATCCAAATTGTTCCTGAAACACATCTACCACCTGCATGGAGTCCCCAGGAGAATCATCTCCAACCATGGGGTCCAGTTCACAGCAAAATTCTGGAGGGAGTTCCTATGATCCATAGGGTCGTCCCAAGGCCTCAGCTCATCGTTTCACCCGAACACCAGTGGTGGGGCGGAGAGACTGAATGCCATGACAGAGCAATACTTAAGATGCTACATTGACTACCAAGAGTCCAATTGGGCAGACCTCCTATCTTTTGCAGAGGTCGCGTATAATAATGCTGTCCACAATAGCACAGGATTAACCCCGTTCAAAATAGTGAGTAGTATGGACTTTGTCCCCATGCCAGAGTACCCGAGGGAGCCCCCTTCTTCAGTCAGTTTGACCAACTGGATGGCAATGTTGAGAGAAACCTGGGAGAACATTAAGAGGGCATTGGCCAAGGCGGCACAATCCTATAAGACGCAAGCAGACAAGCACCAATCTCCCCAAAGACCATTTCAACTGGGAGAGAAAGTCTACCTCTCCACCAAGTATTTGAGACTTAGACTCCTGAGCAGGAAATTGGGCCCAAAATTTATAGGACCGTTCCCTATAGTAAAAATAATCAACCCGGTTACAGTACAACTGCAGTTGCCCCGGCTCCTAGGGAAGATACACCCCGTTTTCCACAGCAGCCTCCTGAAGCCTGTAGTGGGGTCAACTTTAAGGCCAACACCACATGACCCCCCTGGGCCCCTGGTCGTTGGGGGCCAAATTCACTATGAGGTACAGCGAATCCTTGATTCAAGATGGCACAGGGGCCGCCTCCAATACTTAATTAAATGGAAGGGTTACCCGTTATCAGAGGCTTCCTGGGTGAAGAACACAAACATCCAAGCTGACCGCCTTATAGCCAAATTCCATGCAGATCACCCAGGCAAGCCGGGAGGGGGAACACACACTCTCGGATGGGATAACGATACTTAACTTGTTGTGTCTTTTTTTTCTTTTGTGGCAGGCCGCTCTGGAGAAATGAAGGGAGAGGGACCAGATGTCAGTGCTCCAAGTTATGATTGCTCCAGCGCTGACATGAATGGAACAAAAAAAAAAAAAACCTATTAGAAGTAGCAGCTTGCTTTTCACCTAGTTCTTCTTCCCTGGCTGATAATGTCACCTAAGTGATGGGGGGAGAGGGGAAATTCCTGTGACTTGAAGTAGACGAGAGAAAGACTGACTTGGAAGATGGCCAATGAGACACTGAGATTTGTGGAACAGAAAGGGACGGGTTTGGGATCAGAGGGTCAGTTTCGGCTGCAAATGAGTTCAGGACTAGATCATTATTTTTCAATAAATGAAAGACTTCATTAAAGACTTTGTGTTTGAGAATGAAATCTAAGTGAGATAATATCGGAACCTGACAGAGGAGTTCTTCTCCCCTTCCCCACCTGAAAAGAAATCTGTTCCAAATGCAAAACACAAGCAGAGGAGTGGAGTTTCAGTTTCAGTTTTACTTTCACAGCAGCAAGCAGGGGGTAGGATAGGGGAGACTTCTGTGGGGCAAGGCTGAGGAAGAGAAGGGGATAGCATAGGGGAGGCTTCTGTGGGGCAAAGCTGAGGGAGAGATGGGGATTGGATAGGGGAGGCTTCTGTGAGGCAAGCCTGAGGGAGAGAAGGGGATAGCATAGGGGAGGCTTCTGTGGGGCAAGGCTGGAGAGAAGGGGAAAGGAGTGGCCGATTGTAACTACTCATTAATTTTCAAGCTGTAAGTGTCAATTTATCAAGCCCAATCACATAGTTTCATAGTGGAGCATGGGTATTCAGCTAGTCTATTATTAAAGAAGTTTTAAGTATTTATTTTTTTTAAAAAAAAAATGGGGGAGTACAGTAAAATGGTGATTATGAATATACTAAGGAATTAGATGGACTTCTTTTAAAAAATGAATATATAAAAATGTAAGAATCCTTCCTATTGGAAACTACTCATATTTTTGCAATCAGAAGAAAAGTAATATGTTAAGTCTTTGAAGATTTGACATTAGAGGGCATCAGGGAAAAAGGGAAAAAATTGATGTTTTAAGAGATATTTTGGAATAATGGACTCAGAAGCTACAGTAGTCATTATTGAGGCTAAATGATGGTATGGAAGGTGAAGATACTTTACTGAACAAGGGATTAATTCAAATGTGTACTTGAAAATTACTTGAAAATGACAAACTGTGGCGCAGTGGTTAGAATGCAGTATTGCAAGCTAACTCTGCTCACAGTCCCAAGAGTTCAATTCCTTCTAACCTGACCAGCTCAAGGTTGACTTAGCCTTCCATCCTACCAAGGTTGGTAAAATAAGGACCCAGACTGTTGAGGCAATATGCTGACTCTGTAAATTGCCTAGAGTGGGCTGTAAAGCACTGTGAAGTGGTATATAAGTCTAAGTGCTATTGCTATAAATAACTGGGAAAAAGATGAAATATTGAATATACAAATGAATAGAGTAATACTTTTGGATGCAGAAAAAACCTTTCAGAAATTTTGAATAGATATTTCTATTCGCAGTTCCAATAAAATGAATCATAGAGAAAAATTCAGTATTTGAGTAGATAACATAGATCCGTGATGCAGAACCTATGGCACATGTGCCACAAGTGGCATGCAGAGCCCCCTCTGTGGTCACGCCAGCTATTGCCCCAGCCCAGTTCCACCACGCATGCGTGCATGACTCCCACTGGCCAATTGCTCTTCGGGTCTCTACTACGCATGCGTGGGGAGTGGGGTGTATGGGGGGGTGCAGATTGGTGCAGGAGGCTTTCTAGGCCCAAAATGAGGCATGAGGGGGGCTCGTGTGGCACCCGCAACCCGTTTTGGCTTCCAGGTTGGTGCAGGAGACTTTCCAGGCCCAAAAGGGGTGTGGGTGGTGCATGAGTATCCCGCGCCCTGTTTTGGGCTGGGATGGGCCTCCTGCACCAACCTGGAAGCCAATACGGGGCATGGGGTGGGGTGGGGAGCGTGCACAGGGGGTACTCACATTGCATTTTGGGGGTCTGGCACACATATGTGCATGCATGCGCTCTTTGGGCACTCGGCACCAAAAAGGTTAACCATCACTGACATAGTTCAATGACAAACACTGAAGATTACAGCAGGTATGGCACTCTCTGCAAGCTTCTCAATATGCAACACAAGGGTACTGACATTACTGTTATCATTTTGAGCATTCCAGCAAACAAGATCCAAAAAGATAAACATATAACTAGGATCCAAATTAAAGGAAAAGAGTAAAGGTGAAACACTATGCACTATACAATATTAACATGACAAAATGCAAAGTTCCATAAAAACTTCAGATTCTTTCTAAATTTATAATTATTAATAATAAAACTAAGGTAATCATAAGGCTTTTAGCCTCTGACAAATAAAATTTTGTCCAAAAAACAGGATAGCTATGCAATGATAAAAGATTCAGTGAAATACTTGGCAGAATGAAATAATAAATATTATAGCAAGTTGTGAAAATAAATTTAAACTTCAAAAGATGGAAAAGTTTTAAAATTTCTTATTAGGATTTATGGCAATAATAAATTAACAGGTTTATATGGAGCAGGAAAAAAAATCCCTCAAGAATCAAAAGAGATAGACTAGCATTTACCAATTTTAGACTAATATTATAGAACAAGTTGCTTATGGATAGCAAAATGAATAAAATTTCTGAATAGCAAAATATCAATAAAAATAGTAGGCTTAGTCAATAGACTTCACAATTTTTTATGGAACAAAAAAACCAAAAGAAGTAACAATATAAAAGGCCATATTACAACGCCATTGTTAAAAATATGAAATCTAAAAGCAAAGAAAAATCTTGCAATCTTGCCACTAGCATTAAATGCTTTTTTGCTCCAGTTTTTTTTTCCAAAAAAGAGTCTTCATTACCTATACCAACATGACATATCTATATTCAGAAAACAGATTAAAACAGGAACTGCTCAGTGAAGGAAGGACTCTACCAAGGCTAATATGTCTGCAAATAATTGGAAAAATAAAAAGATGTCTCAAATAAGAGGAGACTTTGAAAAATAGAACAGAATTTGAAATAATTATACAAAATCAGGATCATCTGTTAGGACATATTTATAAATTGTATAAACTATGATTCAGAGGCAGAGTAAATTAAAAACTATACAATAAAATGGATGAAAAATTGGCTATAGGAAATCAGACAGAATTAAAAGAGTGTACAAACCCTTGTTAAGAGATACCAGGCTATAAATTGATATAAGAAAATTCATAACTAACTTTCTCACAATATTTGAGAAAGGATCAAAGGAAAAGCAAGTTCATAAAAATGTATGATAATAATTTGTTCCTAACAGCTTCAACTAAAGAAGACAGAACATACTACCAGTAATAATAGACTAGAATTATCTTCAAGTGAAAAACTATTAAAATGATAGACAAACAATAAATATTTGGAAGCCTATCAAAAACAGAATGTCTAGATCTGTTCAACAATAAACATGCTTTCTTATCTCCTTCTTTGCTTAAAAGTTATCTTAGTTGCCTCATATATAAGAACAGCAAACCTTGTAAAAAATACATTGACTCTGTTACATAAAATGAATACAAAAATAGATAAGACAGACAGACAGACAGACATTGCATTTATGTTTCTATATGTTACAAAATGCATCTGGTAATGATTAAAACGTGACATTATTTCTGGTGTCAGTCTGATAACTAGTTTACCTCAATATCCTGTTAAGTGATCCTCGAAAGCAGTTTTACAACTCTACTGTGTTTTGAGAATCAAATCACTCAAATAAAATTAATTATATTTTCCCTAGGTTCACATAGCTTGAATACTGTATCACTTAGAACAATGGATACTTATAGTAGGCCTTATGCTTTCTTGTTTTTATTTTAGAGCTATAAAATTAAAGGAAATTAGTAATCCCTATCCTCTTATTAATTTAAAAACTAGCAACATTACAATTTTAGAACATTTTAAACATTTCCATAATAAGCAATGTGTTAGGGTTATGTAAGGACAAATATCACTTATGTGAACAGCCAATAGTGATGCTGAGCTGCAAAGCAAAATATAAATATATATATATATTTAAGCTATGGAAAAAAATACTGTAATGAAATCATCATGGATACCAGAGTGTTCTCACTTCACATTGACAAAAGGCAATCAACTGCTTAAAGTATACTGTAAAAGTTCTCATCTAGCCATGATGTCCAGGTAGTTCCTGGATCTTTGAGCCAGCATTTGACATAGCTGCTGAGCACACTTTTTATAAGCTAACTTGCTTGCACAAGTAGCCACTGAAGTATAATTGTAATAACATGGGATATGAAGTTAATTCACTTCCTCGTGGTACCATGACAGCATGATAGCATGACAATGTGAACTAAACAAACTAGCAACTGCTGGCAGCCAGACTACTATCTAGACTTTTCTGGCTCTCAAAATATTCGGCAACAAAAACTAAAATAAAAAACGGACATTTTTAGGCCCGAGTGACAAGAGATTATTTGAATCTGCCAAATCAATGTTGAAGGGCTTAGCAGATCCAAGAGCCAATATGTTTCCAAACTTTTATAGGACAGTAACATAGACATGACCATCCACAACACAAATTGTGATGACCTAGGGCTGGGCATGAAAGCAACACAGCCAGAGTGAAAGCTTAATTCCCCTTTATTGCTCCAACTTTTCTGCCCAGTGTTCCCACAATTCACTGTAAGTCCAAGAGCAAAGCTCCAAACACAGACACATCCGCCAGTTCCTGGCTGCTGTAAGTCCAGAGAAGTAGTCAGTTCTGAGAGCAAACACAGTTCAGGGAACTTGGTTCCAGGGAATCCCCATCACACAGAGGGGTCACTGGGGCTGCAGCACAATCCGAAGCAGAGCTGTGTTGCTGAGTACTTGACCACGACCAGGCCAGGCAAAGAAAGGCAAGTCGAACCCAGGCAAAGCAAGGCTAAGGCACAGTAAGACAAGGTGGCAAGATGTTGGCAACTGCAAGTGTAGCTGAAAAAAGGCAGCACTTGTTTCTGACAAGCGCCCTCCCCACGGCATCTTTTTAAATCTTATTCCCTATGTGACCCTTGTGATGAGGGGCAGGGCGCCCTCCCCCCCAAGCCACACACATATACCCGCAGACTATCCTGCACTGATCCTGCCTCCACTCCACCATTCATGTTTGAAGATCAGGCAGGGGAGGCAATCCCTCTTTCCTGAAGCTCCATTGTTCCTCTGCTCCACTACCTACTCCTTCCCTCTCCTCCTCCCTCTCTCAGTCATCCTGAGCCCTCTCTCCATCACAGACCATCCCTCCAAGGCCTGAGGGATCCGGAACTGCCTGGTCCTGTTCCCCTGGTCGCTCCAGAGAAACTGTGCCATCCTCCTTCATCAGCCCCAGCTCCATCTAGTCCTCCTCCTCAGATCTAGGCTCTGACAGGGCCATGACACATATAGAAAGTGAAGAACAGCAACTCAGAAGCAAGATTCTGAGCCACCTACCACCACAGCTATGGCATGACTACATATGTTAGAAGGAATATTTATAAAATTTATTGGCGACCTATCTTACAAAGGCTAAATCTGGGTGTCTTACAGTTACATATACAGTTAAAACATAAAAAGTTAAAATCAGACATTAAAACCAGGGACAAATGGGGAGAGCAGGGGCAGAGTGGCGAAGTTTTTTTTCCAAATTCACTACAATCAGCACAATGATTTTGAGCTTAAAAAATTCTGAACCTTGAATGTTTTGCATAGCTATATTTTTAAATCCCTAGTACTGATATTCTAGGCCAAGAAGGCAAATTAAATTATGCCCATGTTTGTTTGTTACTTTGTTTTACAAACATGAAAACAAGTTCAGGAAAGTTAAAATAGTTGTTCTGCTGTAATAGCATAATTTGTTTCCTGGGCATTAAATGAGAATGCTGGGATTTTAATTTCACTAGTTGGTTTCCAGCATCTAGTATAATTAATTTTCTCTTACTTTGTTGCTATAGAATCAAGTGGAAACTAATGGTGTAGAACCCCAAATTGTCAAGACCAAAATTAGCTTCTTCAATTCAGCAGTGAAGGAAAACTGTTCTATCTGTAAAGAAGCAGATTGCTTCTATTGTGTGGTAAATTCTTAGGGTTCTTTGCCTACTAGCTATTTTTGGTTTGGCTTTGATTGCCCAGGTCTGAAGGAACTGTTTTCCCTTTTTAATATTATTATTATTATTATTATTATTATTATTATTATTATTATTATTATTATTATTGGTGGTGGTGTGCTATGGTTAGAACGCAGTATTGCTGGCTAACTCTATCCACAGCCTGAAATTTGATCCTTATGGAGCTCAAGGTTAACTCAGTCTTCCATCCTTCCAAAATTAGAACTAGATTTTTTAAGACAATATGCAAATAATATTTCTAGATTGTAAATTTCCCAGAGAGTGCGGTAAAGGGCTATGGAGCAGGATATAAGGCTAAATATATTGCTAAATGTATAAAAGGTAAAGGGTAAAACAAAAGATTAAAAGAAAAAGAAAAAAAGAAAAATGAGAAGTAAAATATAAGCATAAAGTAGAAAGTGCAGAAAAAGGAAAAGAAACAAAATCATATTTATTCCATACTTATTACAGCAAGCCTGCCTAGCTTAAATGGTTTTAAATTGGGATTTTGAATTTTATAGACTTGGGGTTTTAAATTGGGAGGCCGATCGATTTAATATCTTTTAATTTATCTTAATTTTTGTATTGTATGTATTTTAATTCTGGCTGTCCACCGCCCTGAGTCCCTTCTGGGAGAAGGGCAGGATACAAATTAAATTATTATTATTATTATTATATACATGATACATGATTGTTTAGTTGTTTTAAAAATGCTTTAAATAAGTAAATAAAAATTATTAGACTGCTTTAAACTTTAAAGATTTTTATTTTATTTTATTTTATTTTATTAGTCCAATTTATATGCTGCCCTTCTCCGTAGACTCAGGGTGGCTTACAATGTATTATAGCAATAGCCTGCATACTTTTTTGTATATACCTGCTTATTAGGGCTTTTGCCCCCCCCCCCCCAGTGGTGTTGTTCTATACAAAGTTGGCTTATTGCCCCCACAATCCTGGTCCTCAATTTACCTACCTCGAAAGGATGGAAGGCTGAGTCAATCTTGAGCCTGGTGAGATTCAAACTTGCACTAATTGCAGGCAGCTGGCAGCTAAGTGCTAGCACTTAACAGCACTTTAGTCCGCTGCACCACCGAGGTTCTCTTTTTGGCAACCTTTTTGCATTAATTAAAGCATTAGTTTTCAATGCTTTAAATTGTTATTGTTATCTTATATTTAAGTTGGGACTAGATAACCCATGACTGTTTGGGTCATTGATTCAAAATTATTTTTTTGCATAAACTGAGAAATCACAGACGGGCAAACAAGCAGTGGGTGCAGAAACAACTTCTAACTTCTACCAGGTTCCCTATTTATTTTTCCAGCAGGCAGCTTTGGAAATGTTGATCACATTTCCTCAGCGGTGCAGCAGCTGGCCACATGGTAGTGTTAGAGCAGGGGTGTCAAACTTGTGGCCTGCAGGCCAGATGCGTCACACGCTGCCAACACCCACGCCTGGTTTAGCAAAAGGTAAAGTCATGATATGTCATATGATGATGCCATGATGACACAAGTTTGACACCCCTGTTTTAGAGGATCACAATTCTGGCAAATTTCAATTCCACAGGAGTAATGGCTCCTCATTTTTGGACACTTTTTTAAAATTAGCCCATTTGAAGCATGTGGATTCAAATATTGTTCTCCTCTGATGAAATTAAGAATTTTAATAGTATATAAATGAAAGATCATTCATCAGATAGCTTGATTGCTCTGCTGTATTGAATAAGCCCTGATCCATAACTGCTGGTGCTCAAACTCATGAGAAGACCATAGAATCACCTTGGATCTTCTGGTTTCCCTCATTAGGAGCAGTCTTTCAGAGCACAAAATCTCCCGGCCTTTCCTATCCTGGGCTTAAAGCCCAGCATTGTCTTCACTGTTTGCAGAGACACATCAGTCCGATTTTTCTCTCACTTTGAAGCCAAATAATTCATACTGTTCTCCTTCTTCTCTTTTTCTTTCTCCTCCACCAATAATTTTATTAGTTTTGTTACAGATTAATAATACTTAACTTAGAATTTTTTTCAACAAAATGCCTTTGTCAAAAGCAAATCTGCCTTCCTTTAAGAACTGTTTTACTGATGTGAGCAGTCAATAAAGCTGTGAGGAAAATAATAGTCACATACATGATTTTGTATAGAGCATTAGGCAATTAGGCAATATCAGTGTTTTGACTGCTTGCATATGACTTGTTATAGAAGGTTTCACATCAAAATAATTATTTTTCCTATAAATGAATGAATCCAAGCTATCAATTTGCCTCACTGTCCTGTCTTGACTAAATAGAAAATGCTTTAAAAGCCTTTTGTGAACTAGAACTACACAATAATTGCAATGATATTTTCTTCTGCCCAAAATAGATTTTAATTCCTATAGTTAGAAGGATTTGTCTCTTTTAGTTTTGATCTCTCTATATACAAGGCCTAAAGAAGACAAGGATTCAACCCAATAATCCTTTTGCCTTTTGTGTGTCTTGTTTTCACATCATTTGCAGATATTATGAGTTTTCCTGGTCCCAGGAACAGCAGATGGCCTATTAACTTCTATCCACAGTTTTTTTTGGTCAGCTTTATGCATCAGGTTTGAATAGAAGGACCCTATTCATGGAACAAATAAAAGGCTCTATTTATGGAACAAAGATCTGATATACCCATATTAACAAATCAATGGTTAAGAATTTGAAAGGATTTTAAATGTGTTTGTTATAACCTGTTGAGATTATGAAAATAAAAAATGTTCCCCATTTTCATTGGGCTGCCCATGGAATGTGCAAAAAAGGATTGATTGTCAACTTAATTATGTTGGAAATGCAAAATGATAATGTATAAGTTACATATAGTATTTACTTCAATGTTATTTGATAATGTGATTTTGGAAAAGGCACGCTGATTAAAAAATATAAACATAATTTTTAATTCTATTCCTCAAATTGAAACATTTTGATATATGAAGAATTATAGTGCTATCACAGATGAAATATGCTGAAATTGTTATTGTTTTATGAAAAATAGTTCATCCTGGATTTATGTTTGCTGTGTGCAGATGAAGTGATTGTACATTGACATAATGGAATTTCTGTTTTGTTGTTTGGAATACTGTCTACTCTTTGGTTGTTTATAAATTAACATTAAAGTCATAATGGTATGATTATATGATACCATTATACCATCTAAAACCAAGATTTATAGTTATGCTTAAAAATCAAGTTTGTGATCCTTACAAAAGTTAAAGGTATGTTTTTTGCTTTCTTTGGATTGACTTTTTGTTATTTTTTTTCTTCTTTCTTTCATTAGAAAGCATGATTTATTATTTACTAATAGGAATGTCCTTTTCATATGCATTGGCACTGCAACTTTTAAGAAGAAAGAATATAAGGAATAAGGAAAGTAATTGCCAATACTTGTCACATAACCATTTACCACACAATTTCTCTACCATGACCTTTCTGTTCTGAAAATTTAGTATTTTTTAAGAAAGTTCGGATTTAGCTAAAATTAGCTCAAGAAAATTCTGAAAAACCAAATAACAAGAAAGCTCATATTCTCTTTAGACAAGAGACTCGTTCTTATCAAAGTTAACAAAATTGTATAATTACAAAACTCCATATTTTTATTATTAAAGCTTAAACTGAGAGAAGTCATGTCCTCACAACCATAAACAGATATTGAAAACCTCCAGCACTACTACTTTCTCAATATCCAGGATCTCTTTAACATGACTTCAGCACCTGTTTGCTTTTGAAATTCACTAATATATTTTTATACCTCTTTAATTGCCAATGAAATTAATACGTGAAAACTATTAAAACGAGAAAAGAGGAGAAAAAATAATATCAGAACCAAAATTATTCATCCATCAGTAATTCCAACCACAAAGAACAATGGATATTTATTGTTTGTGGAATAAAGTTAGGGATACTGGATTTCCAAGCTGATACACAAATACCAACTTAGTTATTTCATGCATTAATAATGTTCACATTAGGATTTTGCATATTCAAGATCATGTAAATTATCATAAAATAATTCAAGCCTAAGAATCATCAATCAAATTTATTCCAGATACAAAGAAATTAAATGAACTGCCCTAAAAGAGAGAGTACTTCTCTTCCCCATTGACTTGTAAGCCACTGCAGTGTGTGTGTGTGTGTGTGTGTGTGTGTGTGTGTGTGTGTGTGTGTGAGTGTGCATATTTATTTATAATTCTGTACTGGAAATTAAAAAAAGAAAATACCAACATTGAAACAATCAAAAATCAAGACAATAAGATTCAATCAGAATAATTTCAAAGATACCTGAACTGAACCAGAGCTACTGAACCAGCAATTATTCTGATTTTTTTTTTCTACAGACAAATGAAAAATACAGCTTTGGGGATACATATGTTGCACCTTTGGCTACTGGCATTTCTGTATTTCAAGGTAGTTGAGATATATGAACCCATCACTGAGCCAAATTGATTTAGTGGCAATAATTCCCTCTGTTTCCCTTGAGCTCCCTTTTTTTCCTTTTTCTGACATCTATGAAAAATCCAGTTATGTTATACAACTCTTTCTCCAAGTAAAGGAAAATCTCTAACTAGAAATTATTTATTTATATGCATTTGTTATGGCACTTTTAAGATTTTGCTTCCAGCTGCTTTTATACTCTGTTATATTAAGCAACCACACCCCAGACAACAATAGCCCAACTAGACAGCTATTGATTTTTCAACAGTTAAAATCTCACACTCTCACGTGTATAACTTCTTGTTAATTATGTATAGTTTGTGAATAAATTTGCTCATTGTGATAGGTGCTGTATACCTCACTGAATTCCATGTTAAATGAAACAATGGGATCTGATGAAGCTTTCAATCACAATTAATTAGTCCAGTAAGGAGATTCGCTTTTGGCAGATACTCTGTTCAATGTCATAGCACAATTTCCATTTTTGTATTTACCCTACAAGAAGCTTTGCCCAGCTGGGTTTCATGAAAAGAATATTTCTTCTCCAGATCTTTCCAACAAAAATATACAGCAATTTCAAAAATGACACCAAGATATTTGGAGAGGAGGTTGGGAGAGGAGAGGAGTAGCAGGTGTCTGAAATTTGTGTTTATGCCAAATATTTCCTTCCTTAGCTATATTATTTAGAGCAATCTTATATCAAGCAAGTTTCCAACTTAGCTCTAAAATAGTAGATGGGGATAAAATATTCATGACATCCTCTATTATGCAACTCTAATTCATTTTGAAAATGAATGTTTATAACCCAAGAAATAACTTATAGGAAAGATATGCATATCAGCAATTAATTCAACCCTCAAAAAGAAAATCAGTAATAGTATATCTATCTAGCCAACATCTAGTTATACAAACACACCCATGCACACACTACAACAATAAGTTATAATGTATATTTGTAATACTAATAAATTTTCAACCATGTTTGAATTTTTCTTTCTTTCAATCCTATTTAAGGAATCTGAGAAATTGGAGTAACTTGATCAAGTCTAGTGAGTTAAAGATTCTTTGAGATGTATTTGCTTCTAAGATGAAACAGGATTTATAGTTTCAAAGTTAAAGAGATTTCTTTCTTGCTACAGAATAAAGTTGCAAGATAAGTGTGTAGTAAAACAAAAACAACTTGGTTGAACAGAACATGCCTGGCATTTCCCTATAATATGTAAAAATTCCATCATCTTGTTTATATTCATCTAGTTGCTAAACCCAGTTGAAGCAATTTGCAAATGAGGTTCAGATAAAGTCACTTGGCTCCTGTCTGTCCTTCAAAAACTTGCTACCATTTATAGGATCTGAATCAGAAATCATAGTTTCTCCATGTCTAATAGTATTGCCCTGTATCTTCTCTTTTCTTCAAGAGAAGTATGTGACTTGTACCTGTGAAAAACACCTTTGAAAGGGGCTTCTTTTGATAATGTTTCATTAGTTTCAGCACTTTTCACCCTACTGACTGTGTTCTATTTCAGAAAGAAAGAAAGAAAGAAAGAAAGAAAGAAAGAAAGAAAGAAAGAAAGAAAGAAAGACCATATAATTATGCATTATTGTTGTTGTTGTTGTTGATGATGATGATGATTATTATTATTATTATTATTAATTTGTTTTATGAAAACCAACCCTGCATGTCTTCATTATGTAAGGTTAATAGATATTACATGATTTTTCTTTCTTTCTACTCAGATTGTATTGTATATTTATAAGATATATCTTTGCTGGTCTGCCTCAGACTATAAAATGTCTTGACTCAGTTTGCTAGGGAGAACTAAGTGAAGAAAAAAGAAGAAAATGATGGAAGAAAAGAGAGATAATGCATAGGAAAAAGAAGGATAAAATATTAAGTATAATCAGGATTATTGAAATTTCTCTAAACCAAGCAGCCCTAAAATGCCACTATGCCACTAAATGCCACACTATTATGCCACAAAATAATGCCCACTATTTAGAAAAGACTGTGGCCCCATTGAAGAGATTATTATCTTACCAGTGTTCTTCTTCTCATTGATTAATAGACTACAGAAGTTTGAAGAACAATTAACTATTGTTAAGAGATTTGCTGGCAAACCTGCTGAATCAAAAGATATATTTAAAATGTGTTCATATACATAATCCTGCACTTTATAGAACTGTGACATTTTCTGAGCCTCCCTAAGTTTACTTTTGGACTAAGATCCCATTGATTCATTTTTACACTTGTGAAGGATATGGTAATTCACCACAGTATACTGTTCTGCTGTGGAAAATCAATATTAGCCATTCACAGCATCCCTTTAGGGGATCCGGTTAATAGTTATTTATGATCCTTTGTTGCTTCTGACACAGCAGTACTGATTTTCACTGAACATGCTTTTAATTAACTCACAAATCAATAACATCCACAAAAATAAACTTAGCAACTGTGCAAGTGGTGAGATAATTTTGTTATATTTAGAGAAATTTACCATTTGCAGGAGTTGAAACCAAAAGCTGTTCAAGCTCAAAAACACTTTTTTTTAAATGAGGGAGGTTAGTTTTCTGCTTCATTAGTTGATGAGCTGGTTGTTTGGGGGTTCAGAGATTTCCATCTCTTTTTAAACTAATAGAACAAAAAGTCTGCCTTTTCTGATTGAGTAAAAATATTAATATAGAAGCAAGTATTACCTTTGGGATCAGAAATTCTGGTATTATTTCTTTCTTCATCAGAAAGCTAATTAAGGGACATAACAGCCTTTGTGGAAGAGAAATAAGACTAACAGGATGTCATCTGAAGCTAAAAGTCTTGTATGGCTTGAGAAAGCAGAATAAGGCTGGTTTCAAAAATAGAAGATTATGGTAGTGCCTTTACGTTTGCTTTCAACAGAAATTGATGCCAATGAAGTAGATAGTTTCTATGAAGAGATTAGACAGCCATTTGTCTGAAAGTAACAGAATAGTTACAGAGAAGTAACAGAATAACAGAGTTAAAAGGGACCTTGGAAATCTTCTAGCCCAACTCCATGCTCAAGCAAGAAACATTATACCATTTCAGACAAATGGCTGTCTAATCTCTTCATAGAAACTTTCAGTAATGGAGCACCCACAACTTCTGAATGCAAGCCTTTCCATTGGTTAATTGTTCTCACTGTCAGAAAATTTCTCCTGAATAGTTCTAAGTTGGTTCTCTCTTTGATTAGTTTCTATCCATTGCTTCTTGTTCTGCCTTCAGGTGCTTTGGAAAATAGGTTGGCCTCCTGTTCTACAGATGGACTTTTACTTATGACTAAAATTGGGCCAGAATTTTGGTCACTAAGTAATGTAGTCATTACATGAATCATCACATGATCAGACCCAATTTCATGACTATTTTAAGCAAATCCAAAGTGCCTCATTTACTTTGCTTTTTGGAATCCTGCTGGGAAGTTCGCAAATCACGATTGCATGACCACAGGACACTGAAACCTTTGTAAAAGTAAATCAGTTGACAAGGTGCCTAAAGTGTAAACTCATGACCATGGGTATGCTGTGACTTCAAGAATAAGTTGTAACAGCAGCTAGGTTGTTGATTGCCCAACATTGGAAGAGTGATGTTTTACCGACTGTTGACCAATGGACCCAGAAGATGGCTGGATTTGCAGAAATGGCAAAGGTTTCAGCTTTTTTAAAAGACCAGACACATGAGAAGTATATACAGGAATGGAAATTATGGATTGAGTATGTACAGAATAAGTATCAGACTAGAAAATATTATATCGCTTTTAGCTGAGATGATTATGTTAGTATGTTAGTAAATATAGAAAAAAGATATGGAAGATTGAATAACATATATATTGTTTGGGAATATTAATATTGCATATAATGGAAGTCAAGGGGGGGAGGGAAGAGGGAGGAGGGGGAGGGTTAGGGTGGGGACGGGAAGGAACTATATATTGTTTTTATATGTATCTTATAATGTGGGGCTAGGGAGGGGGGGAAAGGGGGAAAATTTGTATTGGTAAAACTTTTTCAATAAAAAAAAAGAATAAGTTGTAAATCACTTTATTCAGCACTGTGAACCATCTTGAAATGAATGGTCGTAAGTCAAGAACTAAGTGCATGCTATATCTGAAGAAGGTGTTAAAAATGGGCAACATACAGCAGTTTAAAGTCACTAATATGTTATATGGAAGAAAGCATGTCTTTTGTCAGAGGAGAGGGGCCTGCCTGCTTTTGCTGTTCAATAAAAATTGTTCTAAAATCATTCCTAACTATCAAATACAAAAAATATTTGTTTTTGTTTTTTTTTTAAAATCCTACGAAAACCCTTAACAAACTAGTGAAGTTTACAGCAAAAACACTGTTTTATTTGGTGTGAAATATAGGGGAAACAGCATAGGGTATATCATCTAGGAAGAATTTTTTTCCATGCATAATACAGATAATATTTGGGCATAGCTACTCCTACTATTAGCGATGAACACATTTTGATAAACAGAAATAAAGAACAGGTGTTCAAAGAAAAAAATAAACAATAAGTTTTGTTGGTATTGACTTTTCCCCTTCAGTGAGGAAAGATTGAATTTGGGGATAGTATTGTCTTGTACATGTATGTTAGGATACTTTATGAAAGAAATTTGGGACTCCCAAACCTCAGCTTTTCAATGTCTATCTAGACATTTGTTCCCACTTCTGAAAAAACAATGCAAACTGAGTGGAGGAATCCTGCCTTGTAAATTCATTAGTAAGTGTTTTTCACTCTTACCAACTTTAAAATGTGTAGACTTCAACTCCCAGAATTTTCCAGTTGAAATCCGACTGGATTTTAATGTTTTTTAAAGTTGTCAACATTTTAAAGTTGTCAAAGTTGATAAACATTGCATTAGTGTATTACACTTAACCAAGTTTATACAACTGATCAAAAAAGTAAGATTATTTCTGCTTCAAGCTTTCTGAAAGCTGGAATATAAGATCATGATATTGATTTTATATTTCTGTGTCCTGGTTTTTAATACACACACAAATGCAAACATACACACACACACACACACACACACACACAATCATCATCATCTCATCATCATCATTTTGACCACTGTGTATCCACTGCAGGATGAAGGCTTCTTCTGCATGTTTCCAACCAATACAGTCCTGAGATTTCTTTTGCCAATTGGGCCTGCAATACTAGCTGATATTGTCGATCCATCTTGTTTTAGGCCACTTTCATGGATGCTTTTTATCAAGTGAGATCCATTCTATGACTGCCTTGGTCCACCTACCATCAGTTCTTCTTGCTACGTGACCAGCCCATTTCCACTTTAGTTTTGTTCTCTAATTCATGTTCAGGTCTTTCTATCTTGTCTTGTAATGTCGAGCCTACATCTTTCCATGGCTCTATGTCCCTCTTGTATCTTTTGTATTGATTGTGAGGTTAGTGTCCATGTTTCACTGGCATATGTTAAGAGAAGGTAGCACACACTGATCAAAAACTTTTCTATTCAGGCATAGGGGGAGGCTGTTCTTGAAAATTATACTTAGCTTGCTGAATGCCTACCAACCATATTTAACACACCATTCAATTTCCTTTATTGTATCACTTTCCATTGAGATCCATTGACCAAGGTATATGTAGTAGTAGTCCACTATGCCTAATTCTTTTCCAAACATATATTTTTTTTCATTGGTGAATTTATTAAACATAGCCTGGCTCTTTTTCAAGTTTATTTTTAAACCAAATGGTTCTCCTGTTTGGTGCATCTCTTATATGTGCCTTTGTAGCTCTTCTGGGTCTTGTGAGAAGAGAATAGCATCATCTGCAAATCTTAAGAGATTTAAATAGGTGCCATTGAGTTTTATTCCATCTTTTGCCCGGTCTAGTTTGTGAAATATTTCTTCAAGGCAGGCTGAGAAAAGGATAGGTGATATTGTATCGCCTTGTCATATACCACATTCTATATTGATTTCCAATTTAAGATCATTAAGGCAAATTGTTGCTATTGTTTTTTCATATATTGATTGTAGTAAGTTTATGTAAGCAGTGTCTACGCCATGGTTATGCAATGTTTTAATTATTGCTTGCTGGCATACTGAGTCAAATGCCTTTTCACAGTGAATGAAAGCAATGCACAGAGGCATGGTGTACTCACTGTGCCTTTCAATGATTGCTGAACAACCTGGTTGTGATCCATTGTGTTGAAACCACTTCTGAACCCCACCTGCTCCTTTGGCTCTGCATTATTTAATGTACTCAGTATTCTTTTTGCTATTATCTTGGTGAAAACCTGACAGAAGGTTTATTGGGCAATAGTTCTTTAAATCATCTTGGGCTCTTTTCTTGTGTATAAGAATCACTTCAGCATTTTTCCATGCATTGAGTAGTCTTCCTTCTCTAGGGCATCTCGAGTACAATTTTATTCGTATCTTGTGTAAACTGTGACCACCAGCTTTCTGCATTTCAACTGTAACACAGTTGTTTCCTGAAGCTTTTCCATTTTTAATTCATTTTATGGCACTTGATACTTACTCCACTAGGATATCTGGCATTTCCTTTTTTGTGGGTGTTGCTACTTTTGAGTGATCTTGATCTTTGTATAGCTCTGAATAGAATTTTCCAATTATTTCTGACATTTCCTGTCTTGTTCTACACACAGAGCTATCTTCACATTTTAGTGCAAAAATTTTTTTTCTTGTATTTATAACCTTGCATTTTGCTCATTAATCCCATAGTTTTTTTCAATTGCCTTTTTCACAAGCTTCACACTACACAGACACATTTCTACTTGGATACATTTTTCTTATAGTCTTGCAAAGTTCAGCATACCCCAGTTTATTAGTGAAACTTCCAGTATTTGTCATTGTCCATTGTTTTTCATTAAATCAATAATTTCATCAGAGATTTTTTACTGTATCAAGTATTTTTCCAGTGGTACTATAGATGTAGCAGATTCAAGGATGTTTTTGACTATGTGTTCATTTTGATCTGTAATGTTCATCTCTTCCAAATCTTGAAATGGAGCAAAGCAATTTGATAGTTTAATATCAAAATCGCTGTTCTCTTCTAATAGTTTATCACTCTTTATTTTTGTTTTTCATAATGTCTTTATCATTTTCATATGCTTTTTCTACAGTTTAGCTTCATTTTAGCTTGTACCATTCTATGGTCACTTCCAAGGTTAAAATGATTGATGACAGTGTGTGTGTGTGTGTGTGTGTGTGTGTGTGTGTGTGTGTGTGAGAGAGAGAGAGAGAGAGAGAGAGAGAGAGAGAGAGAGAGAGAGAGTGAGTAATCAGACAGAACAAGAAAGTTTGCATATAGAAACATTGCCTTCTCCTGTGAAAGCCTATCTTATCTAAAGCATATGAAAATATTACGTTGGAAAAGTGATAAACCTTAAAACCATTGTAAATCTATGATTGTAAATCCCAGCATAATTCTTTTAATGTAACATATTAAAAACATTAGAGATAAATAGAGGAAAACATGAATATAAGAGAGGATATTATAGAGAATTATGGATATAATTGTGAATAGGATTCTTTTGCCTTGGTTCAAAAACATTCCCCAGATGCAATTCCCAGCAGTAAATCTCTACCTCTCTTAAGCTCTGCGGGCCTGGATGGGTAGGAACAGGCTCAGACTCAACCCCTCCAAGACTGAGTGGCTGTGGATGCTGGCACCTCGTGTTCTAGAGGTCCCATCACTTGTGATGGAGAGGAGGTACTTGCCCCCGTTGAAAGGACCTGCAACTTGGGTGTCCTCCTGGATTCCCGGCTGTTGCTGGAAAATCATTTGACAGCCGTGACCAGGGGGGCTTTTGCGCAGGTTCGCCTGGTGTGCCAGTTGCGCCCTTTCCTAGACCGAGATGCCCTTCGCACGGTCACCCATGCCCTGGTTACTTCTTGCTTGGATTACTGCAACTCCCTCTACATGGGGCTGCTTCAGCTGGTCCAAAATGCGGCTGCGCGGGTTGTTATGGGAGCTCCCCATTACTCCCATGTAACACCTCTCCTACGCGAGCTGCACTGGTTACCAGTGGTCCTCCGGCTCCGCTTCAAGGTGCTGGTACTTACCTTTAAAGCCCTACATGGTTTAGGTCCGGGGTATTTGCAGGACCATCTCCTACCCACCTCCCACTATCCTGTCTGATCTCATAGGGCTGCCCTCCTCAGGGTACCATCGACCAGACAATGTTAGCTGGCAATGTCCAGGGGTAGACCGTTCTCTGTAGGCACCCCTGCTCTCTGGAATGAGTTACCCACCGAACACTGGATGGCCCCTGATCTACACTCCTTCCGATGAGGCCTAAAGACTTGGCTGTTTCAACAACTGGGCTGAGTCTGATTCTTGCGTTGTATTATTTATTTATCCTGTTTTAATTGGTTTTTAATTAGGATTTTCTATTATTGTACGTTTTTAATTTGTGTTCATCGCCCTGAGTCCTTTAGCAGAAGGGCGGCATATAAATAAAATAAAATAAATAAAATAAATAAATACCTATGTTTCCAGGCACCAGAACACAAACTGATATGCATTTTTGAGAAATGGATAATGTTGGGAACTTTTAATGATGTTGATCCCCATTCATAGATGGGGAAATGAATCACAATTTCTGTCATATTTTTTTTAACCAAATCAGTAGTTTACAAATTTGATGGGACTTACACAATGCATCTGATAGCCTCTCATTCTATTGGGCAGGAAATAGCAGCATAAATACAATGGATAACCAGTATGGCTGTACAAAACTTTGTATTCGAAGGGAAAAGGAGTTTTACAGCAGTGTCGGCAACTCTTTAAAGTAAATATGCATTTTTCATGGGATCACAATGTAGCTCTTTGGTCCCAGGAAAATACACATGGGCAATTCCCAAAAAAGATACAGCTAATATATGAAATTGCCAATATTTTGAATGCCCCAAAGTAGCCAAAGTTTTCTCTTCAAATCCAAAGTGCTGAACAGTCTTAAGTGATACCCTTTTTATAATGTATTACTAGTCATAATTTATTATGTGCAACAAATTGTTTTAAGTGACCAGTAGATTTTCTCCATGACAATCAATCCCAAACCTCTTCTTTCAAGTCTCCCAATGGAATACTTATTGTCACCGTAACTGAACCCATCCACTTTGCTGCTGGTTATCCTCTTATCTTTTTTCCAGCATTCCCAGTATTAGTTCTTTTCTTAGAGAAATAGGTCTAATGTGCTTGCATAACATATCTGAGGTAGGATTGTGCCTGGTTATTTATGCCTCAAGTGAAAAATTGATATAGATTTGTTAGTGGTATTCTAGGTGTCTTCTCCAGTGGTGGGATTCAAAAATTTTTACTACTGGTTCTGTGGGCATGGCTTGGTGGGCATGGTAGGGGAAGGATACTGTAAAATCTCCATTCCCACCTCACTCCAGGGGAAAATTACTGCAAAATCCCCATTTCTTCCCATTCAGCTGGGACTCGGGAGGTAGAGAATAGATGGGGGTGGGGCCAGGAAGAGGTGGTATTTACTGGTTCTCCGAACTACTCAAAATTTCTGCTACCAGTTCTCCAGAACTGGTCAGAACCTGCTGAATACCACCTCTGTCCTTCTCCAATACCAGAGTTCAAAGTAAGTAGTACTCTTTCTCTCATGCTTCTTTAAAATCCAGGTTTTGCTTCCATAGAATGTTACAGGGAATATCATAGCTTGCATGATTCTGATCATTAGTATTAATTAGTTTATAAAACCACTGCTACTTGATCTATGCCATTTAAACAGTCAGAATTGAATTTCCTTTAAATTAACATATTTAGGGTTTATTGTTGCAAATTACCTTTACCATATGGTTCACATGGAAATGTAAACCAAATATAAACAATATGCATTTTTTTAAATAAAATACATTTCAGGATAGTAAAATATAACCTCCAACTCCATGTTTTTCTTTTCTTCTCATTGATGCTCACTGCATGAATAAATGTTACATCAAAAACAATTCAAGGAAGAAGACTATTTGACAGTATCATTTTGGGTTGATTTTGATATGAGGATGGATAAATAGGAAGAAAGAGAGAAATGTGAGGGTCAAGGAAGAAAGTGAGACAGGAAGAGTAGATTATATTCTTATTACTAAATTACTAAAATCCTGATAATACATCTTGTCAAATACATCTTATCAAAGATATATTTAATATATGCTGAAATCTATTACCTTAAAGAGTTATGTATTTCAGTAGTTATCTGTATCTATCAGTCTTGATTTCTAACTCTATTTAATTTTGTAAGATTTAATTTAGAGAACTAGCATTCTCTAGCATAAGGAAGCAGCTTTCATCTCGGCCCAATTCATAAGATCTAACCACTATGTCAGACTATGTTCTAAATACATAAAAAATAATTTTATTCAAATCTGTGAAACAATTTCTGCAATTTATGACAATGAAATCACTTCTGTCAGGAACAGCTAAATTCCAAATAGCCTCATAAAGATCTGTACAATGGAAAATTACCTCTAAATATGAAGAATTTATTTTTTTACTGCAGCAATAGTTGTTTTAAGAGTGTGAAATCATCTTCAGTGGACATTCTACAGTTATAATATTATTCATATAGGTTGGTCTTTCTGAGGTGCCTAATATTTGGAAGAGTTCTCCAGTGGAGATTCTTTCCCATAATGACTAGTATGGTGCAAACTTCTGTAAAGAGATCCTTCCAGTCATGAATATTAATTGATAATTCAATGGAAAACATCTGCTTGTATCAGAAATAATTATTATCTACTTCTGACACATTTATGAGTTTTCCCCTTCATTAATTTTTATCTGCAAATGTTCATTGTTGTGGTAGGATGATTTTAGAACAAACATCTGGTTTTTACAACTGTTACTGGAACCTTTCAAGGTTTCAATCCGATAACCACTTACATTTAATGAGTAAAGTGATTGAACCATTTGTCATTTTTTTTGTATGGTGTTATCAATGCTCTTGCTTTTAGAAGTGTACGTTTGCTTTATGTAGGTTTTATTTAGTTAATCAGTTTTCTTTTCTTTCTTTCTTTTTCTTACTGTAACACGTAGACTTTGGATTCTACACATACCTTACAAGGCATATACAAAAAGAGAAGGCAGCTAAAGAACACAGTGCAGATCCAGAAGAAGATGGATACACGATATCAAAGACATGCTACAAAAGTGTCAAATTATAATAATCGAGGCCACCAGAAGTGCAAGAACCAGAACTTTGTGTCTTTCTTAAACACCACCCCCCCAAAATGGAAAACAGAAAGTAAAAAAGAAGAGAAGAAGAATGTATAATTTGATGCTCCATATATTATAATGAAAGATTTGCAATATAGAATCATAGGACTTAAAAAGGCAGTTTCCAGGCATTGAAGTTAATCCTAACTCTGTACAAGAATCCAAATTAAATCATCCTAGACAGGGACTACTTATATAATATTTTGAAACCCGAAAATCACTCTACTCCAAAATTCCTTTCTGGTCTGTCATTGTTAATTCAGATATCAACAGTTTATCTGTAGAGCTACATCATTTGCCATTTTAGTTCCATTTTCCTTGCTTATAGATTATATATATATATATGCAACTGGATCTTGTGCAAGCAATCTTGTCCCAGATTGCAAAATTGGTTTTCATTTCTTTGCACAAAAGAAGGTCCATTCAAGGTACTAGATTCACTCCCACAAAACTTCAGGTTATGAATAGAATGGGTAGACTCCATTTCATTCATAACTCGAGGACTACCTGTATTTATAAAATGATACTTCCTCTGTTTTGTGCCTGTTTATATTCTATGTATGGTTTTTGCTGTCCTAGCAAATACATTAATCTTATGATCATTAACTGTTCTTCATTACAATGTTATATTAGGTCATGCATGTGTCTTTTAAGGCCCATAGGAGATCTTGACAGAATCATTGAATAGAGGAAGATGGTGCTTATTTACCAGCTTAGAAGGATAAACTTATAAAATTGCTTAAGCAATTCACCATTCATTCATTCAATCAATCAATCAATCATTCCTGGGGACTATATCTATTTCCAGAGAGATGTTACCATTCAGACTTACAGATTCTATGAATGTTGCAATTTAATAAAACTAGTTTTATGCCTATACAGCAATAGTTTCTTAGTCTGGTCTACCCTCTAGTACTGACAGGCATTACTATTTTTGTCTTAATTAGGTTAGGTGGCCAGATGGGAAAACCTTCATATCTTGGTAGTCAAATTGTTTAGTAATTTTTGTTGCTATATAAAACTTTGAAATGTTCTTATCAGAGGTGGGACTCACTTACCTTCCCTACCGGTTTGCAAATGTGAGCGCACATGCTGTAGTCACACATTACGTCTGGTCAGGTGGGCGGAGCTTTCCGCAGTCATCGCCACTGGTTTGCACAATCCAGACAGAACTGGCTGAATCCCACCACTGGTTCTTATAGACCTTTAAGGAGATGGCACTATGCAATTGGGGTGATCCCAGATAATTTATCACTTTATTAGAACAGAATGTACATCAGAGTAAACAAATGACAAGATTAAAAAAAAAAACAGTGCTCATTTCTGCATTTTGTTATCATGTGGCTACATAAAAGTCTGGTGATCAAATAAATTGAAAGATTTAATTCTAAAAGGAGATAAAGTTGAATACTTCAATTTCATGTTGAAGAATGGCACAGCACTACTACTACACAGCTTATCTTGAAGAATTAATAAAGCTAAAATGATACTTATTTACAATATTATATATTAATGTGATCAAATAAAAATACTTTAAATTTCAACAACCCAGCACAAACAATAGATTGAAGACATGATAGACTAATTGCTCATCACAGAATGAAAATTGTGAATGTATTGTCTCTCTTAGATATTTGAAAATTAGAGTTAAATTAAAATGATGAGATTGGACACTTGAACATTCCAGTGTCAATCATCTCCACAACTGAGCTTGGCCATGCATTCATAAACCAATCCCTCAGCGTCTGTTAGCACATTTACAATTTTGACCCAAATTATCAGAAAACATCGGTCACAAAATGCATCTTTGCTTGGATGATATACTTGATTAATATTGATTAATCTTGATATTTCCTATAAAGGAGAAAGTGGTAGTGGCAAATATGAAATAAGGACCTAAGAAAATGATCTGTGTGGAAAAACTGCACATAATTCCTTTCTTTAGGTGTTTATTTATGGTACACAAAGTAAAGTTGATATATATTTTCTTTTTCTTTTTTTTTTTGACAGCAAGACTCAGCTTTACATCCTTATTAAATATCCTACTTAAGAATGGAAATGTTAAATTAAATTGAAAATAAATATTCCAAAACACTGAAAAAGCTAAGTGTAAAATATTTAATTTTAAAAATTGCACAATTTTTACAAAAATGTACATTTGTGTTTCCAATATATTAAAGGGGTTTGGATTTCTGATCTATTTGAATTGAATTGAAATTTATTATGCAATATGAAGATGAACTATATTAAAAGTTTTCATGCTCTCATTGTCTTATTTTCCAATTTTCACACTATGGCTTAATTACAAAATTTGGACCAAATATGAAACTTTTTCACATCATAATTGAGTTAGCATGGTCCAACAATTTTTTTTATTGAATGAAGTTTTGGAAATTACTCCAGATATTGAAAAAAAATCAGAATGGCCCAGGAAAAGGATGAAGGGGGGGGAGAAAGAGAGAGAGAGAGAGAGAGGGAGAGAGAGAGAGAGCAAGCAATTGGGCAATTCTAATCATTAGATACACAGCTGGAATAGTGGACTGGACTCAAGCAAAACTAAAATCAATGAATAGGAAGACCAGAAAAATAATGATAATGAATCATGCCCCTTATCCTCACAGTCACATTGACAGATATCAAGGAAAATAGGTGGGCCTGGAATGTTGAAAATACATCAGATGGTTGAAAAAGAAGAAAAAAAGGCATTAGAAGAATATCTGAAGGACAGTGAAGAAGATGCACCAAGATAGTATACTAGGAAGGCATACTGAGTATTGGACAAACCAAAGTAGCCTACAAGAAAGATCAAATGAAGAAGAGAAAAGAAGCATGGAAAGACAAAGCATTACATCATGGCCAGTACATTAAAAAATAATAATAACAGGGAAAACAGATAATAGGTAATGACTAAGGGCAGGAAAGTTGAAGAAAGAGACAGAGGGGCTATTCTAACTGCATAAAACCAAGTATTAAGAACAAATGCATACAAAGCCAAAATTGAGAGGACAGCAATAGATAGCAGATGGCATTTCTGCAACGAAGCTGAAAAAATCACCTGGTTAGCTGATGTTAGAAGATCACCCAGACTGACTACAAGCAACAGCATAACATAGTAGCAACAATAATACACTGGAAGAAGTATCATTTGCCTGCAAGCAAGAACTGATGGAATCATAAAGTAGAAAAAGTCATAGAAAATTAAGAAGCTAAATTGCTCTGGGACTTTAGAATTTAGACAGACAGGCAACTGCTACATAACATCCCAGACTTAACAATTGTCAAAAAGAAAGAGTGTTGTATCAGTAGCTGGCGGCAACAAAATAGAAGAGAAAAAACCGGAGAAAATAATAAAATGCCTGCAAATAGAAATAGAACAACTGTGGCAAAAGCATGCAAAGGTAATCCCAATAGTAATAGGTGCCTTGACTGCACTCTCAAAAAAACTGGAACACCACTTGAACACCATCAGCATTGACAAATTCACAGTCAGTCAATTGCAAAAGGCAGCTTACATCTTGTGACGATATGTGTAAAATCTACATCTGCCTATCTCAGATCCTTGGAAAGGACTTGATAGGTAGACAAAAATGCCAAATTCAGTCTGAACAACTGGCTGCCTGGGCAACAAAATCATAATTATTTTTAAATGCTTTCAAAAATTTTGACAAAAAATAATTCCCTATCCCTGATTTTATATGCTGCCATTCTCCGGAGACTCAAGGCGGCTTACAATTGCTTAACGCATTGTAAGCCGCCCTGAGTCTCCGGAGAAGGGCGGCATATAAATATAAATAAATTATTTTAAAAAAGATTAGAAGCAAATCGAGTTTAAGAAATATTAATTGACTGTCATAAGACAAATATGTAATGGGAAAGTTATTTATAGTCAATGAATAAAACATTGTACAGAGTTTTAGATTATAATATTTGTTGAATTATCTGCCCCTAGGAAAACAGGATATGCATTTCTTTATAATTTTCCAAACTTAGTATATCTTTTAAAACACCTTTTAAATTTAGATCAGTTTGAAATCAATTGAGGTTGAAGAAATGAGTATTAGAGTTTGCTATTATGTTTTCGATTTCAGGCAGCGACTGGACTTAGCAGAGTTCCTAGATAGTTTTTATTCATTGGAAAAGGAAGGGATAGAATTCTGCTTTATTTTAAGGGAATAAATAACAGGCCTTCTCAGGCTATCAATTTGATTTACTTACAATTACCATATTCCTTCTTCTTTTTATGACAGAAGCTGTTTGACTTCCAAATAGGCAACAAAGACATGCTGGTTTCTTTCTTCTTTTGGATAGAACAACAGGGCCCTTTGCAATGCTAACAAGCACATGATGCATAAATATCTCTTGTTCTTTCTGCTTTCCTGGACTCATATAATCTTAAAAGATTCTCTCTTCCACCCCTCTCTTCAAAACTTCAGAGGAATTATTCATTTATTCTTTTTTTGAATTGGACCAATTCTAGATCATAGTGAATATCAGTATATCATCGCTGGAATCTGTCTCTACAATGAGGTAAAAGTCTTTTAAATCAAATCAACACATAAATTGAGTTATCTGATTATAAATTCCAAATTTCCTACTCACAGGACTGTCATGCAGGGCTAGGGAATTTAATTCAAATGTTAAATGTGATTATAATAATTTTACTCAATTAATACTGAGAGAACCATTGATACACTTAATATTGACTGAGAATATAACTGCTCTGTGGGCTAGTAAAAGTAACCAGAGAAAATCATGTCTTCTTTCAGTTGTTGAAGAAAAGCATAGCTTTTAGGCTGATGATTGTATGCTGCAAGAACTGACTACAATTCTACAGTACTTTTTCTTGGGACTTTTTTTTTTTTTTGCAACTGATGTGTTTATTTTACAAACAGACCTACACATGCTGTGTTATGACAAAGCCGTGTGGAGAAAATCTCCTGCTCACTGAATGCCTTTAAGCCAAAAGGCTTCTTGGATATCAGTTGACTTCTGGGCCAATGATCTCCTGTAGCTTTATTTGGTTCTTGCTGGTACCCATTTCACTGCTGACTGGACAAATGCCACACACAGATGCAAGATCTTTTGCCTTGAGGATTTGACACAGATGGGTCTGATCCATCAGATCTGTTTAAAAAGCAGAGTAAATAGAAGACCTTCTTCTCACTAATTGTTTTACTGTATACTTCAGTCATTTTACAAGAGCTGCTCCCTATTGGAATTTGCAAGGAATTTATTTACATCTCATTTTGTTCTTTTTCTGTATATCTGATAGATACATTTCAGCAAACCCAGTCAAGAAATGATTAACCAGAAAGCCTGCCAGTATTTCGTGCTACAGTACAGTACACCATTGCCAATGTATATGGCCTATAATTAATATTTCTTTTTCATGTCTGATCTACAAAAAGATAATAATTACATTTCATTTTCAAAATTCATCTTTTCCTTTTAACATTTAATATTGGTTGATTAAGGGGAAAAGTTGTTTTTAGTAATTATTACAAAAGCTCACACTGATTTCATGGTAGAAAGAATTCCAGATTTTATTCAAGAATATGGTTCATTTTACTTAGCATTTTACTTATTTCCACTCCTGCAGCATATTCAGAGATATCAAATATTAACATCAACCTTCGGGATAATGAGAAGGGTTAATGAAGTAATGGACACCATTAGAGTCAGGTCTTCATTCAGCTAGTTTTGTCTTCTTTGGGTAGACACAAAATCCATTTTACTGTTTCCCCAACATATTCTCTTATGAGCCACAGGAGGTCAATAGGCAACTCATTGTGCCTTTGCCACTTTATCTACTAAAATAGGATAAGCAAATTCAAGCATCATAAATTATTTTGGGGAACTTCTAGGGGTCCTTTTGAGCAATGTAGTCAGAATATAGCAAGGTTTCCATACATTCTGAAGGAGGAAATCACAAGCTGTGTGATGTAAACACATAATACACTTAACATAGTTTTATTTTAAAACAACAATCCAAATCCTCCCTCAAGGCCTCAATAAAAACTTTTTAAAAAGTAAATCATCAAATCTTGGTGCCATGTGACATGTTTCACCTTGTAAAGTCATCCTTCCCTATAAAGTAGCCTTCCCAAGTCCTAGAAATAAGATAGCCCTCTTTATAAAGAGAAAAAAAAATAGCCCTAAAATATTTTAGCCTATCATTGTTCACTACCTATCTGCAAGAGGCCAAAACTGGAATTCCATAGTACAGCTAGATATTTTCAGCATCAGAGAAATGATTCTATCCTTCTGGGAATATCTCATAGAATAAAGTCACCTGGTTTTAACCTCTTATGTTACCTTTCATCTTACACCTTGTCCATCTCTTTAAGGTAGATATGTGATGTGTCTAATATCCAGTGGCTTTTCTTTGGCCCCAAAGCTGAAATAGATCACTCTTTTTAGTCTCATAAGCTTTAAAAGGATACTTTTCAGAACAAAAAAAGATCATAGGAAAGATTGTTAAGTGTGATGACTGCCACTCAGCTTGAAATCAAAGTTTTACTTTCTCATACAAGCACTGTGTCATCTGTTTCTGTTTGTTTCACATTTCCCTACAGCTTCAGCCTTCAACTTTCCTCCTTCCCTTGATTACCTGTTTAACCATGAAAAAAATTACAGAAATCTTTCTGTCAGTCTAGAATAAGTTCAAATATGCATTTCCATATATATCTAAAATGATTCAAATTGAAAGATTATTGTTACTACATTCCATGTCAAGAGCTATTGCAAATTTTTACAAAGTAGCATCATCATATAACAGGTGTCTTATTCATTTTGGGTCAGAATCCAGCAAGTTGTATAATATTGAATATTATGAGGGTGAAGGTTCATCCTCTGAGCTTGTGAGTTAGTTTCTGAACGTTTCAATACCAAGCTAGATAACATCTTCAGCGGAGCTTAGGGGATGTCAGTGTCAGTGTTCTTCTGTTTATAAAGGCTTTGTGTGGTCATAGATCTTGGTGTTTAGTGAGTAGGTGGTGTACTGCTTGTTAAGCCAGATTTGTGTCAATTGAAGTGAACAGAACAGTAGCATCGAAGGAGACCATGATTTCTTCTTCGTTGATCTTGATGTGCTTGATGAATAGAAAAATTGTTCTAGAGAGCTTATTGAGTGGGTTGAATAATTGACAGGTGTCCCAGTTTCCTCTGCAGGATTTCAATATTGGTGTTCAAGGTAGAAACACAATTGGGTGTAAGGGGATTCTGTTCTTGTGTAGTTGTTTGGGGAGTTCTAGAACCTGGGTGTGAAGGAGTCTTGTGGTTGCATGTGCTTTCTCTCTAGTGGTGTTTTTCTTTTTCCATTTTTCTTAGGGTGTCTTTTATTTTGTTTTCTAGCTGTTTTGTAACATCATTGTGGATTATTTGGTAGGTTTTGGTGTTATTTACATGGTTTTTGCCTTTGCTGATATAGTCAGTTGTGTCTATACGGTCAGTCTGCCTTTGTCTGCTGGTAGGATGACAATGCTTTCATCTTGTTTGAATGTCTTTAGTGTTCTCTTCTCCTTTTGGCTGAATGTTTCATTTTGTCTGTTGAGTTGCGTGTTGGGGATGATTCTTTGTCTGATGTCTTCTTGTGTTTCTTGGTCCAGGTGATGCATTTTTACAATGGATTCAAGATTGGCAAGGAATTCAATAGGGTCAGCATCTCTGTGGTTGAAACTGAGGCTGTGTGTGAGGATGAACTTTTCATCATCAGATAGAGGTCTGCTGGATAGATTTCTGATCCATAGTTCTGAATTGTCGTCTTGTGGTTTTGAGGTAAAGATATTGAGTGTCTCTTGTAGTGAGTTATTTTTTTTGGTTTGTATTTTGTGGATTGTGTGTTCTAAAGTGTTTGCCAGGTCTTGTCCAATAGAAGTGAGGCATACTTTTTTTTTGTTTTTTGATTATGCATTGATATTTTTCCAGTTATAGGCATCGGTGATCATGAATCAAAGCATTTTGCATCCATTTTGGAAGGCCAGTTTCTATGCTTGTGGATGGTTAATTGGTGGTCAGTGTTGTATGCTTTTTGGGATTGTTTATTTACAGAGGCATTCATGGAGGAAGTGAAGCTATTTGCAGGTTTAAGCATTGCACGCCCGTGTAGGTTTGCAATAGTTGTGAATATCTATAGCTCAGGTGTAGGATGAGGGTGAAGGTTCGTAGTTTCCAAATATTTCATTACCAGGCTAAGTAACAACTTCAGTGGAGTTTAGTGGATGTCATTGTCATGTGCCTCTATTTATAAGGGCTTTGTGTGGTCAGTGGGTCTTGTGATGGGTCAGGTGCATATGTGTCAAGTGAGGATCTTGTGATGGGGAGGTTACATCAGATGAGGATCATTGGGAGGTGAAGTGCACCACAATTTAAACAGATAGACAGTCAGAAGATGCAACCATGGCTCATAGGTTCTCACATCATCATAAACTTTCTTTTTTGTTAACCATGATTTATTGAAGATGATTTCACTGTCTGGATTGACATGATATACAAAGCATTATATCACTGATTACAAATTACAAAGGCTAGATTCACAAAATCTACTGAGCCAAAACCTAATTAAGTACATTACCATTCAGTGTAATATGTGATTCAATGCTTTTAACGCTTCTTTTATTTGTTATGTGGGAACAGCATCTTCCTCTACTTTCTTGTTTTTTTTTTAAAAAAGACCAATATTCTTCACTGTCTTTCTATGAATTGCTTTATCAAATCTTTCTGTCTTATTTGGTTAAATCTCATTCATAACCTAGAATTTGCTAATAGCCAAACCTGCCCAAATGGATAATACGTATATACAGCCTCCAATCAGGTCATTGAAAGTTCACCTTTTTCTATATGGTCAGTAGAGCCATATTTATTGCTGTGCACTGCTCTATGTGATTTCAGCTGCATGCTTCCATGCTACACATTTAGGTAATTTATGTTTCTCTTTACTATCTATTGAAGCCTTTTTGCTTTCATACCCTGTCTGTATAGAGCAATATATTTTATAGCTATGCTGTATCATGCATTAAGAGTGAAGACTCAGATGATGTCACATGACACAATTTATGTTCTATGGACTTTTAAATACATTGCAATGAAGATAGAAATCATGCTGGTGTCTCATTAAGTAATAATCATTGCATTATTTGTATATCTAGGGATTGATAAATGTAAGTAAGAGAAATTACAAAAAGGACAGCTTTTAATACCATTGTTCTGAGTTCTTTTCCATCTACATTATTCCATCCTTTTTCTCCTTTCCCAAAATTTGGATGTAGTCTCCATAGCAAAATCCTCCATAGCAATGGGATGGAAATAGCAAAACCCTCCATAGCAATGGGAGGGAAAATATATTCACACTCCTTCCTAAAAGCATCCCCAAAATAATGACAGACATGGAAATGCTCCTTATTTTTTTCTGCTGCCACTCCATGGTTGTTTTCAAAAATTCTTAACAAGAACACTTTCAAATAAATCTCATATATACTGTATGGTATCCCTGGATTAATTTTGTTGTAGGATAGCCAAAGAATTGGCAAAAGGATCCTCTCTTTCACTTTATAATAAGTAGCCACTTTAAAAATGCCCTTCAATATGTCCAATATTAAAATACTTTGTTTTCTTCTATTTTAGTAAGCAGAGTTTAAGTGTTCTTTCTTTTTTAATTGTAATCTTTAGTTAATTCTAAATTCTCTAATGTTCATTATTTTAAGAATTCAAAACAAAAGTTTTTCCATAGGAAGAATTCTTTATAATTAATTCCAAAATTTTATTTCAAACATATCTGGAGCCTTAGTCTGTTTGTAACTTTAAAGTTTTAATCACCCTTTTGTTATTTATTCCACAATATTTAAAACTTCTTTCACAGAAGATTGAAGGAAACTCACATGTGCTGTAAAACCTGTTGATTCAAATAATTGATGAAATGCAGTTAAAAAGGAATTTCTAAAATTAATTAGAAAAAGGTGTGAAAAACCAGTGTTCATCAAACATGATTTGAGCAAAATGATTATTCCTTCGCCTCTCAGAGCTTTAAAACCCTCAACCATCATTGACATGTGGTATCCCCATGAGAAGCAACTGTCTGGAGCACTTGTAACAATCTCATGTTTTTACCTTATCCAGGGAGGAATTATCAAAGACCTGGTCTACTCACTGACTCTTCGTTCTGTCACTCATTGGCTCCACCTTTTGAAGAGCTGCCTCCTCCTCCTCCTCAAAAGTTGCCAGTTTTTCTAGATATATATGCCTTTGGCTGCTTATCTTCTAGCCCTGTCTCTTATTACTTTTAGCCATAAATCTGAGCTGGACTCTGGAACTCTGTGAAAGTCTTTTTTCCACTTTCTTATCCATTTCAAGTATGACTTCTCCTTTCTTATTTCCTCCATTTAGAGTACAGCTGTTCATGTACATTATGCATCACTCATACCCCTTAACAACTTGAATACCTCAAATTCCTTTTTTTTCATATATCCCATGACCAAACATCAAAAATATGACCATTAAAATCTGGCAAGGTGTCTATTGCCTCTTTGCCACATCCTGTGGTTATTCACAATTGCAGCTCAGATATGGCATCATTCTTCCTTTGCTTTTTCACAAGTAGAGCTGGTTAAACAGGCAGCAGCGATGTTGCTTGTCTCACTTGTTTTTTCTCCTCTTCCATGATGAGTCCTCTTGTGGCTCCTCACTTGGGCTACCATGGGTAGACTGCAAACGTCTAGACAATCCTAAAGGATAGAAATATCCTATGGAAAAGCAACTCATTCTTGCCATCTAATGGTTTTTAAGATTTTTGCTGTAATGTTATGTAGAAATGACAAGAGGAACAATTGCAATGTAGACAACTATCAGGAAAATGGTAAGTCATCCCACAGAAGGAAAAGATGAATAGAAAGCATCCCAGAAAGGACCCTCCCTAGTTTTCTGGAAAGTAAAAATAAAGGAGAGGAAGAAGGACTTTCAGACTCGCAATATTCTGTTACTGAAACCTTACAATAAAGGTAGCATCAGTATCCATGGTTTGTACTTCTTGTCTAAACTACCTAGGAGTGTTGATATACCTTACTATATCATTCAATGTGTGGAAGATACAGAGCAAGAAATGAACGCATATAGGTATCTAACAGCCCACCTGTCTCTGCAGTTCCTAAAGCAGCTGGAACTCCCTCTCCTTGAGTACAGGTCCCCCACAGGGCTGTATCTTAAGTCTAGTACTATTCACCTTGATGACCCACAACTGCTGTGCCAAAATATGCTACAAATCATATTGTGAAGTATGGAATGACACAGCAGTGGGGGTCTTATCCAGGACAACAATGAAGATGCTTATAGGGAAGAGGTGAAGGCTCTGGTGGACTGATGCAATAAAAGCAACCTAGTTCTAATGTTAATAAAACAAAGGAGATCATTGTAGATTTTAGAAAGAAGCAGCATGGTCATACTCCACTCAATATCAATGATGCAGCTGTAGTGATGGTCAACAGTATTAAGTATCTGGGGATGCAGATACCTAACAATAAGTGTTAATAAGTGGCCAGGGGGGCTTTTTATCAGGTTCGCCTGATTCACCAGTTGCGTCCTTTTCTGGATCAGGATGTCTTGCGCACAGTCACTCATGCCCTTGTCACTTCCCATCTGGACTACTGTAATGCTTTCTACATGGGGCTCCCCTTGAAGAGCATTTGATGGCTCCAACTGGTCCAGAATGCGGCCACACAAGTGATTATGGGAGCAACATGGCATTCCCATGTAACACCTCTCCTGCGCGAGCTGCACTGGCTCCCGGTGGTCTTCCAGGTGCGATTCAAGGTGCTGGTTACCATCTTTAAAGGGCTCCATGGCTTAGGACCTGGGTATTTACGAGATTGCCTTCTGCCATCGATAGCCTCCCACCGGCCAATACACTCCCACAGAGAAGGAATCCTCAGGGTGCCTTTGGTCAAACAATGTTGACTGGTGACCCCCAGGGGGAGAGCCTTCTCTGTGGGGGCAGTTGTCCTCTGGAATGAATTGCCCCCGGATATATGTATGATTCCCGACCTACGTATCTTTCGCCATGCCCTTAAGACTTTACTTTTTTAACGGGCTGGGCTGGCTTAAAAATGAATTTTAATGGATGTTTTAGTTTTTAATATAAGGGCCAAATTATTTAATATGTTTTAAATTGTTTTTAAATTTTATGGATATATGTTGTTTTATTGTGGCTGTGCACTGTCCTGAGTCCCTCGGGAGAAGGGCGGTATAAAAATTTTAAATAAATAAATAAATAAGTAAGTAAGTAAGTAAGTAAGTAAGTACTGGTCTTTCCACACGTCATCCTTAGTGAAGCCAGAGTCTGAATTTCCTGCATCGGATGAGGAGAACACATCTTTCTCCTTCTGTCCTGGCTACTTTTTACATAGGCACAATTGACAGTATATTAACAAACTGCATCATTGTTTGGTTTGGTGGCTGGAGTGCCTCAGAGAGAAAGTCCATTCAGAGAGTGGTAAGGGCAACCAAGAAGATTATAGGAAGCTTGCTTCCTGTTATTCAGGATACTTCTTATAAGTGCTATGTGCTTAGAGCTCAAAGCATTGTTAGAGACCCCCCCCCCCACACACACACACTTCACAGTTTGTTTCTATTGCTCCCTTCTGAGTGGAAGTTGTGAAGTATTTCTAGCAGGACTACCAGATTCTGTAACAGCTTTGTTCCATATGCAATCCATCTGTACATGTATACATCCAAACTAGAATGTTGTTTCTCTATATCATATAATCTATGTGGGTATATGCATAATTTTGTATTTATTTATTTAGTAATGTTTATGTAGTGTACAGTATATTGGAGGTGGTAACCCTTTGAGAGCTGTATGCAATGAAATTTCATTTTAATGTATGCCAGTTAGTGTACATTCAAAGTGACAATAAAATTATTCTAAGTCTCTGCCTTCTCCACAATTATGCCATTCCCCTGGACCAATTTTATGAACATATCGACTAGTCTTTCTATCTATAAATAGTGTGAAAAATTTTGAGAATTATATACACTCCCAGCTGTTACTAGGATTCTCTGTAAAACTTTATGCACTAACAATATATTTTGTCGGTCAACCTGCTAACAAAGCAGCAATGGTCTGTGCAACAGGAATATTTAATTTAATTTAATTTAATTTAATTTAATTTATTTCGAACTTATATACCGCCCTTCTCCCTGGGGACTCAGGGCGGTGTACAGCCAGAATAAAAAACATAGAATACTAACATTAAAAAACAATTAAATATATATATATAAATTTGGCCCATACTTTAAAAAATGACAAACCCATTAATAGCATTTAAAAATCTTTTTAAGCCAGCCCGGCTTGCTGAAAAAGAAAGGTTTTAAGGGCACGGCGGAATTCTTGGATTCTTGGAGGTCTTGGATTCTCCTTATCTCTGGGGGCAGCTGATTCCAGAGGGTAGGTGCCTCCACAAAGAAGGCTCTCCCCCTGGGGGTCACCAGCCTACATTGTTTGGCACCCCGAGGAGGCCCTCTCTGTGGGAGCGTACTGATCGATGGTAAGTCATCGGTAGCAGCAGGCGGTCTCGAAGATAGCTAGGCCCTATGCCATGGAGCGCTTCAAAGGTGATAACCGAAACCTTGAAGCTCACCCGGAAGACCACTGGGAGCCAGTGCAGCTCGCGGAAGAGTGGTGTTATGTGAGAGCGCCATGCTGGTCCTGTCACTACCCACGCGGCTGCATTCTGGACCAGTTGGAGCCTCCGGGTGCTCTTCAAGGGGAGCCCCATGTAGAGAGCATTGCAGTAGTCTAGGCGAGAGGTGACAAGGGTGTGAGTGACTGTGCACACGGAATCCCAATCAAGAAAGGGCCGCAACTGGCGAATCAGGCAAACCTGACAAAAGGTCCCCCTGGTTACAGCTGTCAGATGTTCCTCCAAGGACAGCTGCATATCCAGGAGGACTCCCAGATTGTGAGCCCTCTCCGCAGGGGCCAAAGTCTCACCCCCAATAGTCAGTGATGGAGTCAACTGACTATATTGGGATGCTTGGAACCACAGCCACTCAGTCTTGGAAGGGTTGAGCTTGAGCTTGAGCTTGTTCCTCCCCATCCAGATCCGCACAGCCTCCAGGCACTGGGACATCACTTCAAGGACATCATTGGGGTGGCCTGGTATAAAATATTAAGTATTTTAAAATAAATGGGTGTGTAAAACATTTACTATCTCTGCAAAACAAGGATGGAAGAATAAAAAGGAATGTAACAATATCTGTTTTAAAAGTGTATAAAGTCCTTGCCTCTACAGCAAGTAATAAAAACAAAAAGTACTCTAACAACCACATTTAGGAATTATTTATTAAAATGTCTCACCTCATAGTATGAAAGCATTTTAGCAATTGCTTCTGCTCCATTGTACCAAGAAAGACTGTTTTCATAGAAAATGGTAACATCACAAAACAGACATGGAAAAGTGGGAGGGGGGGAAGATAATAAAATTAGAAGAGTAATAAAGAATCTGTGATTCTGAATGTGTTCAATCTACATATTGTATGTAGAGAGATGATCATTAATTTCAGTCAATGGATTGGATCTAGACTGCAAGATAAATGAGGCAATAAGTAAACAGTGTCTCTTTGCTGTTGTATAATGTGGATTTTTACATGGATCAGGCTTCACATACAAGCTGGGGAAGGCAAAGCCTGCCTACAGTTTCATGCTTTAGAAACTTGCAGACATTTTAATGCAACATTAAACAAACAAACAAAAAAATGGATCAATATTCTATGCAAAGGTGCTAATTTCAATTATTCTACAGGATGCTTCCTATTGCTAATGTTGAAGGAACATTTGTTTGGTAATTCATGGAGGGTGAGCAAGATGAGCAGCATGTAAATTTGATAAATAAAATAATTTTTAAAAAAGATGCAAGATGTATCATTTTGTTTTTCCCAGAGTCATAACATCTCATATACTAGTAAGTTTACTTCCATGTAGCTCATCACAGAAACACAATTCTGTTTTGAAATGGTGCAATCTCCAAATTGAGTTGAGACAAGTCAGTTTCTTTTTCAAGTTAGATTAAACTGAATTTTGGGGTCAGAACAAGAGCCATCCACAGCAATACTCACTGATTTGAAAATGATAGTCATAATCAGGTAATCAAAATCCAATCCTTTTTATATGCACGGTGCTGTTTTCTGAGGAAGCCTCTGATAAATATAATAACTTTGTTT
Source organism: Ptyas mucosa (assembly GCA_012654045.1). NCBI lineage: Eukaryota > Metazoa > Chordata > Lepidosauria > Squamata > Colubridae > Ptyas > Ptyas mucosa. The sequence continues at coordinate 14,261,869 of WNWU01013639.1, forward strand.
TGCATACTGCACGGTAAGTGATGAAAAGCAAGGAAAACCTATAACAGAAATTCTGATTGTTTGGCCAGAATGTATAAGGCATTGTCGATCAACTCTTATCATAACTGAATTGATAGTTCATCATCATTTGGTCTGGTTCAGCAGAAAATGAACTTGATTGAAAGTTTTGGCTTGAGTTTTCAAATTATTTTTTTAAAAAAACAGAGAGTTTTTGAGCGTGGTCAAAAATTATTCAGCATGCTCAAAAGCCTATCTGAATAACTGAATCAATTCAAGGGATCTATCACTTCAAGGTTTTGATGAGAATCATCTATTCAATTTGAAAAGTCATTTCGGCTCAGAAAATTAATTAAATGGCTGTCATATTGAATTTTCAAATCAACTCCTTGCACAGCCCTAATAATTATGAACCAAATATAATCCTTATAAATTCTGTAACCTTGAACCAAGCTGATCATGTAAACTAATGGGTTCCCATAGTAGAACTTGAGATACAGGTCAGACAGACAGCTTTTCATCATTAAGTCACATATACAAAATAGTTCTATTCTTGTATAGGCTCCCTTTTTTTGTTGCTCAATCAGCTGTTAATTAAGAATTAGATGTACAAAGAGGGAAGTTGTCATATACTTCTGCATTCACAAAATATTATGCAATTTGATACCATGGTTACTTTTCCAAATATATTCTATCTCACTATAGAATAATCTCACTATAAGAGACAGTTTGGTGTAATGCTTAAAGAATCAGCTGGAGATTGGGAGATCATGAGTTTTGACCTCATGCTTAAGCACAAAGTTAATTGGATGACTTTAAATCATTCATTCTCTTCCATTCCTAGGCAGAAAGCAATAGCAAACTACTTCTAAAAATGTAAAACAACTATAAATTGACAGTAATTTTATTTAAAAATTGCATATGCATCTCAAATCAACATGGTCTCTATAACATTCTATACTATTTGTTTTTTTTTTTAAATCAATATAATGCTGAATATAACAAAATAACCCAAGGATATATGTGGCATAGACAAAAACTGCATTTATAGTATGATTTACCTATCTAATTTTAATAGGGATTAATTAATTTATATAAGCATCATCTAATCTTTTTACTTGATTGGAAATTGCATGTATAAACTGAGAGTATTAAAATTGTTGTTTTTGAGTTTTTGAACTAATAAGCAAGGTTCTCTTTGAAATTTCTAATTATAATTAACATATTCCCATTTCTTCATTTCTATATACACAAAGCATATGTATAATAGAACACAGATCTGGACTAAAAATAATCCATATGACCACTAGATGGCAGAAGAGAAATACAGAAAACTAACTCTTTGCTGTCATCTACTGGTTGTCCAATTTTTGCAGTCCATATTTAGTAGACTTAGCCTGTGTATATCTATGTGTGTGCACACTTGTGTGTGCATCAGAAAAAACACACACATGCACACACACACACAAATACAAACACCCCCTATTTGTATTAATGAAACATTTTCCTTTAACTTTCTGTAAACTGCTACCAATTTACATTATAGCTTTTGATATTATCTAGTTCTAAATTTATATACGTACATTTATATACATATTGCCAACTAAATAGATGAAAATTAGTGTGATATTTTTGATAGTTTATATTCAGAATTGATGAATAAGTTTGCTCTGTGTGTGTGTGCATATACTACACACATATGTACACACACACACACACACACACACACATCCCATGATTAAAACTTAAGCAGCCAAATATCTTAGGCATTTAACTTGTGTCCTTCTCTATCAGACTAAAATTGGGCATTTTCCTATACACAATAGAGGGGGAAAAAAGCAATTACTATCAATCAGTGACTAAGCAACAGATTGGAGTATTTAGAAAGACTCATTCATACACAGATTTGCAGCAGTGTTCAGCTCCTCTGATTAGATTCCATAGATTTTAAATTGTAGCTAATTAGGCTGTCATAGGTTCATTAATGGCTCTACTGATTCAGCACTCCCTCACCTGCATGCATATTAAAGCTCATTAGCTCCCTTGTCTAAAATACCACCTGCATTAATTGCTGCTGATGCACTAGGACTCTTCAAAAGCCTCTTCTGACAACTGGTTTACCACTGCCCCCCAAAAGGCTTTTTTGGAGAGCAATTCACACAAGGTCCATGGCAAGCCACAAATGGTAACATTGCAGCTGTTGTTAAGGGCAGTCAATCCTATTTTCTGCTTAACAGCAGGAAATGAAATTAGTAATGCCCAAACTATAATATTTAACACTGGGTGAGTTTGTTTTCCCTTCAGCCTTTACTGGAGGCTGTCTAATAAACTGTATTTTATACACTCTCCAAATGCCAGGGAACACAGATCTGTAATAAATCTGTAATGACCAGCGATAAGGGTAAGAAGTGAATTACTGCTGAAATGTGCAGTCCATTCCAGCAGTTTGAGATGTTAATGCGAAATGCTTGATATGTGGATTGAGTATATGTATATGTGCATATATATGTGTGTTTGCATATGTTTCTGTGTCGGTCTAATTACTTGCTAAAATTGTACACAAAAGTCATTTTAAATTTAAAAGCCTGTACAAATTTTTGAGAAGAGAAATGTGCTTGCCAACTTCATCAGAGTTCTAGAGGTAAAAGAGAACAAGGACAACAATTTTCAAGGACAAGGTACCTCCTTTTTGTGGTAACAGTACTACTACCATGGGGTGAGAGAGCTCCCAGAACTACATAAGAAAAACCACTTTCATAAAAATAAATGTTGGACCACTTCAGCAATATACCTTTTTAATATTTTGGCCATCTAAATACTTCTTGCATCTAGCACTTATACAACAGAATAACAGAGTTGGAAGGGACCAAGGATGGGTTATAAAAATTTTTACTACCGGTTCTGTGGGCATGGCTTATTTTGTGGGCGTGGTTTGATGGTCATGTGACAATTTCTTAGGATTTAGTAGAGGTACTGGTCTACCAGGCTTTTAACTGCTTGCAGAGCTGTACCAGCCTACCCATTTGTTCTTGGAACGTTCCGGTCTACCCATTTGTTTTTGGAGGCACCGGTCTACCACCACACTGCCTTTTAACACTGATCAGCTGTAGGGCGGCCCTTTGAAGCCCCATGGCAAGAGTTTAAACAGTTTTTTTCCTTCTAGCCGATCAGTTGGGACTCGGGAGGTAGCGAATAGATTGGGGGTGGAGCCAAATAAAAGGTAAAAATAATGTGAGGGGGGGCGGGAGGGCCCAGCTCCCGAACAAAAAGAACCGGTTCAGTGACGTCATATCGTCACCGCTACTGGCTCAGCCGAACCGGTCCGAACCAGGAGGAATCCACCACTGGAAGGGACCTTGGAGGTCTTCTGATACAATCCTTTGCTCAAGGAAGAAACCCTGTAACATTTCATACAAATGATTGTCCAATCACTTCTTTAAAACTCCAGTGTTGGAGCACTTAGACCTTTTGGAGGCAAGTTATTCAGCCCCTCACTGATTAATTGTTCTGTATGGAAATTTTTCCTTAGTACTAGATTGGTTCTCTCCTTAATTAGTTTCTATCCATTGTTTCTTGCCTTTCCTTCAGGTACTTTGGAGAATAGGTTGATCCTCTTCTTCTTTGTGGCAACCCCTCAAATATTGGATAGGTGTTCTCTTACCATTTTCTTATTTATTTTGACTTGCATCCTTATTCTGCATTTTACAGTACTTTTTTAAAGGTTGAACTTTATTTTTTTTTTCTTCTGTGTAAAGACAGAGGCAAAAAAAATGAGTTAAGCAGTTCTGCTTTTTTCCCTGCTGCTCATCTCTTTCTTGCCATTTTCTCCCAATGATGGACCAATAATTCCCTTGACTTTTGTCTTGTTTTTATATGTTGAAAGAAACTTTTTCTTGTTATTTTTACGTTTGTCACATTTTGAGCTTTAGCTTTCCTGACTTCATTTTTGAAGTTTCAGGCTATTTGCTGATATTCTGCCTTAGTTATGTGCCCCTCTTTCCACTTTTTGTGCTTGTCTTTTCTTTCTTTCAGTTTATCAGACAGTTCTTTGTAGAGCCATGCTGGTTTCTTTTGAGATCTCTTATTTTTCTTCCTATTTGTACTGGACTGGGCTTTTATAATCTTATTTTCCAAAATTTCCCAAGCTTCTTAGGTTGTTTTCTCCTTAAGGATTCTCATACATGAAATCAGTCACTAAATTTATTGAAATCAGCTCTCTTAAAGTCCAAGAGTCTAGTTTACTTTGTCCTATTGCTTGTGCTTGCCTAATATTGAATTCTAATATTGCATGATCATTCCTCCTCAAGGTACTGTAACTTCAATCCTTCTATCATTTCATCTTTGTTAGTTAGAATTAAGTCCAGTATGTCTGACCCTCTCATTCCCTTTTCTATATTTTTGTCTGATAGGTTTATTAGGAAGCTGTTTGATCTTACACTAGGTGCATAATTTGTTTTCCAGTTAATGTCAAAGTAGTCTAAATCCCCCATTACTCTTGTGGTGTACTTCCTACATACATTAGTTAACTGATTAGCAAAAGGTTGATTTATTTTCTCTGCTTTGTTGGATGGCCTATAGTATAAACCTATGGCAATGTCATTTTTACCCCTTTTATATTGACCCAAATGCATTCAAGATGGTTTTCATCATTGTTTGACAGTATTTCTATAGAGATATAGTTATTTCTTATATATGGTGCCATCTTTTCTTAGGTCTGTTTCTTTAAACAATTTAAATCCCTCTAACTGTATACTCCATTCATGGATTCCATTCCACCAAATTTCCATAATGGCAGCAATATCATATCTGCCCTCATGTACTTTGATATCTAGTTCACCCTGTTTATTCCTCATACTGTCTGCATTGGTGAATAGGCATTTGAGTTCTTTTTCACTGACTTTATGTTCCCCTTCTTACCACCTGTTTGATTAATGCATATGGTGTGGTGAACACTATTGAAAGCTTTATTTTTCTTAACAGTTACCTTAATATTCTTAACTACACAAATATTTATGTTAGAAACACTGACAACTCTATTAGTTTTAGATTGTACCACTCTTTTAGCCACACATTTAACTCTGCTGTATGCTGGTCTTTTCCTTTTTGTTGCGTATATACAAGTAATACTTTTGAAAAAGTAAGACTCTAGTCTATTCTGCTAAGATCCTGCATCACATTCTGGAAAACCTTCTACACAGAAAGTACAACTTTTCTGAATAGGTCATTAGTGGCAAGAGACACAACCCTCATTTGTGATCTGGTTCAGGAGGGGGTGCGGACCTGGTGGGTATTACAGAGACCTGGTTGGGCCAGGAGGAGGATTTCCCCTCATTGAGATGTGCCCACCGGCTTTCTATGCATTCCATCAGCCGAGGTCCCAGGGGAGGGGTGGGGGTGGTGGTTCTTGTAAAGGAAGGACTTGTTCCGAAGGAGGCAACTGTACATCAGATAGCCGGATGTGAGTCCCTCCTTGTGAAGTGGGGACATGGGAGGCAGATGGGCTTGCTGATTACGTACCTGGCTCTCTGCCACGTATCGGTGGCCCTGCCTGAGCTGCTCAACGTGATTGCTGAGGTGGTGGTGGAGACCCCCAGGCTTATGGTCATGGGGGACTTCAACTTGCCATCAGTCGGCGAAGCGTCTGAGGTGGCCCGGAAGTTCATGGCTTCCATGATGGCCATGGACCTGACCCAATTAATTCATGGCCCTACTCACACAGGAGGACACACTCTGGACTTGATTTTTGTTTCTGCTCAGTGGACGAATGATCTTGAGATAGGGGATATAGCGACTGAGCCCTTGTCATGGTCTGATCATTCCCTTCTTAGGCTTGACTTTCTAACCACCACACCCCGCCGCAGGGAGGTGGAACAAACTAGGTGGTTCTGCCCCAGGCGCCTGATGGATCCTGGAAGGTTCCAGACAGAGCTTGGGCCATTTCCTGAGGCTCTGACTCACAGCTCGGCTGAAGAGCTGGTGGCTGCCTGGGACAGGGCGGCCGCTGTCGATTTGGACCAAGTCGTGCCTTTGCGGCCTCTGAGCCATCGCGGAGTCTACTTGGCTCCTTGGTTTCTGAGGAGCTGAGGGAGATGAAGCACCGGAAAAGATGCCTGGAGAGCGGTTGGAGAACCAGCCTTTCCAAATCTGACCAAACACTGGTGAGGTCTCACATTAAGACTTACCTAGTGGTAATAAAAGCGGCAAATTGTAATTATTTTTCCGCTTTTATCGCATCTGCAGATAATCACCCAGCTGCCCTGTTTAGGGTAATCCGCTCCCTGCTCCATCTGGGAGCACAGGAGGATCCCTTGCAGGGTTCGGCTGAGGATTTTGTGCAGTATCTGCACGATAAAATCACTCAGATTTGGGAAGGCTTGGTCTCTGACTGGGTAAGTACAGGTGGGATGATGGAGGCAGGTCTTGAGAATGTCATTTGGGAGGAGTTTGACCCTGTGACTCCTGAGGACGTGGACAGGATTCTGGGATGGCTGAATGCAACCACATTTTATTGGACCCGTGTCCCTACTGGTTGGTACTGGCCTCCCGGGAGGTTACGCGAGGCTGGCTCCAGGGGATTATTAACGCATCTTTGAATGAGGGTGTCTTGCCTTCTGCCTTGAAAGAAGCGGTGATGAGGCCCCTCCTCAAGAAGCCCTCTCTGGATCCGGCTGTTTTGGCTAACTACCATCCAGTCTCCAACCTTCGCTTCGTGGTGAAGGTTGTTGAGAGTGTGGTGCCGTGACAGCTTCCGCAGTACCTGGATGAAGCTGTCTATCTAGATCCACTCCAGTCTGGCTTCAGGCCTGGGCACAGCATGGAAACGGCATTGGTCGCATTGGTGGATGATCTCTGGAGGGCTCGGGATGGGGTTGTTCCTCTATCCTAGTCCTGTTAGATCTCTCAGTGGCTTTTGATACCATCGACCATGGTATCATGCTGTACCGGTTGGAGGGTTGGGGGTGGGGAGCACCGCTTTACGGTGGTTCTCCTCCTATCTCTCTGACTGATCACAGTCGGTATTCGCATAGGGGCAGAGGTTGACCCCGAGGTGCCTTGTTTGTGGGGTGCCTCAGGGGTCGGTCCTCTCACCCCTCCTGTTCAACATTTATGTGAAGCCACCGGTCGAGATCATTGGTGGTTTTGGGGTGGAGTTCCATCAGTACGCTGATGATACACAGCTGCACATCTCCATCCCAGGACATCCCAATGATGCCCTTGAAGTGATGTCCCGGTGTCTAGAGACCATAGGGGTCTGGATGGGGAGAAACAGGCTCCGACTCAACCCTTCCAAGACTGAGTGGCTGTGGCTTCTGGTGTCCCGATATAGCCAGCTGGTGCCATCGCTAGCTATTGGGAGTGAGTTACTGGCCCCCACGGAAAAGGCTCGCAACTTGGGCATCCTCCTGGATGCAGGGCTGTCTTTAGAAGAACATATGATGGCCGTGGCCAGGGGGGCTTTTTATCGGGTTCATCTGATTCCCCAGTTGCGTCCCTTTCTGGATCAGGACTCCTTACGCACCGTCATTCAGGCACTCGTCACTTCCCGCCTGGACTACTGTAATGCTCTCTACATGGCGTTCCCCTTGAGGAGGACCCAGAGGCTCCAACTGGTGCAGAATGCGGCCATGCTCCCATGTGACACCTCTCCTGCGCAAACTTCCGGTGGTCTTCTGGGTGCACTTCAAGGGGTTGGTCACCACCTTTAAAGCACTCCATGGCTTAGGGCCTGGATACTTACGGGAGCGCCTTCTGCCACCGATAGTCTCCCACTGGCCAATACACTCCCACAGAGAGGGACTCCTCAGGGTGCCATTGGCCAGACAATGTCAGCTGGCGACCCCCAGGGGGAGGGTCTTCTCTGTGGCAACACCTGTCCTTTGGAACGACCTGCCCCCAGAGATACGTAGGATCCCAGATGTCCATGCTTTTCGCCGTGCCCTTAAAACTTTTTTTATTATTTTTTTTATTTGATTTATATGCCGCCCTTCTCCAGAGACTCAGGGTGGTTTACGATATGTTAAGCAATAGCCTTCAAACTTTTGTATATTTTATACAAAGTCAGCTTATTGCCCCCACAAACTGGGTCCTCATTTTACCCACCTTAGAAAGGATGGAAGGCTGAGTCAACCTTGAGCCTGGTGAGAATTGAACTCATAGTAATTGCAGGCAGCTGGATGTTAAATGCTGCCTTAGTAGGAAGCATTAGCCTTCTACACCACTCAGGACCCTTTCATCAAGCTGGGCTGGCTTAGCCCCCCCCCCCTTTAGATATTTTTAATTGTTAATTGATTTTAGTTGGGGTGTTTTAAATTTATTGGGCCAAAATCTGTTTAATTCTTTTTTTTAAAAAAAATTAATTTTGTATGTGATGTTTTTTATTCTTGGCTGTTCACCGCCCTGAATCCAGTGGGAGAAGGGCGGTATAAAAATCTAATAAAATAAATAAATAAATACACAACATCATCATCATCACAGTCCTTACTAGCAGTCTTGACTATCTTGAAAAGTGCCTTTTGTCTCTGCTGGCAGTAGCATCAGGTAGACACCTCACTGTGTCTAGGTACCTTCAATGTGTGTCTAGGTACCTTCGGTCTCATATAAACAATGTGTTAATATTTTTCACTTTGCCATTCTGCTGACTAATGAAAAAAGAAAAATGCAGGTAAATCAGATGATCACTTAGTTTTTGCCAGAAGGACATCACTGAATTCATGATCTATCAGAATTCCTCAGAATGAGCCACATATATAATTCTGTTCAAAGACATTGATAGGAAATTTTAATGACATTTTTAAATTTAGAATTTGAAGTTTTCTTTTTCACTGCAAGTTTTGCTTGCTTGCAATAAGCAGGTCTCCTGATATTAGATAACAGTGATCAGAAATACAGCTTGCAGTCATTACATCAAAACAAGGCTATCTGTATTTGCCCATGGAAAATTACTGAATTCCTTGAATTTAATCAGATTTTCCTGAGCTGCATGATATCTTGCAGAACAATGCATGAGTACAAGTTTTAGCACATGCATAAAGTACATGTTTCCATACCAAATGTTCCCAGTTCAGTTTTCAATTGGTCCAGGTAAAGTTGTAAGGAACTGTCTCTGTCCAAGACACAGAAACACTTATAGAGGGAGAATAACTAATGTAGGACCTGCAGGCCACATATAGCATCTAACCCCAATTTTGTAACCCACATAGCTCTCTCATGAGCACTACCAATTCTCATCCCCAAAATCTTAATATAATTACCTTACATTTTAATTCAAAAAAAGATGTGAAATTTCACCTGAAGTCCTAGCCCAGATCACTGAAAATGCCACTAGAAATTTTAAATATATATATATATAAATTATGATTCCCAGATGAAAATATGTGTTCATCCCAATAAGTTAAGGTAGATGAGCTAATAGTATTATAGTGCATAAAACAGAATATTCCTTTTCTAGACGTTCCCTTTCTTTTTGTTGTGTAAATTAGCCCTTTCAATCAACATCTTTTATAGTTCAACCAGCATAAAGGTTTATGCTCACAATTCAACTAAATCTCATGACCATGTGCTGCTACATTTGCATACATTCCCGAATTCCCCACCATGAAAAATTGTGACTGCTTTTTTCTCTCTTATTTTTAAGAAAAAGAGAGTCCTTCTCAACTTATTGCTGCAGTGTCTTTTTTTTTCAGATTATTGAAAGGAAAAGAAAGTACACACAGCTTTAAAGACATTACAGAAACCCGACCTGAAGGACAGTTCTTTGAAGTCTGAAAACATGTATAATCTACTTTTACTTAGTCTAACAGAACAGCTATATTTACCATGCTTATGTCATTATGGATTTTATTTTGTTCCTAGTACAAGGTATATGATAGTCTGCAGATTATCAATTTGGGATACATCTGAAAGTTGTCTTTGATCTTCTTAAAACTATCAATCTTCAACCTCAGAAGGAACAAAGAGATAAGAAGAAGCAGAAACCTTATTTGCATTAAATATTTCTGGAAAGGAAAAGACGAAGGGGAGAGCAAACAAAAAACTAAATAAGAAGAAGGTCAGGGTCCCAATCTTTTTCACTGTGGGATCTTGATAAAATTGCTTGTTTTATAGCCACAGAAACATTCAACATACTCCAGCAAGATAAAAATTAATAATTTTATAATTATAAAAAAGAAGCATTTTTTTTGAGCTTGTAAAGCCAAGATTTGCTTCTACTAATGAACCTACCCTGTTTCCCCCAAAATAAGACATCCCCTGATAATAAGCCCAATCGGGCTTTTGAGCGCATGGCAATAAGGCCAAGTGCTTATTTCAGGGTTCAGAAATATATAAGACAGGATCTTATTTTCGGAAACACGGTAAGCCTAAATTGCAAGTCATATATAGAAATTGTAAATACTTTTGTTTGGTTTCAATAAACAGATCAAATTAATAGGTCAATCATCAAACAACTTTTTTTTTCAAAAGTTTTGTTTCCTGAAAACTTTTTGGTGATTATGATAAACCTCTTCAAACTGAACACAAACATAATTTTAGAATGACTGTATCAAGTACAAATCTTGAGAAGTAGAAATTAACTTTTAATGACTATAATGTATTTAATTGCATAATGTTTCCAACACACTGCATGAGTTCAACTAAAGTGTTTTGCTGCTGATTTTCATTTGTACTCAGTGCCTGATGCCTCTCACTGCAGAGTCCAACAAGAGTCAATCAACATTGGTGGATTCCAGTTGCTATGATATCATTTTTTCATTCTCACAATGTCCTGATGAAAACTTTCACCATGTTTATTACTGATTGCCTCTAGATTTTTGGGAAAGAAATCCAAGTGTGAAAACAGACAATGAATCTTCAGTGACATGTTGCACTTCATGGTCTTGTATGCTGACATATGTTTGTCAACCAGCTGAATGTAGATTGATGCTCTGAAGTTGCCAAGAAAATTCTCAGTGTTATTTTTGAATGCTTTTTGGGTGATTTTCTCTGGCCCCTCTAACACTCCTTTTGTACTGTTTGTCATTGATGTCATATCTGATCTGTGGGCCAATAAAAATGCCTCCCTTAATCTTGGCATTAGCTATTCTTGAAAACATCTGTCTTAAGTGAGGAAAAGTTTTAGTTTCCTTGTTCAATGATTTCACAAAATTTTTCTTCAGTCTGAGTTTTATGTGAAGTGGATGCAAACATATCCTTACTAACCCAACGTGGTTAATATGCCATGTTTTTCTGTCCTGGAACTAAATTCTTTCAGAGTAGCATTTCTTTTTAAGGTAATGCAACTATCCCATTCACATATGTAATAACAATAGTTGATATATTCAAACCGCATTACTTTTATATCTCCACAGATCCTCCAATTGTACTTAGTATATTGGATGTGCTTAAACAATTCCATGTTTTTTATGTGTTTCCTTCATGTGTGTGTCATAGTCAATAGGGACTGAAGGGTATACATATTGCCATTGTGTAAAAACAGAACATTTCTATAAAACAGCATGTGATAGGTTAAATTACAAGTTATTTTTTGTGATTAGTAGCCAAAAATCTATTAAATATACCCATAAGTATTCAGGAAGCAAAATCTTTGTTGTTCCATGTTAGAAGACAGATCTGAGACATGTGGTTAAATGCTATGTTTGAACATCCTCCTCCCAGCCAAAACCTCTTTTCATATTGTTTCATCATTGCAGAAGATGGAACATATGCACATATGCACATACATACATACACATTCTTATCCTTAGTATAGAAAACATGATAATAACATGGTAGATGAGACTGAGGAATTGCCTTTTGAAATATTTAAAGTTTAGGGATTATTTTATAGATATGTTTTACAGCTTAACTAATGAAAGTGAGAAAAAAACACAAGGTTTTCAGGTGCTGGAAATACTGGATTTCAACAGAACAATATTGGAGGATTCTGAAAGGAATAAAAAGAAGAGTGAAGGTACATATTACTCAATGGCTCACAGATTGTCTATCTACTACTGTCTGTTGCTTTATCTTTATTGGATGCTCATGGTGCTTGCTGAAGAGCATTGGACAACAGAAGAGGTTAGCCCATCGTGCACTTTTAAAATCCAATTGCAGAAATCTAATGGAGATTATGAAAGTCAGATCCATTGACTATCCATGGAATATGGAGAGATGTGGGTTAGGATAAGGGCAAAATTTATTAGGTTTCTGGTATCATCATCTTCCATTAGCTTATGTGATTTTGGAAGGGGTTGGCAATATAAATAAGGAAGAAGAGGTTGCCTTTGGTATGACTACTTTTTTTTGATATAAAGATATTTTCTATTTGCTTTTATTTTGGATGGAGACAAGAGAAAAGTTGACAGAATCTTGTGTGACAAAAATGAAGGTTCATTTTCATTTTTATCAATAATCTATATTTAACTTTCATATATTCTTTTGGGCAGATGCAATAAAATACAAAATTTTGAAAAGAAAAGTTTCAAATCCTCACCAAAGAGAAGCAATTATCGTTTCATCAGGAAATAAGCATTATTTTGTATGTTGATGGAAAGGAAGAATTTTTGTAAGAATTTATACTTTCCAAGTGTATAACAGATAGTTTTGAACTTCTCTTTTTATGTGCACATTACTCCAGGTTTTGAGATTCAGTTGTCTGAACAATAGATGTACCTAGAACAATTTTAGGGGAAGGTGGAAATGAAAAGATGTAGGTAACTGAAAAGAAAATAAGGAAACACTCTTTGGAAGAACAATATAGATTGGACAAAAATGGATATGCAGTATACATGCATTTTCATATAATCGTCTTAAAAATTATAAACATGTATTATAATAAACTGAGACTTGGAAAAAATGAGAAATGGAGAGACATTGAAATTAAGAGATTTATTCTTTCTCCTTTCAATTCTTCACTGCCTAGCATTTTTTAAAATTCTTTAGAGCATTTTGTGAAGGTTTTCTCTTCATTGCCTTTTCCCTCAGTACATATCATGCACACACATTGTTCAGGAATCATTCAAGCATGCCTTGATAGATGAGCCATTCCTTTAATCATTTTACATTGGTTGTCAGAAGTCTTAACTATGATTTTCCATCAGATTTTGATTTAAGACAAATCACTAACATTCTTTCAGCATAAGTCATTAGATAAGTACTTGTGGTCTATCCTGGAGAATATTATATTTAAAAATATCTGTGTTTAATGTTTTAAAAAAGAGTGAATTGTCAAGCAGAACAAATGCAGGAATGGTTTCCTTGTTGGACAAAATGTATTCCTAATTCTGATACACTGACACAGTCATTTTATTTTAATGTATGCATTTAGAAATATCCTTTTTCTTTTCTTTTCCTTTTTTATTCTACTTCTTTCCTCATGTTATACTATGAACAAGCCCAGAAGCCAATATCTTTTAGCTAAAACAAGAAAGACAAAGGGCAACAATAAATTCAGTCCGCTTTATTAACACACACTTGTCATAAAGTAGATTATCCTTCATGAGATTGTGAGCATGTAGTCAAGACCTCCCACAATGAAATCTCATTTATCTCTAATAGAAACTAGTATGTGTTGCCTCTAAGGGTCCTTTCTATTGAACCCTAATAATTGTATATCAATCATGTATCACTTCCTGTATTTTATTATCTCAGAAATAACTATTGCTAGATTTTATTTTTTTAGAGATAAAAAATAACAAAAATTTGCAAATCCTTAATGCACTCTGAGATGTAGCACTGCTGCTTCCGTCAATTTTTTTTAAAGTTACTTTATTCTGTTAGTGTATGTACATTCTATTTAATAACCTTAGGTAATATGTATCATAACATTTATTATCAAAGAATAATACAGCACACAAAGGAGCACAACTGTGACTGCAATTCTTTAGGAATTAAAGTTTCAATAGAAACCTAGAAATTATCCACATAATATTATGTACCCAATAATGTATTATTTAGAAGAAATAAATATTTAGTTCTTGTAAAAAAAAGTTTAATTTTTTTGGTTATTCCAAGATATTTTCTATCAGTTTCCCATTTTAATAATTAGATTACTATATTTTTTTTAAAAAAATCCAATTGTTACTCCTTATTTTCCTGGATTTTGCCACATCTGCAAAAAAAAGGTCTTTTTTGTAATTAGTGTTATAACTGATATGTGTCATTTTAGATGAGATCAGTTTGTATGTGAAAATGCATTTTTAACATCATCATTTGATTATACACAAATTTGTTGAGAAATTTGGTGATTATACCTTTTGCTTGAATGACAGTGGATCATGTTATTGTTATTTTATTATCTCGTATTACAATATCCTGCACAAATTGTACGGCACTAGCTGGAGTTCAACCATGGATATGTTTCAAGTATCTGTTCTTAGCTTGGTTTACTCAATAGCAGAGTATTGTGCCCCAATGTGTCTTAATAACCCATATGTTAGTCCTGGAAGCCCTCTTTTATTTTGGATCTTCAGGCCTGCCACATTTAGTGCTGTGGGAAACTGGGAGGGAGGATTGTATGGAATAGGGGAGATATCTATCCATAATAACATTCCTTTCTCTGACAGTCAAGGACATTCTGCTCTGCACCTGGAGTGGTGTGACTGGGAGACATCTCCAGTTGGGACGGTGCATTGATTGGACCATGTGATATACGTGTGAGTGCTGGGACATTGACTGGGACTTTCCTTTGGGTGGGGAAAATGTGGAAGCTTTCAGATTCGGGTTTTCTGAGATGTGCCAATATGACATCTCTAATAAAATGGAACTTTGAAGAACTGCTAGCCTCAGTTTCATTGGGGGTGTAACTTGCAACCCTGACCATGCACAAGCAGGATTGATGCACAATTGTATGAGCCAATGCACTTCGTTAGTGGGATGATTCAGTCTATTCCACATATTGGTTGCCTGTTCTGAGTTATATACCATCTCCAGAAGCAAGATGAAAAAAGGCTTCTTTCAAGTATACCAAAAGGTTATTGATAATTTCTAGCTACCAATTCTGAGTGATGTGACCTGCTTTGAATGAACCAGGTTGAGATTTAGATACCCAGCCTTCTGTATTGCTAAAGCACTTGTAAAAGATAATTTTGACACTCAAAATATGTGGAAACAACACTGGATAAAAAATTGATTCCTGTAATGCTGAATCTTTTCCTACATCTTGTGTTAAACACCTCAATTTGATCAGCCCTGTGTGATATCGACAGCATTGAACCAAATTCACTCTGGCCATGTAGATGTACAGATGCCCTCTATAAATAGGAAAAATACCATTACCAAATTGTGACTGTGGGGCTGAAAAGCAAACTATCCAACACATAGTGACAGACTGTCAAAATAGAGCCTATATTAGAGATTTTGCTGACTTCCTGGCTGTGACGAATGTAGTAAAAGAAATTATATTTGCAACTTAGATATATGTTTGTAATCTTCCTGTTAAAATATCAGATTTTATACTCTGTATTGTATTGCTTTGTATTTTACCCGTTCCTTTTTACTGACATATGATGTGAATGAGTCATACAATAAATGAATAAATATCTCATATTACTATTCATAATTTTTCATATTGATATTTGTGATACAAAGCATCTGTAATCATCATCATGCACTATGTTGATGTTGTTGTGGGGCTTGGGTTGCTCTGAGAAAGATGAGAGCTATGCCAGATGTTCAACCCTACTGGACAGGTATCATCGGAGGAGTCAAATAATGTTTCTCTCTCAAAAAAAAATACAGTGAAATTACAGAAATCCATACCAGCACAGTTGTTGCCCAGTTTAACAAGAACCATGTTAGACGTTAGAGTTCCTGGACATCTAGTGAAAAATGGGCAACAGGAGTCAAGGCTGTTGTCTGAGCAACCAGGCCAGCAGCTACAGAACTACTGGAAGAAAAGGTGTTTATCCATTGCAAATATATAGTGATTGAAAACAAAGAAATAATGATCTATTATTACAGATAAAGATCAACAAGAAGAGGATACTTGAAACAAATGCACCAGTCAAGAAAGAACAACATCCAAAATAAGAAATAAAACAGAGTCTATCAGATCAAAGTTGACTTAAAGTATTTCCAGAATATGTGAAATAAAGTATTCCCAGAAGCAGAACTGAAAGATGTGCAAAGATCTACCCAGGAAAGAGAAATCAGATCTAGACTACAGACACAAACTAGAGGGAGTTGGCATGAGAAGAATCCAAGAGAGAAATAAAATTGTTTTCATTTGGGAAACCAGGCACCCCCTTCTCTGCCTCCAAAAGAATAAAGTCCTCTAAGCAGAGGTGGATTTCAGCAGGCTCTGACCAGTTCTGAAAAACCAGTAGCGGAAATTTTGAGTAGTTCAGAGAACCGGTAGTAAAAATTCTGACTGGTACTGCCCCCATCTATTCTCGGCCTCCCAAGTCCCAGCTGATCGGGAGGAAATGGGGATTTTGCAGTAAACTTCTTCTGGATTAGGGAGGGAATGGAGATTTTACAGTATGGCCATACCCACCAAGCCATGCCACATCCACCAAGCCACAACCATAGAACTGGTAGTAAAAAATTTGAAACCCACCACTGCCTCTAACCAAAGAAGTAGAACTGAACAAAGAATAACTGAGCATTTAGAACAGTACAAAAACAACAGAATCTGGCTGCCTGCATTGAAGCTTGTCCAAAGAAACAGCTAGCATAGACATTAAAAGATGCCAACACTATCATATCAAATATACGGACAGCTCACTGCAAGAAGGAAGCCTATTAATGTACAACACAACTATAACTGAATACCTGGAATACAAAATCAACGAAGAAAAAAAGTCAAACAGTGCAACACCAAAATGCAAGATCAGACTAGAAAATAACATCAGCAATCTGAGATCAGATGCAAGCAATCTAGAACAGATGGAAGAAAAAAAGCTGAAGAACAAGAAAACCAAAGAATACCTAATCAAGAAATACCACCTAGAAACAAGGAAAATTAAGGAAGCTCTGGAAATAATAAAGCAGAAAATTACAGCTATAATCAAGATCAGCAGATATAAACCTTGAATTGCAAATTATAGGCAAAATCTCCAATTTTAATCCAATCAGAAATGTTTCTCTCAATCCGTATCTGAGAAGGAAAAAACAGTGCAATTCTGGGTACAGATATGGGATAACCCAAAGAAATACAAGAATGCAGGTTGATTAAAGAAGGATAAGAATAAAAAACAAGCTGAAATGAAAGAACTAGTAACAGCAGAAATGGTAGAGAAAAGAGGAAAGAAGTTCAAGAACTGGTCAATGCCAGGTGAAAATGAATTGCATGGTTTTTGATTGAAACATCTGACTGATCTACATCCACTAGTTGCCAAGCAGTTTAACAACATACTCAAGGAAATAAAATTGAAGAGCAGCTAACATCTGCCAAAAGAGCCTTGGATAGTACAGTGGTCTAAAGCACCCTGTTATTAACATCAGCTGCCTGCAATTATTGCAGGTTCGAATCTCACCAAGGCTCAAGGTTGATTCAGCCTTCCATCCTTTCTAAGGTAGGTAAATTGAGGACCCAGTTTGTGGGGGCAATAAGCTGACTTTGTATAAATATACAAAAGTATGAAGGCTATTGCTTAGCGCATTGTAAGCCGCCCTGAGTCTCCGGAGAAGGGCGGCATATAAATCAAATTTTAAAAAAAAACATGAATAATGAAAGATTCAGCAAAAGGGGCAGCACCAGGCAACTATAGGCCAATTGTCTGCTTACCAACAACTTTCAAATTGCAAATTAGTGTGGTAGCCAATGCAGTCCAATAGCACCTACATGAAAACAAACTCTTTCCATATGAGAAGGAAGAAACTGCCGAAACAATAGAGGAGTCCCACTACTGTTTGTTGTTGCACTTAGTCCTCTGCCAAAAATACTGAATAACTCAGGCCATGGCTATCAAATATCAAAACCATCTGCCAGATGATCCCACCTCCTTTACACAGATGACATGAAGCTGTATGGAAAAGTATAATCTGAAATAGAAACACTGTCCATATGTACATCCAAGACATTGTAATGGAGTTTGGACTGGACAAATGTGCCATTAAATGGGAAAAAGTAGTGAAGAAATCAAATTGCCCTACAGTAATAAAATCAATGGATGAAGATGATCACTATGAATAACTAGGCATCCTTCAAACAGACAACATCAAGCATTCTGAAATCAAGAAAAAGGTTAGAAGTGAATACATCAAGAGAGTGAAGAAGATCTTAAAGTCCAAACTCAGTGAAGAAAATACCATCAAGGCAACCAACACCTGGGCAATTCCAGTTATTAGATACACAGCAGGAATAGTGGACTGGATTCAAGCAGAGCTAAAAACCCTGGATAGGAATACCAGAAAAAATAATGACAATAAATCATGTCCTTCATCCTCATGGTGACATTGACAGACTCTACCTACCAAAGAAAATAGGTGGGTGTGGAATGTTGCAAGTACATCAAATGGCTGAAGAAGAAAAAAGGGCATTGGAAAATGTCTGAAAGACAGGGAAGAAGTTGCACTGAAGCTAGTATACCAGGAAGGCTTACTGACCAATCTGGCATATAAGAAAGATCAAATGAAGACCAAAATGGAGGCTGGGGGAGACAAAGCATTACATGACCAATATATTAAAATAAAATAGCAGAGAAAGGAGATGATAACAAGACCTAGCAATGGCTAAGAGCAGATAAGTTGAAGAAAGAGACAGAGGAGCTAATTCTGACTGCAAAAGACCAAACCTTAAGAACAAATGCATACAAAGTCAGAATTGAGAAGACAGCAACAGATAACAAATACCATATATGTAAAGAAACTGAAGAAATAGTGGACCACCTGGTTAGCTGCTGCAAGAGCTTACCACAAAGTGACTACAAACAGTGGCACAACAAAGTAGCAACAATGTTACATTGGAAGATCTGCAAGAAATATCATTTGCATGCAAGCAAGAATTGGTGGGCTCTGAGTCCGGTTGGAGAAGGGCGGTATAAAAATCTAATTAATTAATTAATTAAATAAATAAATAATATAAAGAAAGTCATAGAAAATGAAAAAATTAAATTGCTCTGGGACTTTAGAATTCAAACAGATAGGCACCTGCCACATAACATCCCAGGCTTCTCAATTGTCAATAAGAAATATTTTTAAAAAGGTCTGGATAGTGAGTGTGGCAGTACCTGGAAGCAGCAGAAAAGAGAAAAAAATTGGAGAAAATCACAAAATACAAAGACCTGCAAATAGGAATAGAATGACTATATTTGCCACTCTTGCATAGAATGTCTGTGGCAGAAGCAATCAAAGGTAGTGCCAGTAGTAATAGGCACCTTGGGTGCAATCCCTAAACAACTGGATTATCACTTGAATACCATTGGCATTGACAAATTCATCATGAGTCAATTGCTAAAAGTGGCTTTACTCAGAACAGTCTCTGTTCTGCAATGATATCTGCGACGCCATCAAAAATTCACTTCTGCCTATGGGAAGGATTTGATAAGTAATCAAAAATGCTAAACCCGGTATGAACATCTGTGACTATGCAATGAACCATAATAATACACTCAATAGGTAGATTATACTGAACATCTGACTGATTGTGTGATGAAGAAAAATAATAATATATTAAAACTATAAATCACCCAGAATCATTTGGAGTTAGTCAGTATACAAATTTAATAAGTTATTGTCTGTCTGACTTTCTGTCTATTTACTTAATGGGGATTTAAAAAAATATTTCACATGGCTTATAATGGCCATTCTCTTAACACCCATGATTTATGACTATCTATTTGAAGTATACTCTGGCTTAAAAGCTATGAATTGGATAGGTAACGTAAGAAGGTCAGGGCAGCTATAATCATGCCATGCAGCAATGGCAGCAAAATTATCTGCAATTTGTCTGGTTTTCATTTAAAACTTTGTACCCAGTGTGATAATCAGGCAAAATATGTGATTGTCCATGGTTCCTAACATAACAGATCTCTTCCATTTTAGCTTGCTTGCAGGTGCTAGTTACACAACCATATTTTACAGAATGTTTTCTAAAATTTAAAAATTTCCACCCCGAAATGTTCATTACCCACAGACTGTCCGATACATAATACTCCTTCCTAATCCTATTTTCCTCACAAGAATAACCCTGTGAGATGAATTAAGATGAGAAGCAGGGACTGGAACAAGGTCACCCAGCTGGCTTTCATACCTAAGGAAGGACTAGAATTCACAGTCTCCTAGTTTTTAGCTTGGTGCCTTAACTACTAGGTAGCTGTTTCTGCTACCATATTTCTATTATACCTATTCAGTGTTTTTTTTTTTAAATAAAGTTCCTGTTGTATCTATATGACTTTATGCTGTTTGATGGACTGAGCTATCATTTAGTTGATGAAATTGCTTAATAGGAAGAGCATTTTTCTTGGCTGAATAACCTAAGTTCAGTGGAATTCATTTTCCCAAGTTCAATAGAACGTATTTTCAATATTGCTGGCATAAGCAGTATTTGAGAATAGGATAACTATCATATGAAATGTCTTAATTTTTTATGGAAAATTCCTTAGATCTCTGTTCTATAAAATAGATATTCTATTTTACTTTTTATTTTTGTACCTATGTTTTAAAGTTGTATTTACATATTCAACTTTTCTTACCTTGACATACTGCATGTATTAAATATTTGTAATTCATGTGAGAAAGTAGGTGGAATATAACAAAATATTTCAGAATACTGGTAACTAGTCACTTTATTTCCAGAATTGCTTTTAAACATCCCTCTCCCCTTCCAAAAAAAAAAAAAAAAATTAATAATCCTAGGGCAAGGTTTTGAGTAGGATCCAAACTTTGGGGTGATTATCCGCACTCTAACTTCTAAATCATTGCAGCGTCATCTATCACTCTGTGACATCTGACACCTTGATAAATCATTGTGTATTCCTAATTCAGTTTCCTGCTCAAATTTGCAATTTTCAGCAACTCAGATGATTACATCAACATTTTTTAATGAATTCTTGTTTCTTGCATATTCAAGCTGTCTTACTCAAAGGGAGCAGTGAAATATTTCATTTGTTAGTCACCAGTTCACTGTATATATCTAAAACATATCAAGAATGGATGGATCCATGGATGCATGGATGCACGGATGCATGGACAGACAAAAAACATTTGTAATAATGTATCAAGAAAGAAAGAAACTTATCAAGTAAATATATTTGGTAAAACATATCAAATATCTAAGTTTACTTTAAGGCAATTATTGTATAAATAGGATTAATTCCATGCAGCGGTGAAATCCGGCCGGATCTATCCGGCCCATGCGAACCAGTAGTGCTGGCAGCAGGAGACTCCGCCCACCCTCAGGTAAGTCATTATGTCCCGTTTTTGACCCTCTGTGCATGCGCAGATTTTAGGAAAGAAATTCAGTATAAAGTTACCTTATTTGTCTTAAACAGGCATTATTAAAAATACTAAGAAATTGATCCATACCATAGGTTCCTGCCAATCTAGCTGTTTGAAAGCATACAAATACAAGTGCCTAAATATGTACCACTTTGGTGGAAGGTAACAGCATAGCAATGACTGTGATTATGACTGTGGAAATGTCTTCAGACAATGCTAGCTCAATGGCCTTTAAGCAGAGATGAGCACCACCCTCATAGTTAGCAATGACTAGAGGAGTAAAATCCTCAGGGACTCCTTCACCTTTTACTCCAGAGGAAGGCTTTCCTATAACCTGCAATGCAAGATCCTAGATTGTCTGAGTTGTCCAGAAATACAGCCCTATAAACAAAGCAGCATTTTCTTCAGGCATTTGGCTTGAAAGACACCTGAATCTCCTTCTCAAAACCAACATTGGAACAGAGTTATGAAGTCCTTGGTTTATATATTGGTTGGAATTATCTTTATGATACTTGAATAAGACTATTATAGTAACCTTTTTCAAAATTCTGCATCAGGCAAAAACCAAAAGTAACCCAGAAGCTAAGTTGCTCCCTCTTTATTCTCTTTTAGGAAAAAGATAAAAAAAATTTATTTACCAAGGTGATCATGATTAATTGGGTGGTTATGACAGTACTATAGATCAGGGGTGTCAAACTCACAGTCCATGGGCTGGATGCATCATGTGCTGGCCACGCCAAACCCAGTTTAGTGAAGGGAAAAAAAGTTGTGATATGTCATGTGACACTGCTGTGATTATGCAAGTTTGACACCCCTGCTATAGATTATGCTGATGATTGCTTCATTTTAGATTTTTATGTATGATTGTTTTATTAGATAGTTGTGATTTGCCTAGAAATATATCATATGAAATATATGAATAAATGTCCAAAACCAGTTTCAGGTAATATCTGTGTTAGGCCAATCAAGGTTAAAAAAAGTTTTTTTTTTAAATTCTTCATCCAGAACCACAAAAATGGTGAGAAATAATATGACTGATGTTCAAACTACAACTGTACTAGTTATAGACAAAGCCTAGAAGTTGTCTGTGATACTTCCCATCTTTCCTTCCTGAGTAAGGGGGTGATCTGCTTGTTTAGCTGAATGTGCTGAGAATTTGTTCCACAACTGAAATCTGATTGCATTCAGGTGAAAGCGTAACCCTAATCTAATCCCCTTTGACAATAAGATTGAGAATAGATCCAGCTCATTGGTAAAAACTGTCGGAAAATGGTTATCTAAAAGCTTAATTTTATCAGTTATTATTTTGTAAGTTATTGTTATTCACTATCAAAGCATGTCAAATTTATTATTGCAATATGTAGTATGTCTTAGATTCTCTTCCTCCAATTTCTAGAAGTTTGGACAAATTTGTGAAAATAGCTCTGTTGTAGATAATATGCAAGATAAGATACATGATATTATCAAGATTAGAAATAGTGTGCCACTAATTGCTGGATTCCAGGCAAATAACAGATAATGATATATCCCCATGAATCTTTGAGGTAGCTGAATATCCTTATTGAAGATTAGATAATATCAGTCTCTATCCCAATCTGTTGTGGCATTCCAGAATTGGGCTCGACACTGTCTAATCTCATTAAATAAAATATTCTACTCTTCGTATTACTGCGCTGAACTATTAAACAATGAACTGCACTGAACTATGATCTCATGGCTATCAGGAATTAAGTAAAACTAAAATATCTCTTTATTCAAACTTCTAATGATGTCATCTTTTGGAGTGATCTTTGTAACCGTATAGAAGGACCAATGGAAGAAAAGTGGTTATTACCTTCTAAGGATGTTATCCAACTTCCTAACTTAGTTTACAGGGCTGAAATGCAGTGCATATCTTCCATGCAACTATTAATCAGGCTTTATTCTGCTAAATTATTTAAAGGTCAGGCAGATATTGGTGAAGCTTCAGGAGCTCTGGGAGTTGGTAGAAGTCACAAGAAAAATCACAGTTGAAAGCTTATCAGGGGTACTTAGGTAAGGGATCATTAAAAACCTAACTTGGTCTTCCATCTAGAATATATTAAAAGTCCTATTAGAATCCTACTATTTTGGATCATTGTAAATCTGTGTTCTTTCTTCAAGTATCCTACAACTTTTATTTTATGAATGGACTATAGTAATTCTTGTGGAAAAGAGCAGTTGAAATAATCTGGATCTGCATTAAATGAAAGTGCAAAGTTTACAAGAATGTGGTTTCTACAACAGAATTTTCTTTAGGTCCAAATCACTACACCAACTTTCATCTTCCACTCTTGCATATATCTGTTTCTGATGCCAATGAGGACAAAACATTATATAGACATTAGTTATGCATATCTCTTTCTCTCTTTTTTTCTCTCTCTTCCGCCCTCCCTCTCTCTCTCCCTCTCTCCCTCCTCCTCCTCCCCCCCCCTCTCTCTGAATTAACATCCTTTTCAATCAGTTTAGAATGCCATCTGCATACAGCCATCTCAGTCTTTTAACGCTGGGTATTTTATTCCTCTCTAATTCTGCTTAGGATCCACTTTAGCAATACTTTCTGCCTTAGATTAATTACCCTGATCTAATTCATTTAGTAGAGGAGAGCTGTGGTACGTGGGTTGCCCACTGATGTATTGTGTTAAATGACGCCCATCTGTCATTCCAGCATATCAGCATGAATTCTGTGTCATCCACTTCATTGGCTCTGCCGAGATGTGAAGTACAGCTACAATGTTTACTACTGTTGTTAATTTAATATCTACACCTTTAATAACCTGACTGCTGTCATTTGCTGAACAATGATACATGATGGCCACTGAAGAGCCAGGGAGAAGACATTAACTAGACAGCTTATGAGACCGGTTGTAGTTAATTAGCACACGTCTGAAAGTCTTTCAGTGCATTCTCTTGTGGAAATGACTTCCTAAAAAGCTTCTAACCCCACCCCACCCCCCCACACACCTACTTTTTAACTTTATTGCTCACCATCTATATTTTGTAAATCCATTCCTCCTAACAAGAGAAATGTTCCTTCAGCTGTCATATGTATCACTGGTAATATATAGTCAATTCTTCTATTCTTTATTAGTTACTGAAGTTCAGTAAAAAAAATTACAAAACTCTTCTAGATATTCCATACTTATCTCATTGGAGTTTGCCACTATGGATCATTAGCTTCAAAGGTTATTTTCATTTTTTATTTATCATGTATTTCTAAGGTTTATATGCTGCTTCAATTAAACCCTCTCAAGGTTTATAATCCTATAATTCAGCAAGTCGTCTGAATCAACGCTATGATAGTGGATTGCTATAATGATCTGGTAACTCTCACAACAACAGTAGTTCCTTCCATTTCTTGGGGAAAACATTTTAGAATAGAATAGAATAGAATAGAATAGAATAGAATAGAATAGAATAGAATAGAACAGAACAGAACAGAACAGAACAGAACAGAACAGAACAGAACAGAACAGAACAGAACAGAATAGCAGAGTTGGAAGGGACCTTGGAGGTCTTCTAATCCAACCCTCTGCCCAGGCAGGAAACCCTACACCACTTCAGACAAATGGTTATCCATTTGTCTGAAGAACATCTTCTTAAAAATTTCCAGTGTTGGAGCATTCACAACTTCTGCAGGCAAGTTGTTCCACTTGTTAATTGTTCTAACTGTCAGGAAATTTCTCCTTAGTTCTAAATTGCTTCTCTCCTTGATTAGTTTCCATCCATTGCTTCTTGTTCTACCCTCAGGTGCTTTGAAGAATAGTTTGACTCCCTCTTCTTTGTGGCAACCCCTGAGACACTGCTATCATGTCTCCCCTAGTCCTTGTCTTCATTAAACTAGACATACCCAGTTCTTGCAACCATTCTTCATATGTTTTAGCCTCCAGTCCCCTAATCATCTTTGCTGCTCTTCTCTGCATGCTTTTTAGAGTCTCAACATCTTTTTTACATCTCAACATCTTTTTTACATTGTGGTGACCAAAACTGAACGCAATATTCCAAGTGTGGCCTTACTAAGGCATTATAAAGTGGTCACTTCACGTGATCTTGATTCTATCCCTCTATTTATGCAGCCCAGAACTGTGTTGGCTTTTTTGGCAGCTGCTGCACACTGCTGGCTCATATCTAAATGGATGTCCACTAGGACTCCAAGATCCCTCTCACAGTTACTACTATTGAGCAAGGTAGCACATATACGGTACCTATGCATTTTGTTTTTCTTCCCTAAATGTAGAACGTTGCTTTTTTCACTGTTTTCACTTTTAATACAATGCATCTCACTATTTAGCCTCCAAAGCTTCCTCATCCCCAAATCTTTTAAATAAATAAATAAATAAATAAAAAATAAATAATAAATAAATAAATAAATAAATAAATAAATAAATGAATGAATAAATAGGAACATTAAAAAAATCTTGGTTCTGAGAGTAGCTTGCATGAAACAGGATATTCATTTTAAAAAGAGTTTTGGGAAAACCTGTACCAAAATGTTTGCATTATTTATACATGAATGTTTAAAAATGGATAAAAATAAAAATAATTCTTGGACATACGTTTTGTAAAATGGAAGAAAATGCATGTAAAAGTTGTAGAAATTAAAAATATGAACAGTTATAAAACTACCTACATTACACACACACACACACACGAAAAATTCTGCCTTAACATGGACAAAA
Source organism: Ptyas mucosa (assembly GCA_012654045.1). Taxonomy (NCBI): domain Eukaryota; kingdom Metazoa; phylum Chordata; class Lepidosauria; order Squamata; family Colubridae; genus Ptyas; species Ptyas mucosa. The sequence goes on from WNWU01013639.1 coordinate 14,287,920, forward strand.
AAGCAAAGAAAACATCTGCTGATTTTCATGTTTTGTGCCACTCAGAAGTAAAGAAAATACATGTATTATTCAAATGCAAAAGGCAGATCCAAGCAGAACATAATTAATTTACCCCAAACATTTTCTAAACAGATTCTATTTGGGAAATACTGAGCCTGTTGGGCTTCTAATGAGGAAAATCCCACAAGCTTGAAACCTCCACCAAAAAAAAAAGTGTTGTATAGCATCCTTCAAGAAAATAACGTTTCCATCAAGACTTCCAAAGCTGATGGCAGAGGGGAGAATATTTTTAAAACAAAATACCTATTTAACCAATATACATTTTAAAACCACATAAACATTTTTAAATGGTTATTAACATTTTTATAACTTGAATTAGAAAAAAAATAATAATGACAACCTGAAGACCCAAAATGGATCAGACTGTAGATTAATTGCTATTAAGGATATAAATCCTGAAATATGGCTCATAGGCAGCAGGATGTCAGAAACATGTAAGTAATAAAGCAGAAGAACTGCCAGGAGGAACAGTGATGAAAATGATTGGCACAGAGAAGAAACATGTTTGTGCCATATCCAACACAGATTCAAAGGGTACAGATAGTCCTCAACTTATAACAATTCATTTAGTGACTGTTCAAAGTTACAACAGCACTAAAAAAAGTGACATGACCATTTTTCACACTTATGACCATTGCAGCATCCCCATGGTCACATGATTTACATTTAGATGCTTGACAATTGATTCATATTTATGATGGTTGCAATGTCACAGGGTCATGTGATCAGCTTTGTGAACTTCTGACAAGCAAAGTCAATGGGGAAGCCAGATTCATTAACAACCGTGTTGCTAATTTAACAACTGCAGTGATTGACTTTAAAAATGTGCAAGAAAAGTCGTATAATGGGGCAAAACTCACTTAACAAATTTTTCACTTAGCAATATAAATTCTGGGCTCAATTGTGATTGTAAATCGAGGACTACCGTATAAAAACTGTAGTCATGAGCTATGACTACAAAAGCCTGTGCCAAGAGTATAATTGTAATGTGACAAAAAAGAGGTGTGAAATATGAAGTACATCAAAAGTAATCATGTTCCTAAATTTAATTAATTGTATAACATGTTAATTACATGTAAAATTTAATCAAATTTAATACTGTACTGACCTCATCTTTTTAAAAAATATTTAAAAGCAGGTAGGGTCCAGTCAGCCCAAAAGTTTTCTTATTTCTATTTTAAAACTACCATGACCTAGGTGTACATCAGTCCAGATATTGGCATAAGTAAGTTGGCATTCCAATTTATTTATTTTTTTAAAAGCCAAGTAGTTAAGACATCAGACTAGAAACTGGAAGACCAGGAGTTCTAGCCCTGCCTTAAGCACAAAGCCAGCTAGGTAATCTTGAGCCAGTCACCCTACTTTAGCCCAAAGAAACAGACAATAGTAAACTACAAATGAAAAACCTGCCAAGAAAACTGCAGGAATTTGTCCAGATAGTTCTCTTCAAACTGACTTGAAGGCACCTACACACAAAAGTCTCATACGCATACAAAAATATTTTAATGGAAAATAAAATAATTTAAACAAAGTGCTTCTCCTGTTCCACCCACATTGCTATAATAATGCATGGAATAGATTCATCTAATTAGATCTTTGTCCTACCTGTTGCCTTGTTTCATTTATTATAGTTCATCTCCTTTCTTTTATTCTTACAAGTAGTATATAATCATCAATATGGTGAACAGATATAATCATTTAGTTAAATATGAAAATCTGCAAGTATGGTGTATTTTATTATTCTTTTCTTTTATACGCTGGTGGCATTCCTTAATGCTATTCTTACCTCAAATGACAAAGAAATTACCCCAAAGAAATCATATGTATAATGTGTTTTTAGATTATAAATTCAATCTTATTTTACTTTTGGTATAAAGAGTATTCTGCTTTGCTTATTTTTTGCTATTAAATATAACTTACTTTTATTTCATTATTAAAATATGAGATGATTATTAGAAGTCAGTTCATTTTATTTTCTTTAATATCTATCTAAACATTTAGCAGTTATTCTGGCTGGTGTACATAAAATTGGAATTTTTAGTGTAATAATATTTTCCAACATAAAATGGTATCAATAAGGAGATAACAAGGCTTTTAAACAGTGTCTTTTAAAATCATTCCTTCAATCTAATAATTTCTATATTTTCTACAAACTTCTTTTGTTAATGAGATCCAAGATCACAGTAATTCCTTTCAAAAATAACCTAATCCAATTGCTTCCTAATGTAGAAGTAAGTATTAAATACATTTTCCTTTATTATGCAACCATTATTGAATTTGAGCCACCATTTGAGGAGTTGGCAAAATAGAACAACCTCACCCTGATATAATGCACAATTAGAATTCAATGTGATCTTGGAAGCTTGTCAATTATTTCAGTATTAGTGATGTAGAGCTCATCCTTATGTCCTTCTAACCACAAAATATTTTTAAATTACATGAATTCATGATTTTCCTTAATCTCATTCCCAATTCACAGCACATGTTGTAGCCATCTTCAGCTGTTTCAGTTTTAAAGTGGTATCTTCCCTCTTCTCCCACCATATTGGCATGGACACAAACTGGAATATTTGATTTTTTTATTTTTTATTTTTATTTTATTAAATTTATATACCGCCCTTCTCCCTGAGGGGACTCAGGGCGGTGAACAGCCATAAATAAAAAACATATATACAAAATTTAAAAACCAAATAAAACCGAATTAAACGTTGGCCCCAATATTTAAAATCCCAATTTACAATATTAAAACCCCCAAATTAAAATATTACAATTTAAAATTTCTAAATTATTTTACAACAGAAGGGGAAAAGGGAAGAATTAAGCCAGGCCCGCCTGGTGGAACAGGAAAGTTTTTAACTCACGGCGGAAGGCACGAAGATCCGGGATCCTCCGTAACTCTGGGGGGAGCTCGTTCCAGATAGTGGGTGCCCCCACAGAGAAGGCTCTCCCCCTGGGGGCCGCCAGCCGACATTGTTTGGCCGATGGCACCCGGAGGAGCCCCTCTCTATGGGAACGTACCGGTCGGTGGGAGGCTATTGGTGGTAGTAGGCGGTCCCGTAAGTACCCGGGTCCTAAGCCATGGAGCACTTTAAAGGTGGTAACCAACACCTTGAAGCGCACCCGGAAGACCACCGGGAGCCAGTGCAGCTCGCGCAGGAGAGGAGTAACATGGGAGCGCCATGTCGCTCCCATCACCACCCGCGCGGCCGCACTCTGCGCCAGTTGGAGCCTCCGGGTGCTCCTCAAGGGGAGCCCCATGTAGAGAGCATTACAATAGTCCAGGCAAGAGGTGACAAGGGCGTGAGTGACCGTGTGTAACGAGTCCCGATCCAGAAAGGGACGCAACTGGCGGATCAGGCGAACCTGATGAAAAATCCTCCCGGTCACGGCCGTCAAATGCTCCTCAAAAGACAGCCGCGAATCCAGGAGGACGTCCAAGTTGCGCACCCTCTCTGCCGGGGCCAATGATTCACCCCCGATAGTCAGCGATGGTACCAGCTGACTATATCGGGACGTCGGAAACCACAGCCACTCGGTCTTGGATGGGTTGAGTCTGAGCCTGTTCCTCCCCATCCAGATCCGCACGGCCTCCAGACACCGGGACATCACTTCAAGGGCATCGTTGGGGTGGTCTGGGGTGGAGATGTACAGCTGGGTGTCATCAGCGTACTGGTGATATCTCACCCCAAAACCATGGATGATCTCGCCCAGCGGCTTCACATAAATGTTGAACAGGAGGGGCGAGAGGACCGACCCCTGAGGCACCCCACATATAAGGGGTCTCGGAGTCGACCTCTGCCCCCCTGTCAACACCGACTGCGACCGGTCGGAGAGAAAGGAGGAGAACCACCGTAGCACAGTGCCTCCCACCCCTAGCTCTTCCAACCGGTGCAGCATGATACCATGGTCGATGGTATCAAAAGCCGCTGAGAGATCTAACAGGACCAGGACAGAGGAACAACCCCTGTCCCGAGCCCTCCAGAGATCATCAACCAACGTGACCAATGCCGTTTCCGTGCTGTACCCGGGTCTGAAACCCGACTGGAACGGATCCAGATACGTCGTTTCATCCAGGTACCGGGGAAGCTGTTGCGCAACCACACTCTCAACAACCTTCGCCAAAAAGCGAAGGTTGGAGACCGGACGATAATTTACCAACATTGCTGGGTCCAGGGAAGGCTTCTTGAGGAGAGGCCTCACCACCGCCTCTTTCAAGGTGACGGGAAAGTCACCCTCGCCCAACGAAGCATTTATAATCCCCTGGAGCCAGCCGCGTGTCACCTCCCAGGAAGCCAGTACTAACCAGGAGGGGCACGGGTCCAATAAACAAGTGGTCGCGTTCAGCCTGCCCAGAATCCTGTCCACGTCCTCAGGGGTCACAGGATCAAACTCAGTCCAGATAACACTCACAAGACCTGCCCCTGTCTCTCTCCCCGGGACTACCCAGTCGGAGTCCAAGTCTTCCCGAATCTGAGTGATTTTGTCATGCAGATACTGAACAAAATCCTCAGCTCTACCCTCCAAGGGGTCCTCCCGCGCTTCCTGATGAAGTAGGGAGCGGGTCACCCTGAAGAGGGCGGCTGGGCGATTATCTGATGACGCAATAAGAGCAGCAAAATAGTTACATTTAGCTGCTTTTATCACCAATAAGTAATTCCTAATATGGGATCTCACTAGTGTCCGGTCAGATTCAGAACGACTGGTTCTCCAACTACTCTCTAGGCGTCTTTTCCGGCGCTTCAACTCCCTCAACTCCTCGGAAAACCAAGGAGCCAGTTGAGATCGGTGCCGGGTCAGAGGCCGCAAAGGCACAACCCGATCCAGAGCACCCGTA
>WNWU01013639.1:14317813-14337863 GCA_012654045.1 Ptyas mucosa
CCCCCCCCCCCCCACACACACACATAATAACAGATAAATGGAAGGGAGCATGTTCCTCTTCATGCTAGAATTTGTTTTTACTATCTGGGTATTGATTTTTTTTTTTAGAATTTTCCCATATGTGCATATTTATTTGCAAGTGGGGCAAAAATAAAATTCAGATAAGAAAGAAAGAAAAATAGGCTGCTTTGTACTACCCTAAATTAATGATTTAACAATAGGAGGAAAAATATAAATTACCTACTTTGTTCTTTCTAATCCTTTTTGGCAGTGCTTTATTTCTCTTCCCTTTCGTGGGCTCTGCTTAGGGACAGCTAAAAATATATTTAACACAATGTTGTAGTGAAAGAGGCATGTGCGAAAACTTTTCCTTTCAGTGCAAAAATCTCACAAGCAGTTTGCATCTTATGTAGCTTCCTGTGGTACCCTTCAATTCCAATTGAAAACATCCAATAGGATACCAACTTCCATATAATAGTTGCCCTCCTATTACTCCTAAGAAGGCATTCCATCTCCGAGGAATCATTGTACAACTTTCCCTGAAAAAAGGAGGAAAAATCATCTACATTTAATGAAAAAGCCATTTGATCAAAAATGAAGAATAATCGCAACAATTCCTTGCAATTATTATTGAATGGGGTAAAAGGAACACAGCTGATTGAGAGGAAGAATAGAAGTTTGGAAAGAGGGAGAGAAACAAATTTACTATATTAATCATATAAAAGACATAGGAAAAAATATAAGGCAGGAAAAAACCTAGACACTAGAATCTTCAATGTAGAGTGATCATTCAGCATGTGTATCGCAATCTGTTGTAACTTTAATTCCCTCTCCTACACAGCTAGTCTTATTTTGTTTGTTTGTTTATACCTGATTATAGCATTTGCTCAACAGCAGGTTTCAGAGTGTAAAGTAATGGCGGCCTATTCCAAAATTGGGTTGAAAGATGATACAGATACAGAGAAAGATTCTAGCTTCTGGTTTCTTGGATGAGAACTCACCTTTTATGAGAGAGTAAGGCAAGAGCTAAAGGCAAAATCCTGAGGAAGGGGAGGGCAGGAAAGAGCATCAAAGGGCAAGGCTACCTTTCCTTGCCCTTTATATACCTCTAATGTATCTAAATTCCTCTAGTTTGACTTAAAATGTCATTAAAATTCATTCATTCATTCATTCATTCATTCATTCATTCATTCATTCATTTAAAATTGCATACATTTCAGATTATACAATAAAAGCCCTTCTAATGCTTTTATTCAGTAGTATATTTAAATAGCTCTGGGGCTCAAACCCAAAAGAGACCTCATGGAACTTTGAACCCAGAGATTGTTCTCTGCCAATTTAAATCACAGACTCATCAAATTCCTCTGGGTTTTTTTTTTCTTCCATACATTACTTGCCTCCCTGTACCATGGACCCATGATAACTGTGGACCCTGTCTACATTATCTTTGTGATAAAATTACATTAGAGACATCTCCAAAACTGTGATGGGCTTCTCTCATTTTTCACAGATCTACAGGAAATGGACCTTTATTCCTAGTGAATCCATTTTCATCTTACTAATCATACACAAAGGGAAAGACAAGATTTAGAACAAGTATATTATCATTTTTATACCAAAGCTTCAATTTCTGGATCGAAAAAAGGGAACAATTATATTTTTTAAAAGTTTCCTTTTTCATTTGTTAAAATGACAGCAAATCATTGTATGTGAAAGAAGTGCTCACAAGAATCCATATTGATGTGCTAAAGGTCATCCCTGGAAACACAATAATAAATTAGTTGGTAAATGTAATATATATTGCACATTCTCCTTTTTAATATAAATATCCGTAGTAATGATCTTCTGTAACGAACATGATAGATTTGATATTCATAGAAGCAGCTTTTGCCTGAAATCCTTATGCAAATGATGAAAACTCCCATGAGCTACGACAAACTGCTTGATGAATTAACTTGTAAAATACCATACATTAGCTGGCTCTTGAACTGAACACAACAAATTAAGGTGGCAGGAATTGCAATTATGACCCACTATTAGTAAGTTTGGATTTAGTTCTTCCTTTATATGCAGTATGAACATTATGGGCAATTTTTAATGCCATGACTAAAAAAAAAAAGTCTGTTTCTTCTGTGACATAAATGCAGCAGTTTTCCTCAAGACAGTAATCACCGAATATAAAATGTTATGATTCCAATGAACTTCAATAAGTATACCCAAGAGGCATCTTGGATTAGTATCATGGATGCTATAATGCACAGGTCTAAAGGAGTCCAACACTGGAAACAGAAATAGAACCTATATGGGATGTCTGTTTTTTTAAAAATAAAATTCAAAATTAGCATGGAGAATTTGCCTGTGTCTTTATTTTGTCTGAAATAGTGACGACGGGAGAAAGGAGCAGTGTATCCCCCAAAACAGTCATTATGCTCAGTTGGGGGAAAAAAGCCATTGGTATAATATTTTCTCTTTCCCCTACCAGGTCTGATAAAAGATTTGGTGGAGTTATTTTTATTTGAGAAATTCCACCAGCACTAATAAAGAAATTGAATCAGCATTCATCCCCTGAAATGATTGGCTGGGATCCTGAAATACTTTGGGGAAATCATGAAGTCCATTTTTCAGGATTGTTGAGAGTCAGTTTGGTCTAAAGGTTACCAGGCTAGAAACTCAGAACTGTGAATTCTATTCTTACCTTAGGGATGAAAAGCAGCTAGGTAACTGTGGGCCAGTCCCTTTTTCTCAATTCATTTCATTTCACAGGGTTGTTCTAGTGCAGGGATGGGTTCTACTTACCTTTACTACCGGTTTGCAATGGGAACACACTCAGATCATCAATTATGATGTTCAGACAGGTGGGCGGAGCCTCCTGCCACTTTTACTACCGGTTCTAAAGAACCGGGCAGAACGTGAGCAGCTCACCACTGTTCTAGTGGGAGAAATAGGAGAAGGAGTATTAAATATGTTTGCTGCCTTGAATTGTTTATAAAAATAATAAAGGTGGGAAAGAAAGGAAGGAAGGAAGGAAGGAAGGAAGGAAGGAAGGAAGGAAGGAAGGAAAGAAAGAAAGAAAGAAAGAAAGAAAGAAAGAAAGAAAGAAAGAAAGAGTAGAATGTATGTTTTATATGCAGAAAAGGCCAAGATCAATCTCCTTATATAATTTAATGATGGCAAATCTGTCCAGTATACAATAGTATAGTTAGATACCTCAAAAATAGCTTAAAGTTTTCCTACATTCACCAGAGAAAATTAAATGTGTCTTATTCTGCATTTATTCTTCTTATTTTACTGGCATAATTACAGAATAAAGTAGAAGTTTTATTGCCAAAGAGAATCTTTTACACAACTATTCCATCTTGTTTTGGTATGTGGAAAAATGGTAATTTCACTTGATCATTCAGATATGCAGCACAACTTCTCTTCTGAATTCCTTGCAATTTTCAAAGAAATTAATCAAATGAAACTTGTCTGGGACAACAAATTGAAAATATTGTAAGTTAAGACTATAATAATTAATTATGATATGGAGAGAGTATAGCGGAGAGGTTTAAAAATGCATCTTTCCTAATTTTGAATCATTATTTTGCATAATCACAAACCACTTCTGTGATTGAAGATACTCTCTAAAAATCATGCACAGCATTTAACAAGAGGCCTGATCTAGACATCTGCAATTATTAAAGGTCTGGAGGGTGGGGGGGAGATGTGGGGCTGTCTTTATGTCTGCAGAAGTGAGACAAAGAAAAGAAATAACTAAAACCTTGGGAACTACTGACACTTTTCATGATGTCTACCATTCTTTCCACTTACCAAATGCTATTTTGTTCATACTATTTTATTTTAGAATGTAAATATAATGGTAGCATGCTGCTAGGCAATGAGCCAGCTTCAAGCATGCAAGGTCCTGTATTCTTAGACAATTAAATTGTGTCACATAGTCATTGAGATGGTGGAGAAATAACAAAATGTTATTTACCCTGAAACAATGCAGACTCCACCTCTTTTGTGATGTCATGACACACATTTCTTCATTTTAGATAAATCTTTGTTCTAGACTGAGTTTCCTAAACTTTTTGCCATTTTACCTCTTTTTCTTGTAATGCTAAGGTACACATATCTCCTATAAATCCAAACACCAAAATGAACAATGAAAATAATACAACTTTAAAAAGGTGGATTTATGAGCTATAAGAATCCATAAAAGCCATGGTGGCACAGTGGTTGGAATGCGGTACTGCAGGCTACTTCTGCTGACTGTCGGCTGCCAGCAGTTCGGCAGTTTGATTTTCACCAGCTCAAGGTTGACTCAGCCTTACATCCTTTCAAGCTCAGTAAAATGAGGACCCAGATTGTTGGGGGCAATATGATGACTCCGTAAACTGCTTAGAAAGGCTGTAAAGCATTGTGAAGCGGTATATAAGTCTAAATCCTATTGCTATTGCTAAAGATTCTTCATATTTTCCCTGAATTCTTTTCTTCATTTCTCCAACAGTGACACACTTTACAAGGTCTAATCTAGATCAGTCACTGGAACCAGAGATTTAGTCTTCCAAGCTTTCAGACCAGTGCTGAAGCTGATCTTCAGGGAACTTATTCCAGCACAAGTCTGAAAGCTCAGAAGACTAAACCTCTGACCCCAATGACCAACCCAGACTTGATCTAATAGTATTATTCTGGGACACATTTATTTGCCTTCATACACCTTACATGTTGGGAAATTCTGCTGTAGACATTGGTGGGTGTGCAGGTTCAGCCCCATGCATTGGTTAGAAGTAAGTGGAAATCTAAAAGTGGTGATTAGGAAAAAAACCAGCAGTTTTCTTTCTGATGAACAAGTTATTGTTTTTTTAAAAAGACATATTTTATTAAAGTACTTTACATATATAATCAGAAGTACATTGAAAGAAAAAAATATAGTAGGTATGTTAAAACACAAAGGAAAAGGAAAGCAAGAGACAATAAAAAGGAGATATAAAAAGAGAATAAAAGAACAGAAAATGTGAGTATTTTCTGCTGTTATATAATTCTAATCAAACCTCTCTCCGAGATTACATTATAATTCCCTTCTTTCTATAATCTATGCTTTTTATCATGAAATTCATGTCATGAAATCCTTTTCCTTTTTACACAAAAAGTCCACAAATGGTTTTCAGTTATTATTGAATGTCAACAATGACCTTTCTTTTTCAATAAGTTGATACAGTAATCTCAGCAAGTTCAGTCAGTTTCACCCACCATTCCTCCATGATGGGTAATGCTAAAACTTTCCATTTTTATGCTTATATATATCTTTTTGTCATTGCTTGAGTAGCATATCAGTTATCAAAACAGATAATTTCTGAAACAAAAACATAGTTCTAGTCAAACGTTCATTTTTCCTCACAGAAATTCTTCTCGACATTGACAATTTTAATTTCTCCCATCTTAAAATGTCCTTCTAGATTTCTTTACATATCTTAACATAATTATTTTGAAATATATAAGTGTGTGTGTATACACACACATACACACATATATAAATAATATTATAATATATCATATTATAAATAAATGTATTAGTATTTTACTTTTTTCTCAATCTTAAAACCAGTTTTCCTCATCAGTTCTATTTAATCTTCTATTTTCATATTTTGTTAACATATTTGTCTTCTGAATCTTAATCTTAAAATATGTTAGCATAACATCCACTTATTTTCACACTAATGTTTTTACTCCCTGAACAGATCCTACCACCAGGTCATCAGCAGATGCTCTTAATTTATAACTTTCGTTTTTAAATCTTTACTCCCACAAACTAAAATTAAAATGAATAAGAGTAAAGACAATGGGTGTCCTTGTCTTGTCCCTTTTTGAATCTCACAGGTTTTGTTAATTCTCCATTAACAATTATTGTGCTTTCTGTAAGGTATAAATCAGTCTTATCTATTTAATAGAATTACCGTATATACTCGAGTATAAGCCAACCCGAATATAAGCCGACCCCCCCAATTTTACCCCCCAAAACTGGGAAAACTTATTGACTCGAGTATAAGCCGGGGGTGGGAAATGCAGCAGCTACTGGTAAATTTCAAAATAAAAATAGATACCAAATGCATACCATCGTACCCTATTGCTTCGGTCCCTAGACTTCGCGACTACATTGAGCTGAAGCGGAAAGAAACAATGGGGCTCGCGGAAAAAGAGTTGCCTAAAATGACCAAGGCTTGAGCAAAAGCCCTTCTTCGCCCCAATCTCCAGCGAGTATCTGAAGATCCTTTCTGAAAAGATCGCCACTGGAGGAATGCGGGCTCCCTTTCTCTTAAGCAATCCCCCCTCCGCTCTTTCCTCCCCTCCCATAGAGAGAGGGGGGTGGGAAGGGGAGAGAGAGCGATGTGATTCCCGTAGTGTAGTTGGTTAAAGAAGAGAGCGGAGGGGGGATTGCTTAAGAGAAAGGGTGGGATCTCATTTGTCTTTGGGTATATGAATATTTTGTGTCCAGCAAAGCACCTTGGCAGCTACCATTTAAAAGGGCAATTCCTCCTCCCCACCAGCATTTCATAAATACATGTACCATTTGCTTTCACAATTTCAAATGCACCCAAACTTATCGTTGAACTCTAAGTTCAATTTAGCTTGTACTTGCCACTGTTTGATAAGATGTTTGGATAAGAAGTGAAACGTCTTCAAAGAAAAACCAGAAAGTCCAGTTGCCTCTTCAAAAAGCACCTTTGAGACAACCATGATGACCTAGATGACTTAGAATTTCCATAGATATTTAGCGATGCACTTTGGGATGAACGCTCTTCAAATGGTCCAGGAGTATGAAATGGATTTCCAGAAAAATTGCAGACTACAGGAACTATTTGTGATCAGAGCTAAGGATAAGATGTGAAACGCCTTCAAAGAAAAACCAGAAATTCCAGTTGCCTCTTCAAAAAACCCCTTTGGGATAACCATGACCTGGATGACTGAGAATCTCCAACCGAAACAGTGGAGACTACAAGCTAAGTTGAACTTAGAGTTCAACGATAAGTTTGGGTGCATTTGAAATTATGAAAGCAAATGGTAGATGTATTTATGAAATGCTGGTGGGGAGGAGGAATTGCCCTTTTAAATGGTAGCTGCCAAGGTGCTTTGCTGGACACAAAACAGTCATATACCCAAAGACAAATGAGATCCCACCCTTGTGGGATCCTATAGAAGTCAAGGTGGTCCTGCAATTAAGTAGGTTGAAAGCCTGGTGCTTTGTTCTGTAACTCCCTATCTCGCTATCTTGGTTAAAGATCCTCCAGCGGGCTCAGCTGGGAAGGAGGATAGAGCGGAGGTGGGAGAGAGGAACTCAGGCTCCCTTTCTCTTAAGCAATCCCCCCTCTGCTCTCTTCTTTAACCAACTACACTACGGGAATCACATCGCTCTCTCTCCCCTTCCCACCCCCCTCTCTCTATGGGAGAGGAGGAAAGAGCGGAGGGGGCATTGCTTAAGAGAAAGGGAGCCTGCGTTCCTTCAGTGGCGATCTTTTCAGAAAGGCTCTTCAGATACTGAAGAAAGTGGTGTTACAAGAGCCAAGTGGCGCAGTCCGTTCGGGATGGCCTGTGAGCCAACTCCTCCGGCAGAAGCGGACTGCGGGTCGGTGGAGGGGGGTGGGGAAGGGGGAAATGTGGAGCCTGCACCGTTCTCAGCGGGGAAATGGACGAACGAGTCCGTTGACTTCCACCAGGGAGGTTGGGTCAGCGGTATCGGGCCAACTTTTGAGACACTTTGGAAACATCCCCCCACCCCCTGGAATCTGACAGCTATGTGCTGCTGCACCCAGCGTGTGAAGCCGGGAGGGAGGCAGCAGCGCGGTTGCAGCGGGCCCGGCTCAGCTCCGTGCCACCCCGCCGAAGGCTCGCCCAGATCGGGGAGGCGGCATGAAGAACCAGCAGCCGCAACAGCAGTCACGCCACCATGGTGGGGCTGAACTGAAGCGGCGGCAAGGGAGGAGAGAGAGCACTGTGCATACTCTCCTCCTGCCCATCCCTGGTGGAGCTGGGCTGGGCAGGGCTGGCGCTGCGCGTCGCAGGGCTCCTTTCCAGCTGAGCCCGGGCGCTTTTCTGCTTTTGCCCCTTGCTCGCTGGCTCGCTTACCTGCCCACCCGCCTCTCCCTTTCCCGTCCTTCCTCTGGGGGCGGCGTGTTTGTGTGTGCGGGTCGCACCCAGTGCGGCAGAGAAGGGGTGAGGAGAGACGGGCGCTTTTGTGCTTTTGCCCCTTGCTCGCTGGCTCACTTACCCGCCCACCTGCCTCTCCCTTTCCTGTCCTTCGTCCGGGGGCGGCGTGTTTGTGTGTGCGGGTCGTGAACAAAGACCCCCCGGGCGCACCCGGCACAGCAGAGAAGGGTGCGGGGCGAGCGAGAAGATCGCCTTCCCAGGATCGTTCTTCTTCTTCTGCTGCTGCTGCTGCTACAAGTCTCCCTGCACCCCTAAAGCCAAAAAGGGGCCTGGGGGAGGAGTGCCGCACCCCCCCACACACCCCATTTTGGCTTTAACAAGCCTCCCTGCAACCCAGGGAGCCAAAACGGTTGCAGGAAAAAAGGTATTTTTACATGACTCGAATATAAGCCGAGGGGGGCTTTTTCAGCCTAAAAAACGGGCTGAAAAACTCGGCTTATATTCAAGTATATACGGTAACTGCAAAGTTCATATCTTCCAGAACTCTAAACAAGAAAATCCATTTCAAATTATCAAAAGTCTTCTCTGCATGTCAGAAGATTGATTAATCAATCAATCGATCGATCAATCAGAACAGAGCTGGAAGGAACCTTGGTATCTTCAAGTGGTTTTGTCTCCAGACCCTTAATCATCTTAGTTGCTCTTATTTGCACTTTTTCCAAAGTCTCAACATCTTTTTTGTAATGTGAAAACCAAAACTGGATGCAATATTCCAGGTGTGTGGTCTTACTAAGGATTTATAAAGGGGTACTAATACTTCAGGTGTTTTTGATTCTATACCTGTTTATACAACCGAGGAGTGTATTAGCTTTTTTGGCTGCTGCCACACTCGGCTGGCTCATGTTTAAGTGATTGTCCACTAGGACTCCAAAGTTCCTATTGTTTTCACCTATGTATTTGTACCTTTGACTTTTCTGGACTAGGTATAAAACCTTGCTTTCCACATTAAATTTCATGTTGTTGGATAGACCCCATTGTTCAAGTCTGTCAAGATTTTTTTGGATCCTGAGTTTGTCTTCTGGGTGTTAGCTATTCCTGCCAGCTTTGTGTCATCTGCAAATTTGATGAGTTTCCCTTCTATTCCCTCATCGAAGTCATTTATGAAGGTTGCTTTTCATTGTGTTGCTCCAAATATTCCACAATATCCAACATATTTTAATGTCATCTTGTAATTGTCTTTTAGGTAAAATCCCGATTGATCTTTATAAATAAAGTCCTGTAAAATCACTTTCAACTTTTCAGCCAAAGTAATTATAAAAAAACTTAGTCATTATTCAATAAAGATACCGACTGATATCTTCCTGTTAAAATCAGGTCCTGGACCTCTTTAGAATTTAGGTATTAATTTTTTATTGAATTCTTTCCAGCTGTCTCTTTCCATTCTGTAAAACAATATTCATCATTTGTTGTAAAGGTTGTAAAAGTTCATTCTCAAAATATTTATAATAATGGGCTGACAGACCATCTGGATCAGGTGCCTTTTCTGTTTTAGTCTTTTTAATGGCTTCACAACTATCCTTATTGTTATGGGTTCATTTATAATTACCCTCTGATTCTCTGTAATCATTGGTAAATTCTGCTTATGTAAATATTCATTTACTTTTCCATGGACATTTCTTGAGCTTTATATAAAGTAGAATAATACCAGTGAAACAATTTTCACATATTTGTATTACATTTTTTTTCTTGTAACTTTAGTATCATTTTCTCTTTTCTTTTATATGACAACCATTTCTCCAGTTATTTGCAAATTCAAAATTTCTTTGCTTTTCATAATTCATCTTTATTTCCATCTCTCTCACTGTTAACATATATAACTGCATCTGTAGAACCTTAATTTGGTGGGTAATAGTTGTCCTCTCTGGGGATTTTTTTTAAAAAAAAATCACTTCTTTTTTCATCTTATCCAAAGTCACTTATATTTTCTCTTGTCTTAAAAAAATATCGGCTATAAAATATCCTCTTCCAAAAGCTTTGCTTGCATCCCACACCATTCTTACATATCTGCCTATATTAAAGTTATTCTCAAAAAAAATTCTTTAACTTCTTTTTGCAAACCTCTGCTAAAGTTTTCTTTTGCTTTCTCATTAAATCTCCATCCAAAAGAGCCATATTTCCTTTTAAAAGTTAAATTTAAAGTAGATTGTAATCTGAGAAAGTCTTATTAACTATAAATTTCCACTTTATAAACCTTAATAGTCAAAGTCTTAAGGATCCAATTTATATCTGTCCCTGAAAAATATATTTTTAATATTTTTTCAAAGATTTTATCCTTTTGTGAAGAAACCACTCCATTCCAATCTCCAAGGAGATACCAATTTTTTTAATCAAAAGTTCAATAGTTTATCCATTAGTCTTTATAAAATGTTTATCTTCATTTGAAAGATGAATTTCCAATGTCAAAGCTGTCTATAGATTAACGTCTACTCCAATGTATCTGCCATAATCTGTATAATATAAATTTTGCATATTTGGGTTATGAATTTATATACAAAACAACTCATTTTATTTTCAGAGAATGACGGAGTTGGAAGTGACCTTATTGGTCATCTAATCCAACTCCCTGCCCAAGCAAGAGACCCTACACCATTTCTGACAGATGGCAGTCAAGTCTCTTTTTGAAAGCTTTGAATGATGAAACTCCCTTAACTTCTGAATTCAAGCTGTTCCCTTGGTTGATGGTTGATTTTATTCCTGCTGAAACAAATTTTTCATCCAAATTTTTTGATTCAAATATTTTATATCCCTTTTCCTTATCTCTTTCTTCCAAGAAAATCACATGTTGTTTTAATTTTTTCAAATAATCAAATATTTTTTATCTTCCGAGAAACATTTGCTCTATATTCTATGCTAAGCATTTATAATCCATTGTGTGCCCACATGTGGTAGCACTATTGGTTATAAGGAAATTCTGTGGTTTCCTTATAAGAAGCAGCTATCCAGAGCACAAATGGGTAATCTAATAATCTCTCCATATCCAGAGAGAATTTCATCAGCCCACACCTGTCACCTAGCCATCAATCTTTGGTGACCCTCACCGAAAAGTCTAATCACCATAAGTCATCATCCAGAAACAAGATCAATGAGTAATTTATAACTGATCATGTCCACAGCTGTAGCCATTTTTTAAAAAATGTGGGCTACAGAGTGTTTCTATATTGAACAAATGTCATTCAAGGGGCTTTGGGGGATTAAAAGAAATAGTGGTAATTAGGATTCCCATTTTCCTTTTCCAAACCAATTTGTAATATATGTATGTACTTCTCAAAACTTTCTCCTTGAAACATTGTTGTCTCATTTGATAGTTACCTTATTTCTTTATAAATATTTTTAATTTATGATAATTACTGGTTGTATTCTTGCAACCTGCCAGGTTTGTTAAGCTTGTCTTTGAAGAATACAGTATTTAATTTTTCACTTTGATAATAGGGGCTTTATTTCATTGTCCTTATGCTGTCCTTATGCTGGTGATTAATGTTTCTTTTTTCTGACCTTTGATCCATACTTTTATCAAACCTCTCCACCTTGGCCTATTTCATACATATTTGAACTACTTGCACTATCTGTATGAACTAACCTAACCTTAACTCACCTTTGTTTTGTAGACAACTAGCTCGATGTTACATCTCAGAAATTCTTACTGCCTACCCAGCATACATATTTCTTGTAGCTCCTTTGCTAATACTGTTCTGTTAAAAATAATAGGGGTTTGTAAATTTTTAACAGAATAACAAAGTTATTCTGGACTAGAGGCAGGGGTGAAATCCAGCAGGTTCTGACAGGTTCTGGAGAACTGATAGCAGACATTTTGAGTAGTTTGGAGAACTGGCAAATGCCACCTCTGACTGGCCCCAGAGGGGGATGGGAATGGAGATTTTGTAATATCCTTCCCCCAGGAGTGGGAAGGGAATGGGGATTTTGCAGTATCCTTCCCCTGGAGTGGGGTGGGAATGAAGATTTTGCAGTATACTTCTCCTGCCAAGCCCGCCAAGCCATGCCTACAGAACTGGTAGTAAAAAAATTTGGATTTCACCACTGACTAGAGGTCTTCTAGTCCAACTCTTCCTAAAACAGGAGACCCTATTCATTTCAGACGAATAGTTCTCCAATCTGTACTTAAAAACCTCCAATGTTGGAGAACCCACAAATTCTGGAGGCAAATTATTCCACTGATTTAATTGTTTTAACTGTCAGGAAATTTCTCCTAGGTTGCTTCTCTCCTTGATTAGTTTCCATCCATTGCTTCTTGTCTGCCTTCAGGTACTTTGGGAAATAGGTTGACCCCAGAGGTGGGTTCTACTTACCTTTACTACCAGTTCACATTGCACCCACATGCACATGCTTGCTTTGCTTGCGCGCCCATGCACTCTTCTGCGCATGCGCAGATCACCTATGATGACATCTGGGTCAATGGGTGGAGCCTCCTGCCAGTTTTACTCCCAGTTCTTGCGAACTGGTCTGAACTGGGGGCAACCCACCATTGGTTGACCTCCTCTTCTTTGTAGCAGTCCCTTAGATATTGGAACATTGCTATTGTATCAATCCTAGTCATTCTTTTCATTAAATACTGAATTCCTGCAACTATTCTTCATATTTTTAGCCTCCAATCCCCTAATCACCTTTGTTGCTCTTCTTTGCACTCTTTCTAGAATCTCGTCCTTACCCTCTTGTATTTATTTAAGTAATCCTTGATTTACAACCTTTCACTTAGCAACTATTTGAAGATACAGTGGGTTCCCAAAAGCTACTTACAACCTGGTCCAGAGGTTACAGTCACTGCAGTACCCTTGCAATTGTTCACTCTTATGAATGATCAGAGGGATGCTGCAGCTCCTCAGGTTATCTCCCCCAATTCCCTCTCCTCGGATCCCTGCAGACCTTTGTTCTGTTTCCCATCACATCAGGCCCCATGCTCTCCTCACAGTGTCACCTGTTGCGCACTTACTTTTCAAAGATCTATGGAGCTCCGGAGCTCATATTAAAGAAGCAGAACAAGCTAGTCCATTGCTGAGTCGCATAGCACAATCCCAACCTTAACCACTAGACCAAACTACCGAGTGCGTGTGTATATGTGTATATTATTTGTATATAATCCTTTAATGAATATTTGGAGCATATGTCCTTGGAAACCCCTGTGGTCAGACAAGTCATGCTCATGTTCACACTGAACTCACACCAAACAATGCAACAATGCAATTGAAAACAACAATGGAGCCATTTCCTGTCCATCTGTCCTCTCTGTAAGAAAAGGAATACCTCTTTTAAAAACAGACACAACATATACAAAATTAAAAATGTGACAGCTAACATTCAGCTCTAAAACAGCATTTTCTTTCCAGAAATGACCAGCAAATCTCTCTCTGATTGCTCACAAACAGGACTAAGCAATAACTCATTTTTGCTTGGGGGAGGGAGGTGTTTGTCTCCTATATCCCTGTTTTTCAGGGATATGTTTCCACTGATTATCTGTACATGGAATTTTCAGGCTGATTATAATTAGGCAAAAAATTTTATGGCTTAACACAATATATTAGTTGAAAAAAGGCTGTATTGTCAGATATGGCATATTTTCCTTTACTGTTTCTTCTGTATATTGGCTTTTAGCTGCCAGGTGTAATTTACTATTTTAAGGCCTCCATTCAAACCCCCAGCATGTATAAATGAATACAAATATTTTATCAGTCCCTTTCCTCCTCAATCTATTATATAGGATTGATTTTACATTTCATAGAAGGATTACCTTCAAAATAAATATAAATAAAAAAATTCATTATTCAAATGGTACAATAGCAAAACAAAGTATAGTAGAATTAAAATCCCCATGTCCTCTGAAATTGATTATTAATAAAGCGATAAATTAAAGAGCTCATCATATTCTGACATATATCTAGAGAGTTAACTGAATACTTGAATTCATATAGAGATCATTTCAGACAGCATGCACGCTCATTCACGTTCAGGAAACATGAGTAATTAGCAGATTTGCTCTTGCTACTTACACTCTGAACACTCTGCCCTCTGTTGTCTATAGCACAGAGTAAGTATTCAAAGTGACAAAGTGTCCTATAGTTCTCCATAAAGTGGGGAATGACAATTCTTTGATAACATCTTGTAAATACCCTTCCATACATGTAAGATCAGTTCACTGACCATGTACCTAACTAATGAATGTGTTGGCAGGGATTAAAACTAGCAGGCCCATAATTCTGCTGCTAATTCTTTCATTCTTTGCAATTTCCAAAGGGAATTGAGACTTCTGGAATGAGAAGATGGCTTAATTCAATGATAGGATTATTCCTTGATGCCCTCTACAACAAATATCCTTTTGCATTAAGGAAGGATTTCAGTTCATGAAGCAACAGGGGCAATGACTTAAATGTAAGTAGTGGAAAACTCATTTGAAATCCAATTAAATCTAACACAGAAAGCCCATTTTAGTGATGACCCTAAAGGACTTTCATCTTTGCCAAGTTTACATTAATTTAGTCACAAAAGTGAAAAACTGGCATTCTTCCAACAGTATTGTGAAAGGATGCTAAAGTACAAATTCACAGTAACTATAAACAGTGGAATTACTAGAGGTTTATACCACAGCTCAACAAAGAAAACAAGCAAGGTCTATTGAGTATAATTGAATCTAGGATTTTTCCATTATATTCAAATAACTTTCACAGCAGGAATATGTGACTGAAACTAAAAAGACTAGATATGACCAGATTATCTAAAACAATAATTTTCAACCTCATGGCATATTTAAATTTTACCACTTTTCTTTTCATTAGAGTTTTCAACTAATTATTTTACAAGCATAATAATACAAACAATTCTTAGTTCTTTGTTAGAACTCAAATGTTGGAAAGTGCCAAGTCTAGATTCTGTGATATTTGTTGAATAAATAGAAAATTATGATAATTCATTTGCATTTGCATTTTATATGCATTTATTTATTAACATTTCACTTAAGGAGAACATGATATATTTATTTTGTTTTATTGTTTTATTTTATTTTTAGATTTTTTTTAATCCTGCCTTTATGATTATTTTTTTATAAATAAGTTAAGATAGTGAGCATGCCTAGTACTCTTTCTTTCTTCTGTTTCCCCGATAACAACAACTCTTCGAGGTGGATTGGACTGAGAGGGAAAGGAACTGGCCCAAAGTCATCCGGCAACTTTCATGCTTAAAGTGGGACTGACACTCACAATTTTCTCATTTCTAGGCTGGCATTAACCAATAGACAAACAAGCATAGAGCTAACAGATATTAAAATAAGTGCAAAATCATAAAATAACTGTCTTCCAGTTCTTGAGGGACTGCCATAGAAAAGATGGGATTGACTTATTCTTCAAAGAACCAGACTTCAGGAAAAGAAGTAATGGATGGAAACTTGTTAAAAAGAGATCCAACCTAGAAGTAAGGAACTTTTTCTGACAGTGAAAACAATTATACAATGGAATAACTTGCCTCCCAAAGTTGTGAGTACTCCATTGCTGGAGATTTTCAAACATGGACTAGATGTTACAAGATCTTCTGCCTTGAGCAAAGGTTGGACCCAAAGACCCCTGAAGTCCCTTACAACCCTATGATTCTATACTTTATATTCTATTTTTGAAAATAGAATATTTATTGTTTAAATGTTCTGGTGAATTCTATGGGTAATTATGGTCCAGTTTCCAAACACTCATGGTTGAGAAAAATGATAAAGAAGCTCATTAGTTCCAAATGATTATATAGAAACAATTCAAACTGGCTTTAAAGCGAGCTATGGACTGCCTTGTTTAACTTGATAAATGATCCTAACCAAAATTTAATATTGATAGAGTATGATTATGTCGATCATTTTAGATTTCACAGCAACGTTCAATACCATTAAAAATTGTATTCTTGTTGATCATCTAGACAATTTAGTCTGAGAAGACCGCTACACCACCATCAGATAGATGATAATGATTACTGATAGTTATTCCTCAGAAAAGATATGTTAAACGGAGGCTGTCTAACTTTTGAGATAGATGTGGTCACTTCTACGTTGCTTTACCCTTTAGAACTTCACTATCATCAATACTCCAAACTCCAAACTTGATTGCAGAAATTATGACTTCAGCAACACAGTGATCAATGCCTGGAATTCACTACCTGACTCTGTGGGTTTCATCCCAAAACTCCTAAAATTTTAAGCTTATACTGGCCTATTTTTACCTCACCCCATTCCTAAAAGGCCTATAAGGGGCGTGCATAAGAGCACCAGTATGCCTACCATCCCTGTCCAAATGTTCCCTTTAATTGTATTCATTTTACGTATTCAATTCATGCTTATACTTATATATATTATCTAATACATACTCGACAAATAAATAAATACAGACTTAGAACTAACTATTGCTGAGACATTTGTTAAATGAGTTTTTCTCCATTTTTTGCCACAATTGTTAAGCAAATCACTTCACTTGTTAAATTAGTAACTCAGTTGTTAAGTGAATCTAGATTATCCATTGATTTTGGTTGTCAGAAGGTGGCAAAATGTGATCCTATGATCCTGGGACACTGCAACCGTGATAAATATGAGTCAGTTGCCAAACATCTGAATTTTGATCACGGGACCAGTAGTGGGTTCCATTTACCTTCGCTGCCAGTTCGGAATTGGGAGCTTGCTTGGAGCTTCTGTGCATACGCAGAGCACCAGTGATGACATCCGGGTGGGTGGACGGAGCCTCCCACTGCTGCCACTACTGGTTTGCCTGAACTGGATCGAACTGGTAGAAACCCACCACTGCATGGGATCATGGAGATGCCATAATGGTTGTAAGTGTGAAAAAGCTCATAAGCCACTTTTTCAGTGATGATGTAACTTTGAATGGTCACTAAACAAACAGTTGCAAGTTGAGAAATACCTGCACATTTTAGAATCCATACAAAATTTCTGAGTGAAGTTACCAATGGTCTGATGACATTGAAATCTATTTCTCTTAAGTCATTATTCTCAGATAAGAGTTGATCTCCCTCAATTCCCATCCACATAGTTATCATATTTGTCATGGATGTTTCTGTTAACAAAGTGTAGTGTTACTGTCCTCAGTGGGAGAAAAATGAGTTTATTGTCTAGTTACTTTGCATAATTCATCCTGTATTAATAAATATATGGATGAAAGAATGTTATGGGAATCTCTGCTACAGCCCAATTCATAGTCACATCTCCCTTCCTGCTTTATAGTTGCTACTCTAAAAGGAAGAAAAGCTTCCAGTGTGTTTTTAAAATGTCACAATTAATATGGGACTGAATGTTTATTTGTTTTGCTTCTTAATATGAACGAGGTGCTGCTGTATGGAGAATGTCAGAAATATTTTCTCCTAAAACCATTTCATTATGAAAGTATTCAATTCTTCTTGATTCTGTTTGTTGCCATTGTTTCATTTTGTTATTGTTGCTGCTTCTGTGTGTTATCTATCTATCAGCCATTCACTCTTAAAAATCTTCACATGGGTAATTATTTTAGACAAAGGTATTATTTCTGATCTTCAAAGAACCAGAGGAGAGTATAATGTATAAAAGCTGTCTCAATGTCTCTGTTGCCATCTAGTAGTTATATGGATTTTTACATTCTAGATATGTAGTAAAAACTATATACATCACGTCATGTATATAGCTAACCTCATCTATTTTCTCAACAAGTACTGTATACTGGGGTCAACCAAACTCATTTGGAGAGATGTTTTCAGATTGATTACACTGAAGAGTTAACTTAATCAGAAAGTATATCATGAAAAAATTTCATTACACTTTGTTAATATGTCTGAAGGCAAATCCATTCTATACCCAATGATGCACATTACCAGAAGGAATCAAATATTCCAAGAATATTGTATGTGTTTTCATTAAATAGTAGTGACTATTTTGACTCTACCGCAATCAAGATACTGGTGGCATTGGATTGGCTTGCATCACAAAGTTTCTGTTGAGAGAGATAACAGTTCATCTCAAGATAACGATAGCTTTGGCTGAGACACAATTACTGAATTCAAACAAAGCCTTTGTGGTGTTAGTTTATTAGACTCTGGGCAAATTCATCTAGGATTTCTTGGTTGTTCTTTTTATATGTGAAAGCTGTTTGTGATATGTTCCGTGGGATGGTGGAGGCGAATAAAACATTCATTAAAAGAACAATACTACTCAGATTTTCAATCTTTTTTCTGTTCTGGCAGATGTTCATAGAAAAGGCAAACAGTATCTGAAATCAACCCAATGCAAATGTTTGTTTTTGAAGGGTTGATTACCATACTAGAATAAGTATTTTGGGAGCACCATATTATTTAAAAAATAATGTGTATTTTGTGAATTATTTTTACCCCCAAAAAAACTTTGAGAAGTATGTAGAGGTGTTTGGAAGGGTGTCAAAAAGAATCAAAATGGTGGATTTAATGTATAATCTGGGATATAGAAACAAATCTAATTTCATTTTTCTTCACATGTTGAGTAATAAGTCAATTTGCATCCAAATATTATACCTTAAATTCAAACTTAGTAATAATAACAATTGTAAATACATATTTAAAAATTGTAAAATACATATTGTATTTTAAAATGTTAAAAGAACTGAAGAAAGTGACAATAATAGAGAATTTAGGACTGTATAAAATTTATGAATTCTGAAAGCAAAATATAAAAGCTAAATATGGGATTTATTTTTGACAATGGACAGTTATTAAGGAATGAGAATTTGAAGGGTTTTTTCCCCCTCTTTTCTAATTACAGATGAAATCTTCAAAGCACTGTTCACAACCATAAGCCTTCTTTTGGGTGGTACTTTTCGAGCAATGTTTCAAATTGTTATTCTAAGGAGCAGTAATGAAAATAAAGATGAAAATGGCAAGATCAAAGTTGGAAAGTAATTAACACTGTGTTTTCCTTTTTAATTGAAAAAGAAAATGTGGTTCTGGTTCAACAACTATGATTCAGTATTCTGGGTTCAATGCTGAAACTAAGTCTGTTAATTTAGCTAATAGAAGGAAGGGGGGGAAATGTCAGACAAACCTGATATGTTATGTAAAACAGTATGAAACAAGAGACCATGCATTCCTATTCCGAAGTATAAATACTAATTTTACAGACAATTCACTGTTACCATTTATTTTTCCTTGATAGCAATTTAATTTCTCATTTATCTTTTCACTAGTTTGAGTGTTCCATATTCAGCTTTCCATATTACTCATTTTATTTCATTTTATTTTGAAAATAAAAAATATTATTCATTTTCATTAGCATTACAGTTTTATTGACTCTAAATATAAATATGATAGCCTATTTAAGGTTTTATATGGCTGTCCTTTTTTTCTAACCTAATATTTTATTTGAGGAGAAATAAAAAAGGAAGGAAGGAAGGAAGGAAGGAAGGAAGGAAGGAAGGAAGAAAGAAAGAAAGAAGAGATTCATGAAGGTCATCAGTGAAGATTCATAAACCATTGAGAATAATGTCAGAACTATAATTTAATTAGTGGCCCATCTGTCACTTTCTGTTTGACGAGCACTAAATGTCCAATTATCATTTAATATCTGCTCTAATCAGTTCTGGCAAATTTTGCAGGCACACAAGAGATTATATTAATAGATGGGAAGTTATTTTTCCACGGAGGGAGGGAGGGAGGGAGAGAGAGAGAAGAGAGAGAAAGGGAGAATCAGAGAAACAGTGACTGTATAATCTAAATGAATTTACTGTAAAGTCAAACTATTTTATTTAACTGCATGGCTACAATTTCACTACCTTCTACTCAGTAATTTGACCAATGTTTTCTCTTCCAAACATTCCCTCTCTCCCTCTCCCCTCTCTCTCTCTCTCTCTCTCTCTCTCTCTCTCTCTCTCTCTCTCTC
>WNWU01013639.1:14337873-14350682 GCA_012654045.1 Ptyas mucosa
CTCTCTCTCTCTCTCTCTCTCTCTCTCTCTCTCTCTCTCTCTCTCTCACACACACACACACACACACACACGCACACAGACGCATCTGTAAAAAGAAATATTCCATATATTTAAACATTTTACTCCCTCTGTGCCTTCTGTTTCCAGAGTCATCCTATACATTGCATTAAATTGTTTTGACTCAATATAGAGTATGGTATAATCAATGCATAGCTCTACCAGTTATGCATAATCAAAAGCTATAAGGTACAATTATAGCAGATTTGGTTTAAGTGCATCCAAGTAGAGGGCCTAGATGAGTGAAGGAAAATATACAGGATAAATGTTGCAAGATCCGATCTGTATCAATCACTGGGACCAAAGGTTTAGTCTTCTGAGCTTTCGGACTCATGCTGGAGTCCATCCTCAGGGAACTTTTCCCTAGTGGAATGTCTTTTCTAAGGGTATAAGGGGGAGGATCCTTTCTAAATTTCTTTCTCTGACCATTAAGTTTCTCTTGTCTAATATTTCCTAGGCAGCATCCTTGGCTTCATTGCCCCAATGCCCGCATTTATAACCTTTGCAGCATCTCATTATAGCCAATATGCACTGTCCTGTTGTTTCTCCCTCCTTGCAGACTAGAGAGATTGGAAAAGAAAAAAATGCGAAAGAGTATATAGACATACAATGTGAAATGCTCTAGGCTGTTTGCATATGGTATTTATAGCTCCAAGCTCCCAGCACTTTTAGGACTGTTGGCACCACATGTTGCATTCAATACATACCTCCATTGTATGCCTGCTTAATCTCTTGTAATCCCTTCCTCTCCAAAGTACAAATATGAATTTCCTTCTTGCTAATTATCCCAGTGCCAGAGTAAGCATTCCAAAGGCATTCCAAAGAATGGTGAAAACAAAAGGACAGATACATCACATTATTTTCTGCTTAGCAACTGCTTCATTTAATGACAAAGCTGCCCCTCCCAGTTGTGGTTACTAAATGTGGACTCATTGTATTGCCATAAACAGTGGTTTAAGATTTTATTAAAGGCAGAATAGAAGAGCAGGGCCATTGCCTACTTGTATGAGACTAAGAAAAGACCCCTGTTCTGCTGAACATTTCATTGATGTTCGTCAGTTTTTAGCATCTGCTTTTTTATATTGTGCCTCTTTCCAGATTGCATTCAATATAGCATAAAACCACAGTGGGCCAAGTTTCAATTCTCCTGTCCCTTTTATATAATCCTTAACACAAATAACTATCTAAAAAGAGCTGCCAAATACTTATTAGTGGTCAGGCAAAAAAAAAAAAAAGGAGCCAATTTAACAATGAACTTTGATATAAACATTTGTTACATAATCC
Source organism: Ptyas mucosa (assembly GCA_012654045.1). NCBI lineage: Eukaryota > Metazoa > Chordata > Lepidosauria > Squamata > Colubridae > Ptyas > Ptyas mucosa. The sequence goes on from WNWU01013639.1 coordinate 14,339,215, forward strand.
TGTTAGAACAGTAAAATCTATTTAGAACTTCAAAGAATATACTGAAACAGACTTACTTTATACATTATCCTTTTATTCAATATGTCAGTAATGGTATCTCTCAAATGTTGTCACCTTACATTTACAGTTTACCTTACACCTTACAGTTCTGTGATGACCAATTGGGCAAGCTAAATATTGAGTTTATTGCATAATCAGTACTCATTCTATATCCAAGCATTATGTTTCAATTTAAGCACTACACACCTTATCTGTATTAGACAGATATAGAAGGATATAGAAGACAGAGATGGGAACAAATATATCAATAATGAAAATTATCTTTGCTGTTCATCTCAGACTTTTTCATGAAGACTAGAAAGTATTTTAAGGAAGACTTGAGGATATGAAACTACTGTGTAAATAGAGTTGCTGAAATAATTTTTTTCTTCAACAAAAATTCTCCTTACATCTACATCTACATTTATAAAAGATAAATTCAGAAAAAGTTGAGAGTCATTTGTTATAGATAGAGAACTGAAAGCAATGGTTTCTTTTTCTGCTAGGCAAAATAAATCTTCACAGACTAACTCTGTCTGGCAGTATTACAGGAGGACTGTGCAATGCATCCAAAGGGGCATTTTGTAAAGCTGTGGGGCCTGAACAAATTGACTCTTCTCCATTGTTAAGGCAACTACACAGCCCTTCAGCAGCTTTCAGCAGCTTCTAGGCCTTCTCAGATCATATGCACACAGTTACTTCACTTTATCAGCAGTTCCCAGCAGGAGCATTGTCTGTAAACACACGCACATACAAATAGAATATAGGAAAGCTTTCAATTAGATGTGTTGAATTTTCTGAAAAGTTTGACTGTCTTGACTCTCTGAAGAGTGCTCTTTGCTTATATCAAAGCACTGTCAGCTCTTAAAGCAAATTTTTCCATAGTTTCTTTTAACATGATTTATCGAAAAACAATGAAAAAAGGTTGCAGACATTACAGCAACTACAGTAGATCGTTTTCACTCTGGAACCCAGAAGCTTTATTTTTTGTTTGTTACTGCAGTTTCTCTGTGCCTATTCATTTATCCAATGACTAGTGGTCTATTTTCCCAACAGGTCTTTGAATTTCTGCTTGGTTTGAAATGCAACTGTAGGAAGAAATATCCTTCTGGGTTCTGCTCCAAGTGGGGAAAAAGACACTGGAAACATGGAGACTGCTTGGAAAGATGGTTTAATGGTGGACAGGATCACATGGCTTGAGTTCCTGAACAGAAAAAGAAAGGGCAGATAGAGTGAGTTTTGGGGTTTTATGTTCTCTCTGGCTTTGAACTCCCAAAAAGAGTATCCTGATTGGTTGTCAGACTTCCAAGGGGTGGGGGTCTTAGCTAGCCTTAGTGGCTGATGTAATCTTCCCAGGTGCCATGGGGTGAGTTTCATCCTAGATGGGTCCCATTGTCTTGCAGATGAGGTCCATTGACAAAAATTGAGTTTCTGCCTCTGGCCCATTAACAAAAGGGTGGGGGCAGGAAGGTGGGAGCTGCTTTGTCTTTAAAACATGCTTCTCCATTTCTCATCCAGCGAAACATAATATTCTGCCTTTTTAATATTTCCAAAATATTTCATTCTTCTAGGAAAGGGGTGGGTGCTAACTTCCTACACAACATTATGAGCATTGCCAAGTGCCTGCTCAAATCTTTTTCATTTCCAAATGAATATTGCCAGAATGAATTCTATATTTTGAAAAAAAATAAATTCTTTTTTCGGTCATCTGATATACAAATAATCCAATTTCTAGTAGGTATCTCACCATGCCAAAATACGTTTATTTAAAAATAAACAACCCATGACATCCACACAACATATTCATTTCCATGGAGTCAAAGGAAAATAACCTGTTTTGAAACAGCTTCTACAGTAATCTCCAAAAATAGTACATCAAAATTGTATACTTTGCTGGTAAAATACATACGTTTCCTTAGGATGCTCAAGTTACAAAGCTCATAACAAGATGGAAAAAAGATGCCCTGGGAGAAAAGTACTGGAGATACCATAAAACATGTGGCCTCGGTCAAGGTCAAAACCACACGGCTTCACTTCAGATTTATGATCAGTATTGCAACTGCTTCGTTTAAAGCCTTTGCCTTGACTAGAAGCTTCCTCTTAATGAGATAGTGATTTTTATGTGATGTGTTATATTTAGCCTAACAGTTCCAACACAGGGAGATGCTAGCTGTTATGTATGTATCTATTTGAGTGGGAGATTTGAATTGGGAATTGTTCGTGATTGGTTAGCAGGTGTTTCATAACTGTATATAAGGAGGGCTGTTGCCAGTGCTTTTTTGCTGAAGTCTCACCCTGAATTAAAGAGCTGTTGTCACTAGCCTGCTTGTGCCTCTCGTTATTCCCGTGCTATAACATTGGCAACGAAGATGGGATAGAGGCCACAAGAAGCTAACGAAAAGAGCTTGGAGATTCAGCCAGGGTGATGAGCAGACAACGGAAAGGCATACCGCCATGGCTGCCTACGTCCCGCCAAAACCCTTCGATCCAGCCCGGGAGAAATGGGGGTCGTATATGACCAGATTCGAGTGTTCCTTGGAGGCCAGTGAAATGCAAGGTCTTTCAGCGAACCAAAAGAGAGCTCTATTCTTGAGCCACTGCGGGCCCGATGTTTTTGAAATGGCCGAATCCTTCTGTGAACCAATGCTGGTCCAGACCGTCTCCTGGGACATACTACAAGCCACCCTCAGGGTTCACTATGCTCCGGTTCCTTCGAAATTTGTACAACGCTACGAGTTCCGGCAACGAGTACAAAAAGAGGGAGAACCGGTCAGCACATACATGGGGAGCCTACGGAAAGCCGCAATGCACTGCGATCACCGAGACCTCGAAGATGTGCTCCTAGAGCAACTAATCTGTGGCGTTAGAGATACGCGGTTATATAGATACGCGTATAGAGATACAGAGGCGACTACTTGCGAAACCAGACATGATCCTAGCCAGTGCTCTAGACAAAGCAAGGGTGCACAAATCTTCCACAAAAGCTGCCGAAACGCTACACCGGCCAATTTCAAAAGATACCCCAAAATCAACGCCTGTACACCGAGAAGAAGTGCAGACCAGTACCGAGGAAGAGTCGGACGAGGACTTCTTCCACATCGAAAAGAAAAAAAAACAGGCAGAATAGCTGCTGAGAAAACTGTTCTAGCTGTGGCGGGGCTCACGAAAGACAGACTTGTAAATTCAGAGATGCGGTTTGCAGGTGCTGTGAGAAAAAAGGACATTTGGCAAGAGTCTGTAGAGCTCCATTTCTGAGCGGCAGCAAGCCACGTGACTGCCACGACCAATCAGAGCCAACATGCTCAAAACAGCCAACCAGAAATGGCGGCGTTGAAAAATGGCGCGAAAATCAAAAGCGGGAAGCCTACAGCACGAGAATAGGCCAAGCCAGGTCGGCTGCAGAAGAAAAAGTATATACCCGGGTAGAAATCGATGGAAAGCCATGCGAAATGGAGATCAATACCGAGTCAGCTTTATTTTTTTTTTGACAAATACTTTATTAAGTTTAACAAAATTAAAAAAACTAAAAATTTACAAAGTCTCTTTGTTATCCAGAGGTACAGTGTTCTTATAGGTTAAATATCATATATCTAATCTGCTTCGTCCTAAACTATCTTTATTCCATTATTATATTTACATTCTATAAGTACATAGTCATATTTCACAGTATCTATTCACAAAATAAACAAGTCATCATCTTTTTCTATTATTTAGCCAATTATACCAATTTTCCCATACTTCATAATGTTTAGATATCTCATTGTCCAATAACAGACTCGTTAACTTTGCCATTTCTGCACACTCTAATATTTTGTTTATTAACGTTTCTTCTGGGGGTTGAGTTTTACTTTTCCAGAATTTCGCAAATACCAGTCTAGCCGCAGTTAATACTTGGGTTATAAGCTGGATTTTGTTATTTTTTAGGTCATCACCCACTATACCTAAAAGGAAAAGTTCTGGGGATAGAGTTACATCTTGCTCTAACATTTCACAAAGCCATTGTCGTACTTTTGTCCAGAACCTTTTAGCTACTGGGCAGGACCACCACATATGGTAATATGTGCCGACCTCTTTATCACATTTCCAACATGTGGGTGAAAGATTAGGGAACATTTTTGCTAACCTAGCAGGCGCTAGGTGCCATCTATGTAGCATTTTATAGTGGTTTTCTCGGAATGTTGCTGCTTTTGTCATTTTAAAATTTCTGTTCCACGCCTCCTCCCAATCATTAAAATTAACACAATATCCAAAAACATTTTCCCAGATACTCAATTTGTTTTTTGCTATGGCCTCTGCCTTATCCTCATCTAATATGAAATTGTATATTTTTGTTAACATTTTCTTATCTACTCCTCATATGATTTTGTCAAAGTCTCCAAATTTCTTTTCAATACCAAATTGGTCCCTATCCTTTTGGAATCTTGAATTTATCTGCCAATATTTCCACCAATCCAACTTGAATCCGTGTTCTCTCAGGGTTTCTAGAGGTTTAATCCTTCCATTTTCATCTAAAATATCTTTATATGTACCAAGTTTTTCACTTTCCATCTTGTTTGGGGCGGTCAAAGCTTCCATAATGGAAAGCCAATTTGGAGCCTTGACGTAGATTTTCTGTCTGATTTCCTCCCAGGTTTGTATAAGTGTTTCTCTAATTTTATGATTGTGGAAATAGGTTTTCTTCCTTTTTTTTTGAAATCCCAAAGGTGGGCATGCCAACCTTCTTGCAGGTCGTGTCCTTCTATCGTCAATATTCTCTTGTTCCGTAGCGTTACCCATTCCTTGATCCAAATTAATTTCGCTGCTTTTTGATATGCTTCCCAGTCCGGGAGTCCGAATCCGCCCATTTTTCTCTTGCCCTGTAATATTTTAAATGATATTCTCGATTTTTTCCCCTCCCATATAAAATTCCTAATATATCTATTCAGGTCTAGGAAGAAATTTTTATCCAGGCTTAGTGGAATATTTTGGAATAGAAATAAAATTTTGGGTAAAATGTTCATTTTAATTGCGGCTATTTTCCCTGTGAGAGACAATTTTAATTTTTCCCATCTTTTAAGTTCCTGATGTATTTTATGTAACAATGGGGTGAAGTTATCCTCTTTCAGAGATGAATATCTCGCAGTAATCCAAATTCCTAGGTATTTAACTTTTTTTACTACCTGGAAACCTAATAGAGCTTCCAATTCCTTTTTTTGTATGTCTGTCATGTTTTTAACTATTATTTTAGTTTTTTCCTTGTTAAGTTTAAGGCCCGCCACTTGGCCATATTTTTGTATTTCTAGTAAAGCTCTTGGTCCAGTTTCTAGTGGGTCTTCCATAATAAGGGCTACGTCATCTGCAAAGGCTTGTATCTTATAGATTTCCTTCCTCACCTTAGGTCCTTTAATTTCTTTAGTGGCTCTAATCTTTATCAGCAACACCTCTGGTGCAAGAATATAAAGTAGGGGGGATAGGGGGCATCCCTGCCTTACTCCTTTTTGTATCTGGAATATCTGGGTCTTATCCCCGTTCATCAATATATTGGCCCTCTGATTGTAGTAAATATTTTGGATCATTTTCCTAAAGTTTGTTCCAAATTCCATTAAATTAATTTGATTTATCATAAAGCTCCAATTTAAATTATCAAAGGCCTTTTGGGCGTCAACAAACATCAGTGTGAGCTGTTTTTCAGGGTGCTGTTCGTAATATTCTATGGTATTTAATACTATTCTTAAGTTGTCTCTGATTTGCCTCCCCGGGAGGAATCCGTTTTGATCTTTGCCGGGTCAGCTTTATCAATCATGTCTTGGACAACGCTAAAGACTCTCTTCCCTACGTTCAAGAGAAGCCAGCTGTCACAACAATGAGTTCGCCTCCTCGACTATCAAGGAAACCGAGTTCCAGTGGAAGGCGTGGGCACGTTCTGGATCACCTACGGCAAGTTTCGAGAATCATTACCTCTGACAATCGTCAGCAAGCCGCTACCGAGTCTCCTGGGCCTCGTTTGGTTCTGAGCCTTGGCATGGGGTTCACGGGCGTTCACAGCCTCAGTGGACCATCTCTCAAGGACAGCCTCCTGCATGAATTCCAGGACGTTTTCAGAGAGGCGCTGGGCAAGTATGTGGGGACCCCTATTTCCTTTAATTTAGACCCTCAGGTAGCCCCAATTAGACTCAAACCGAGACGGGTGCCACTTGCTTTGAAACCCAAAATTGACGCGGAGCTGGACAAACTTATTAGGCAGGGGGTCCTGGTTCCAGTAGATCACGCTAAGTGGGAGACCCTTATTGTCACGCCAGTCAAATCGGACGGATCTATAAGGATCTGCGCTGACTATAAGTGTTCAATCAACAAGGCGCTCCAGCAGAGCGTGTATCCTGTGCCGGTTGTTCACCATTTACTTCATTCCCTGGGGCTTGGCAAAATATTCGCGAAATTAGACCTGGCGCAGGCGTACCAGCAGCTGCCGGTTGATGATGCTACTGCAGAAGCACAAACCATTGTAACTCACAGAGGGGCCTTTAAATGTACCAGGCTCCAGTTTGGGGTTAGCATAGCGCCAGGGCTTTTTCAAAGCACCATGGAGAGACTGTTACAAGGACTGCCGGGGGTGGTACCCTATTTTGACGATGTCCTCATCAGTGCCCAAACCGAATCACAACTTAAGGACAGAGTGCGACAAGTACTTTTAAAATTTAGGGAATTGGGATTGCGAGTTAAGAAAAACAAGTGCATGATCACAGTTCCTTCTGTAGAATTTTTGGGTTACCGAATTGATGGGTCAGGCATCCATCACACTGAAAGCAAAGTTAGGGCTATCCAAAACGCACCCACACCGACCTCCAAGGCTGGGCTATTGGCATTCTTGGGACTTTTGAACTTTTATACAATGTTCCTTAAAAACAAAGCCACCGTAGCAGAAACCCTACACAGACGATTGGGAAAAAACGTTCCATGGGTCTGGGGCAAGGCAGAGGCGGCCGCTTTTAAACTGTAAAAAGAATCTTATCGGAGGACAGTTTCCTAATCCAGTACAATTCGAATTTGCCGCTTGTCCTCATTTGTGACGCGTCTCCTTTTGGAGTGGGCGCTGTGCTGAGCCATAGACTACCAAATGGATCTGAGGTGCCCATTGCGTATTACTCTCGCACCCTGTCTAGCGCAGAACGCAGCTACAGTCAGCTGGACAGGGAAGCCTTAGTGGCTATTGCAGGAGTTAAAAAATTTCACAAGTATTTGTTTGGCCAGACTTTTGAACTTGTGACTGACCACCAGCCCCTGTTGGGACTCCTAGCCGGGGACAAGCCTACCCTCACCACTCTTTCCCCCCGGATGACCAGGCGGGCTATCTTCCTAGCCACCTATTCGTATCGACTGGTACATCGGCCCAGGAGAACTCTGGGCCACGCAGATGCCCTTAGTCGCTGCCCCCTTCCTGACTTGTTGGAGGATCCTACACCAGAAGCCTCTGTATTGTTAATTGATGTTGTATCTTTGGAACCGCTTACGTCGGGCGAGGTGGCAAGGGCATCTACCAAAGACACTGTCATTCATACTGTTATGGGGTGGGTCATGAGGGGGTGGCCGCCCAAGGTGGACACTGGGGAAATTCAAGTTTTCTTTAATAAAAAGAACGAATTTTCTATGCATGGGGGTTGTCTGCTATGGGATGATAGGGTGGTAATCCCCTTACAGTTACAGCAAAGGATTCTGGAACTTTTGCATGAGGGGCACCCTGGTATAGTCCGCATGAAGGGCCTAGCAAGGAGTTATGTGTGATGGCCGCAGCTTGATAAGGATGTCATTGAATGGGTAGGCAAGTGTAGGCTATGTCAGGAATCTCGGCCGGATCCCCCTTCAGCCCCTGTTAGAGAGTGGGAAAGGCCAAAAGGGCCATGGGGGAGGATTCACATAGATTTTGCAGGACCGTTTCACAGGCAAAATTTTCTAATAATTGTTGACGCTTTCTCTAAGTGGCTAGAGATAGCTCTGATGCCATCTACCATGTCCGAAGCAGTAATCAAGGTCCTCAGGAAACTTTTTGCAACCCATGGATTGCCCGATACCCTGGTATCGGACAATGGGCCCCAATTCATGGCCACACATTTTGAAAGCTATTTGGCGGAGTTAGGAATTAGACACGCCTTATCAGTCCCGTTTCATCTGGCTTCTTATGGCCTTGCTGAAAGATTTGTAAGAACCACCAAAGAAGCCCTCTCCCGGTCGATGCAGGAGATTGGCAAGCTAGGATCGACCAGTTCCTAGCAATACAGCATGCCACCCCATGCACTGCCACAGGGCGCAGTCCAGCAGAACTCCTAATGGGCCAGAAACTTAGGTGTATCTTAGACCGATTACACCCCAATTACTCCCAAGACATGTTTAAGGGGGAAGGAATAGGACTACGACAATTTCAAATAGGCACTACAGTGTTCGCTAGGAATTATGTCTATGGGCCACTTTGGGTTGCCGGAAAAATTGTGGGAATCACCGGTCCTAAATCATATACAATAGATGTAGGGCAAGGGAAGGTTTGGAGGAGACATATAGATCAACTGCGGAAACGTTTCGACTGTGAAGATCCAGAGTATCCAAATATTGTTGACCCTGACTGCCAAAGTTTTCCCACAACAGCTACCTCAAGCCCGAGTAAACTGGATTACTTATCTGGCAAGCCTAGGCTCCAGCACCGCCCCATCGAACCGACAGTCCCTGCCAGGGAAGACTACACCTCAGGAGAAATCCAGGAGGTTCCATTGACGGAGCCAGGAGAGGCAACAGGCCCCTCTGACCTGCTCGACATTTCACCGACAACTGAACTGTGCAGGTCAACCAGAGTGAGATCACGCCCTGGTCACCTGCGTGATTTTGTATGTAAAAATGTAAATTGGTAGACTAAGTGTTTTCTGGGAATGGAGGGGTGTTATGTATGTATCTATTTGAGCAGGAGATTTGAATTGGGAACTGTTTGTGATTGGTTAGCAGGTGTTTCAGAACTGTATATAAGGAGGGCTGTTGCCAGTGCTTTTTTGCTGAAGTCTCACCCTGAATTAAAGAGTGGTTGTCACTAGCCTGCTTGTGCCTCTCGTTATTCCCGCGCTATAACACTAGCAGTTCAAACAAAACAAAACATTTGTGGTATGTCTGCCTGGGCTGGGTGTTTAGCACTATGCTGGCAGGCTGTCAGCACCCCAAGTTTCATTCGTCCCAGTGCTGACATGAAAAAGAAAAGAAAAGAAAAGAAAAGAAAAGGAGAGAGAAGAAGCAGTTTGACTTTTCACCTATTTACTTAACCAGCAGATAATGTCACCTAGGAGATGGGATGGGAGGGGGACATTCCAATGACAGTGACTGGGAAGATAGCCAATGAGACGCTGAGAATTGAGGGAAGTGAAGTGAAGGGTTTGGGGGTTAGCAGGTCAGTACTGGCACCGACAGAGTCGGGACCAGACATGTTTGTTCTTAATAAATGAAAGATTTCATCAAAGACTATTTGTTTGGAAAATGCTATTTATTTAAGACAACGTCGGAACCTGACAAAACCATGGGAGGAGATTGCGATGGACTTCATAGTAGACCTACTGATGGGTAGTGCTTTAGTGATACAGCAGCCAATTGCTAGGTCAGATTTAAAGCAAAGCCCCTTCCCTATTGAATCTGCTTTTCTAGGGCAAAACTATGCCTGATAAATCTCTATTTCTATTAATCTGCTGTAATGCTTTATGGAATGCTGACTTTATGGAATGTTGACAAATTAGGAACAGCTAAAATGGCCAATCCGCCTACCTGAACCATCATTAATCTAGCCATATACATTTCCTTATTGCCACACTAGGGAATAATGGTTGTAGATCCCAACTTGTTCATGATGGGCACCCTGTGATAAATCATGAATGAGCTCTGTAGTGGTCCACATCTGAAGTCCCAAAGCTGCCTCAGAATGCCTGCATTATCCAGAAGAAGAAGAACAACAACACAACTTCCATTGTACAAGTGCTGCATTTATATTCCCAGATGCTTCAAAGCACCTTTGAGAGATTGAATCCAAAACTCTACAGAGTCTTGGTGGGCAATCCTTTATTGGGTATAGCTTATAGTTTGCAGTATTTCAAAAACCTCCATTGTGCTGTATATTTGAATACTTATTTTGTTAGGGTTACCAAAAGAAATAACCCCAAATGTGTAGAATGTATTTCAAAGGACAGAGAAACTGCAGAACGGTACCAGCATTTCTCTGATTTTCCACTCCGTTGGAATCTTGCTGAATTACCTGCTTAGAAGAAAGCCTGACTGAGTTCACACTTGTTTCTAGGTAAATGTGTATCTTAACCCAGCCTGACTTCAGGCAGTGTGTTGGCTCTGTAGAATTTCCAGTTCTGAAATGCAGCTGAAGAGTGAAGCACTTTGTGACTTTTTAAAAAAGACTTTTCTGGCACATATCGAAAATATTTTGTTACTAAAATAGTGTGAAATGATAAACAAAAATGTGGTTTACTTTTGTATTGTTACCTTGCAAAATACCAAACTATAATCAGTAGAAACTGTTAATTGGGATATCCCAATTAGAATATTTCCTTAAAAAGAGAGAGAATATCTTTGAATGGGGATTATTTCACTGGTAGACTGATTATTCTTTAGAAGGCCAGATCCTGAAGATGAAACTCAAATACTTTGGCTACCTAATGAGAAGGAAGGACTCACTGGAGAAGAGCCTAATGCTGGCAACGACTGAGGGCAAAAGAAGAAGGAGACGACAGAGAATGAGGTAGCTGGATGGAGTCACTGAACAGTCAGCGTGAGCTTAAATGGACTCCAGAAGATGGTAGAGGACAGGAAGGCCTGGAAGAATGTTGTCCATGGGGTCGCAATGGGTTAGACACGATTTCGCGACTAAAAACAAGACTGATTACAATGTTTATGTTTATTGTATTTATATACCGCCTGCTCCCGAGGGACTCAGGGCGGTGAACAGCCATAGTAAAACAATATATAGCAAAAATTAAAAGCTAATTAAAATAATTCAATCATTCGGCCGAAATTTAAAACATCCAACTAAAATCATTATAAAATCCATATCAAAACCCATTTAAAAAACCTTTATCCAGTCAGACCAGCTTGCTGGAATAATAGGGTCTTCAGAGTGCGACGGAAGGCACGGAGGTCGGGGATCCTTTGTATGTCTGGGGGCAGTTCATTCCATAGGGCCGGGCCCCCCACAGAGACGGCTCTGAATGTATTCTATATTCAGCAGGCTTCACTGCTTCAAGGATCCTAGCATGCTTTAACATTTTCAATCAAAGCATGGAATGTATGGATTGAAATGTACATTGGAATATCTAATCCAACTTTCTACCCAGCACAGGTATCTACTTTATTTATTTATTTATTTATTTTTAGATTTCTATACCGCCCTTCTCCCTGGGGACTCAGGGCGGTGTACAGCCAAGTAA
>WNWU01013639.1:14355682-14370867 GCA_012654045.1 Ptyas mucosa
CCTGTTTCGGCTGTCACAAGGGGACCGCTGGAGAAACGCCGGGGAAACGCCGAAGCAGAAAGCATCGCCCGCTCTATCCAAGCCTCCCGTCAGCGTCGCCACAATCCCGCGATGCTCTTCAGCTCCAAACGACCACAAAGATGACCCAGGACAGCCGGAAAGATCACAACAGGCTGTCCTCCGTATTCTCTTGCTGGGCTGAGGGCTCACAAAAGAAAACTCGGCCCTCCAGGAATCCAAAACGGCCCTACATTACCCCAGGCATCAGGAGCCTCAGTCACAAACCGCCATCTTCGGGCATGCGCATCGGGCATACTTAATACAAGTTTCCTGAAAAATGGTCACTGAAAATTAAACACTTCCAGCAAAAGCAAGGCCACTATCATCCAAGATAATTAATTCCATTGTTGAAGAGTTAGTATTTTTTTTCCTATCTAAAATCTGATATGGATATTTAATTTTAAAAAAACTAAAGAAGCTGTTAAGAAAGAATTCTAATGACTGCCAAATATTGATAGTATCCCATTTTTGAGTGAAAGCAACATATGCCACTTGTCTTTTATTATGATAATGGACCATCTTGATTTCAGGCTGTTTGTTTCCAACTTTGCTAGATTTTGGCCTCACAGGTATGGTAGGTTTTTTTAACTATAAGATAGTTGAAATTTTATTGCAGCACAGTTCATAATTAGCTATATAAATATCTTGGTAATGGGGAAAATCTTTCTACTTGTGTGAAGATCATGATTAATATATAGGTAGCACTCTCCCCAAAGAAGCCGCTGATGATGAGGTACTGATGTCCAGGTTGTTCTGTCATTTTTCTCAGATGACTAGCCCTTCTGATCCATACATGCTAATAGCTTGTGGGGCTGATGGTACTTTAATTAAAATAATAGCCTTTAGGATAAAATAAAGTTAAACAGTAAAACTACAAGCAACAACAATTGATACCAGTACATTAAATATAGAAATAATAACACAGCAAACAGTGAATAAATAACCCAGCAATATAAGAAACATCCCTTTATGATGGATGATGTTACTCACACTGAAATGTCCCAATGTCTCTAATGTCAAAGGGCCTAACTAAGACAGTTCCTTCCCAATCCCCTAGCCAGTGATCAAATGATAGCCTGTGTAGGGGTCCAGGATTGGGGTGGAGCTCTCAGGTAGTAGACACAAATAAGCCACATAAATTGTTTTGTGGCCAAATGGCCTTTCACCAATCCTGCTGACTTCCTTCTGAGTGCACCCTATGCAGGCGTGGTAAGAGGTCTATGGGGCTGACCTCTCCAAGGATGAAGACTCAGGAAACTGCAGGTGGCTCAGGTTTCACAGTCACATCTCACCAATGCCAGGATTGTCATATCTCTAATGCAGGGGTCCTCAAACTTTTTGAACAGGGGGCCACTTCAGGGTCCCTCAGACTGTTGGGGGGCTGGACTGACTAGGTGGGCGGGGCTTGGTGGCCATGTGACTAAGTGGGCATAGCTAGGTGGTCATGTGACTGGCTGGGTGTGGCTGGGTGGGCATGGCCAATTTAGCAATCCATTAAATAATACCCACAAATGAAACTTTAATTTGTTTTCCTCCTGGGAGTGTTTTATTTGCTTTTCTTTGACTTTTCTTTTTACTAGATCATTTTTAAGTTGTTTACGAGTCTAGTGGTCCACTTCAGAAAACTCAGTTTTGCAGCAATTCTTCTCAGTCCCAGGGAGATATTCATCCATCTCTCCCTCTCCCTCTCCCTCCCTCTCTCCTAGAAGATCAAATGGGGTTGGGGAAGACAAACCTTGCTGAATCCCATTCCATTCCATTCCATTCCATTCCATTCCGTTCCATTCACTCTCTCCCTCCCATCTCTCTTTTGACCAGTCATCATTTATGCCGATTGCAGCACTTAATTAAATTAATTAAATAAAAATGACCTACTGGACCGGTCAGAGGCGGTCTGAGGTGGGCGTTCGGGCCGGCTGCAGGGCAAGGTGATACAACCGGGGTAGGTAGGCAACTGCTGCCCAGGTAGGAGGCTGGTGCAGGGTGAAGCGATCGGATGGGGTAAGTCAGCGGTCTGCAACTTTAAACACTCAACCTTAAACACATATAAACACTTAAACGCAACCTTAAACCTGGGTGGGCATTGCCAACTCCATATCACTGACTCCCACCCAGGTTTTGTGGCTCCCAGTATTTTCTTTTAAACAGGTATCTCTGTGTATCTCTTTCATCTCTCTCATCTCTTTCTTTTTCCCCCCCCCCTTTGTCTCCTTCATCTCTCTTTCTCTCCATCTCTCTTTCTCCCCCCTCTTTCTCTCCTTCATCTCTCTTTCTCTCCATCTCTCTTTCTCCTCCTCGCCCGGGCGATGGCGGTGGCATCGCACCTACCACACCATCAGGTCGCGATGGGTGGGCATGGCCAACTTTTTTTTTTTACTTTTAAAATTATTTTTTCTATAACCTTAAGAGGTTGCAGAAAAAAATATTTCTAGAAGCCTCTGGTGATCAGGCAACTCAGCTGGGATCGCCAGAGGCTTTTAAAGGCATTTTTTTTCCTACAACCTTTTCGGCCAAAAAGATAGCCATGCGAGGAGTGGGTGGAATGATGGAGTGGGGGACAGGGCAGTGGGCAGCCATTGTGCGGGCTGTATACATTGTGTCAGTGGGCCGTACCCAGCCCGTGGGCCGTAGTTTGAGGACCCCTGCTCTATGGCAGGAAGAATGCAATCTACAGCCCAGGATACTGCTATAATTCTCTCTCCAGAAACACTGTAATTTCCTTTGGTTTCACCTAAGTTTATATTTTTCTGGGAAGGACTGCATTCCCTCTTGATCCAAGGGTAGGGAGCTGTTCTAAAGTGTGGAGTGTAAATATATATAAATATGAACATGTGAGGTCTTGCGTCTCCCCACTTCTATTTTTGGGAGTAGGGAAGGCATGGCTGGGAACCTGCCTCCTCTCCTGTCTGTCTGCTCCCCTGAGTTTGAAATAGGAATCCTTGAGTTTTTAAAAGGTGGTCGAGCTGGTTTGTTTAATAAATAAAACAAAAAAAGGTTGTTTTAAAAAATTCAATAAAATAAAAATATTTTCTTTAAAAAAAACATTGTAATTCTCTGCTTTCCTGCTCTCTCCAATTTTCCTGAGTTGTGGTCACAGGAATGCAGTCTATAAACCATGATGTAGCTGCAATTTCCCCTTCAGACACAGCATTCCCTTTCCAGCTTTTCCCAATTTCTGTCTCACCTGGCTGCCTATTCCTTTCTTCTTCCTGTGCTGCCAGGACATGCTCCCTGGCACTTTGATTTAATCCTCCCTTTATAAAGATTACATCTCCCAGAAGTCCTTCTGGGAGATGTAATCTTGTTCAGAATTGAAGGAATGAGGTTTCAACCAGCCAACAATCTGAGAGCCCTGTCTGACTGGCCTATCACAGATCAGCTGTTTGCAATCAATCCCAGAAGTTTTACCTATATTGGAATCACATGCATCCTGTGGCCAATTATATGAATAGCATAATTTGCATAATTTGCACTATTAAGTCCTTATGCAAATTACAAAAATGGTATCCTTTACATCAATTTAGTTAGCTGTACAGTGACATTAGGTTCATGAGATCAACTGTCACAATGACATTTTCTTTGTTTTATAAGACTCTGGGGAATAATACACACCTCTGCCCTCAATTAGTCTATTAAAACAAGGTTTCTCAGTAAACAGAAAAAGCAGAGAATGGATTGGAGAAAAACTGTAATATTCTGCTGCTGTTAGATAACAAGAATGGATAGGTGAAAATGACATAGAAGAGGATTAGAAATTTGGCAATTAAGTTTTACAAAAATGAATGAAAATAATAACTGATGAATATCTGTAGAGAACAAAGATCTGCTTGTTTCAGATATTCATAGGTAGCAAAAGAGTAAATATAAATCTAAAACCATGATTTTTACCTATTTCCAGTTGAAAGAAAGGTTTACTTTAGATAAGAAATTATATGGCTTTGAAACTGTTAAAAATAAATTTAAACTTGTATTGTGTTGTACATCTTATAGATAAAGTATAAAAAAGCTCTTAAGATTGAATCTAGAAAGTGAGTATATTAGGCATTGTATCATTCAATAGGCAAGAAATTTTGGTTATAATGTTAGACCAATAGCAAAAAATGTGGACCGATGGACTGAAATATAAGTTGAACTATGATCTTAAAGAGAACTTTTATAAAATGATGTAGCAGTCATATTTAATTCCAGATAAATTATTTAAAATGTACAAAGATATTTTGAATATTTTCTGAATGGTAAGGAGAGTAGTTTTAAAATATATGTAGTGGACATGTGATAAGGCAAAGGAATATTGATAACATCTATTTTTTAATTCAGAAGATCTTTAAATGGACTTAGAATGTTTGCTGCAAATCATATAAATAATTGCAAAGAAAGTATTCCAGGAAAACAAAGAACAATTAGATTTTAAAAAGCAAGGAAATGTTAAAGAGAAAGAAAATTATTTTACAGAAGGTAAAGAAGGCTAAACAAGGAGCCTTCAGTAGAAACGATGGAATTAAAAATAAAAGTGGTGACATAACATGGTATTTATTCAGATGAACTAGATATATACTTGAGAATTTAGAGATTTGTACAGGAATGATATTAATATTTCAGATAGTACAACTAAAACAAATATATAATTTAGTGTCTAAAGAAGAAAAATAACAAAAAAGTGATAGCAAATGTCACGATGTTGGAGGGAAAAAAGTATCTTCAGGTATAGATGGTATAACTGGAGAAATATTAAAATAGGAATGTGGTTTGCTTGTGGAATGACTGTGCAACTTGTTTAATAAGTGTGAAGGATGCATCTGTGCCTCATGATTAGAGGAATGAAATATACTAACAGGAACTTAGGATACTTAATATTCATACCCAAAATAGGGAAGTCAGCTTTAATATTTCAGCTGCAGTACATATTGGCAATCAAAAGGAAAAGTGAAAGCTACATTTTGTCTCTGAAAATTGAATCACTTGTTGTGAACGATTGAGAAATAAGCCAGAACACTTGGTAATTATGTGCACTGATGCTTGTAGTCCTTAGAAGTCATTTGAATTAAACACTGGCAAGAAAGGAAAAATCAATAAGGTTGTTTAAATGCATTCAGAGTTATAATTGTGATGACTGAATTTCATATATATACATACACACAAACACATACCACACATGCACACACACACGCACACACACACACAAGAGTGTTATCTAAATTATGCAACAATTGGTTCAAAAAATAATTTACATCTTAGTCCCTCAAAATGAGAAATATTATTTATTAATCAATAATATAAATATATATCAACATGTCTTTGAAAAAGCTGTATCATTTCAAAGAAGATTGAAAAATAATAGCAAGCCACAACAAAAGTAATAAGATAGTTCTAACTTTTCTATGGCATGATCTCTTACAATATCAAAAGGAACTGACTTTCTCATCACTTTGATGTAACAAATTTAAGAATCTGTTCTACATATTAAAATTCATTTTGAAAACCTTTTAAAATGCAATAGTTTTGGAAGGTAACACTGATCAAAAATAAAAAGAAAATTCACTTAAAGACTTCTCCCTGCCCTGCCTAGCAATTCTTGATAATAAAAGTTAGAAAATGTGGTTCTGGTTAATATATTTAGAGAATTGAAGACCTAAGAAAAATAGTTACATATTGTTTTGAATGTAAATGGTGAAAAAAAATAGTGCTTAAAGATTTGTTTTCCTGTTATTTTAATGTTGCAGATGTAATATGCCTTATTAATAATAATTATTTTTAAGGGACATCAGTTGAAATCCTAAAGTCTCTAGCCACATTTTTGCTTAGTAGTTTAATGCTATATAGTTTTCTAACAAGTGCCCTACTGAACAAAATAGTCATTTTTCATCCATAAAATCCCTTTATGGACATCAAATTCTATTAAAAAGGAATCAATAGATGTTAAAAAATTTTATTAGAATCTTAAATCCAAGGATTTCTAACACAAATGAATTAAAATATAAACTCACATACTTGTCTCCATTATTATCCTGCACTTAATCCTCCAAAATACAAGCTACCATTCACAAAGCCTAGGTCATGGTCCCGTAACAGTTTTACCTATACCTGTCAAGTCTGATCTTTGAGAGATTCATTCCAAGCTTTTCTTGCCACTTCACCTGTTTAAGTCAGAAAATATCTAACATTTTGATCTTATGGGTGCAAAAATGCAAGATCTGCTTCTCAACTACTGGGCTAAATCAACTAGGCAATATACTATACCTGTATGTGTATAATGGTAATCTTTGTTTAGTGTTTAACTATTTGTTTAACTATTAGACCAATTTGGCTAGAAACCAGGGGATCAGAGTTCTAGTCCCCACCTGACTCTTAAAGCCAGCTGGGTTATTTTGAGCAAATCATTCTCTCTCAACCCAACTCACCCGATTTTATGGGGAAAATAGGAGAAGGAAGATGTATTGGATTTCTTTTTACTTTCAATTATTTGTATAAATATTAAAGATAGGATAAAATAAGTAAAACTACTACTGGAACTGGCATCAATTTATTTCTTATTTATTTGTTTGTTACATTTGTTTGCCATTTATCTCACTGTGGGGGTACTCTAGGGGGCTTACAATAATAAAAATGGAGAAATGAAAATATGTGTAAACATAATAACACCAAAGTAATGGAACAATAGAATAAACAATGAAAAACAAAACACTGAGAGTCCAGTGACATAAAAGATGGGTGGGTGGGAAAGCAAGATTCTCAGGGGAGAGGTGGGGTTTGCTATCAGTCTAGTAGCCATTTTCAGTGTGATTCTCCCCCATTGGGGCTCAAGGTCAACTGGTAAAGCCAGGTCTTCAGGTTCTTGTGGAAGGATAGGGGGGTGGAGGCAGATCTCACCTTGGAAGGTAAGATATTCCAAAGGGTATGGCAGAGAATTGGTAGTCTGAGTTCTTTGACCAATGGTATCCACAGTAGGTCTTCTCTGCTGTCAGAAGGGCTTTTCCTACTGGGAGAGATGGTTTTGGACCTATGCCATTAAGGGTTTTAAAGACAATTAAAGTATTCTTCCATTTTTTGTTTATGAAGTATTCTTGCTACCATCAATATATATAACATCAAAGTCCTATTTTTTTCAAGTTCTTTATCCTTTAAACCTAAAAGAAAAGCCTCTGGTTTTATCTTTATATTCACTTTAAGAATCTTCTGTATTAAGATGTAAATCTTGCTTCAATGTTTCTTTGCTTTATCACATATTTGAATTTGCATGTTTTCAAACTTCTGGATGGCCAGTGAGCTCATCCTGTCGTGCAACACTCAAGTCTCAAAACTGGTCTGCCAGCTTTCCAGCTGACATGCTCAGCTTCTTTAACTCCTGAGCTATCATTTCCCCGTAATATATAACACAACACAACACAACACAACACAACACAACACAACACAACATAACATAACATAACATAACATAACATAACATAACAATAATACAATATATTAGCTAAGTTGTTAAGTGAATCGATAAGTGTGAACTCTTGATTATATTGTGATCTTTCTTCAGCTTTCCTTTGCTTTCAGACCTGTGAATATCGGAAAAGTGAGAAATAGTCTCAAAGTTACTTTTTCATCATTGTTGTAAATGCAGTCACTGAATGAGGCTGGCACTAAAGAAGGACCATCTGTATGTATAGATGCCTACACACACACACACATACACACACACACACCTCTTCTTAGTATACCACTAAGTCAATTAGAGTAAGAGTTCAAATAAGAGAAAATATCCTATATCTCTATCCACTTTTTAATGTATTAGTCAGTACCAAGAAGTCTGCTGAACAAAATTAGATTTTCAATCTGCCTTCGTGTTTGTTACTAAATAATTTAATATTGCTAAATCAAATGAATAAAAGTTGAAATGCCTATTTGTGTTTGTCTCTTTTATTTAGTAAGGTTGCCTGCTTGCCAACTGTCTCTGGGTATTTTACAGGGATAAAAGCAATAAAAAGCAAACATTACATTAAAAAGGTAACCACGCTGAGGTGGAAAATCAATCCCAAACAGTATGGTATCTTTCTTAGCTTATAATTTTTAGTTTGTTTGGGATTGTCTGCTTTCTAATTTTTAAACTTTTTAAAAAAGTTTAAAGATTGTTTTATTAATTATGAATGCATAAAAATGATTAAAAATGTATTAGCAGAGCCATGCCTTATCCCAGACTACAGTCTGAGGGAAGAGCCAGGTTTTAAATGACTTCCAAAAAGCCAGCAAGATCACAGCTATGCTCATGTCAGACCCGGGGTGGCAGCAATGCTATCCAAAGGGCAGCGTAGAAACAGAAATGATCAATCATCTTCAGAAGTTTTGAGCCCAGCTTCAAAACTACAGTACTGTACGTCAATAAAATGAATAGATGGTGATCATTAGTTCAGGGGTGGGTTCTACTTACCTTTACTATCGGTTCACAACGGGATTGTGCCAAACTTCTGCACATGCACAAATCACCTATGATGAAATCCGGGGCAGTGGGCGGATCCTTCTGCCAGTTTTACTACCCACCACTGCACTAATTGTTATCAGAGTTTGTGATGGAATTAGTTCAAAATACAGTTTTCAGATATTTCTTTAATAATGTTTTTGTATTTGTGTGTGTGTGTGAGTAGTGTGCTAATTTCTAACATAAAAGAATAATATGATGCTTCTAAAGTGTATTGTAAAACTGTATACTATAACATTATTATTTATAATAATATTATTTTTCTATTTTAATGAGCTAAATATTCTAGTTTATCCTTATATATTACCTATATGCACTCTCTCACACACACAAACGAGTATGTGGGGTGTGTATGTGCACATGCACCCTCTTATTTTCAATGGTCAAGTGGAAAGTAAATGCCAAAGTGGTCCCAGTAGTGGTAGGACCATTTGGGACTGTGACTCTTAAACTACCACTGCAATCATTTTACTTATACCTTGTTTTCCCCCAAAATAAGACATCCCCTGATAATAAGCCCAATCGGGCTTTTGAGTGCATGGCAATAAGGCCAAGCGCTTATTTCAGGGTTCAAAAAAATATAAGACAGGGTCTTATTTTTGGAAAAACACGGTAGCTCATGCACAGATAAAACTGAAAGTATTTGGTCCTTTCCTCAACATTGCAGATATGGCTTAGACATTCTTCCATGATAGCGGTATGTTAGCCTTCATTTCTGCAGAGACAAGCCATATGCAGGTCCACAGGTACACACAGAGGCCTTCTTGATCTCTGGAATTTTGTGCTCCAAATCCCCAACAGAATTTTATAACTTTTGTACAATAAATTATTAAATAAACCATAGACAAGTGCATGGCATTGGGCCATACATAGACAGTTACTGAAGGCATACGTACAGTAGATTATTGAGGTTAAGCAGCTAATGCGTGGTTAGTAACCAGTTGGGAATATCAGGTAAAGCCTCTCTTAAATCAGGCTTGATTCCTGGTGACTCTGTCCACATGACCATGTTGTCTTTGTGGCCCTGGCCATTATCTTTTTCTAGATTTTTTTTTTCAATTCCTCAACATAGTCTATATGTTGATTTTAATTGAAAAAAACCTGTAATATAATAAATAATTATGAAACTTTTTTTTTAATTTCCAAGGCATGTCCTAGCCAAGGGTTGTTCTAGAAGACCTCCAGAATCTCTTCCAACCTTACATTTCTATGCAGATAGATAGAACAACCAATAAATAAGCTATTGATTTACTGAAGCTCATTCAATACAGATACTTTAGTTTTCAGAGTTTCAGGCAGGGCTTACTTTCAAAGCCTTGTCTGGAAGGCCTAATAATTTAACCTGACATCGTCTGTATTCAAGCATCTGTCTGCAACTGACCTACAGTTCTTCTTCAGTGACCCCTTTTAATCATATTTGGAAAATCATACTGTGAAAACTTCAAAAATGAACAGAATCTTCTGTACAAAGAGCCAATTCTCTCTCATTTCCCATTTATAAAGAAAGTTGCTCACCAGAGACTATAAAATAAATATCTTGAATAGATATATAGGTTTCAACAAAACTGTCCATGCAGTCAAAAATATCTATTCTTGTTTTGGTTGTTGATATGGCAAAATAGATAATATCTTCTTTTTTACATTAATATTGCAATATACCAAAAGGGGTAAAGGAAGTAAAATACACCATTAATAAATACTTACTTGGAAATATAACTGGTGATATTATATTCCAGCATTAGGATCATTTTTGGTGTAACATATGCTTCCTTGAGCCACATACTTGTCTGAAGCTAATCCTGTATTTTTTAAAAAAACTAATCAAGGAAAGTGATACACAAATGCAAAACATATGATTAAACCGAGGAAAGGCAAATCTTAAGAAAAGAATGGAATATTATAATGAAATTGCCACTGAATGGAGATGTGAAGGCTTGGAGCTCAGTTTAATTAGGGTACTGAGAAGAATCCCTTAAGACAGGCAAGAATTGAACAGCTAATAATCAGGTTGTGTTTTTTTTTTTAACTGATTACTAACTAATCATGTCCCTAATACAAACCTGGTCCTCTCCTTGTATTATGAATATATTTCCAGATGTTCTTTTTAGATTTTCCATACCAAATCTATATCAGATTCTTTAGAAAAAAGGACCCCAACCTCTGGACCATGGACCTGTTAAGAATCGGGCCACACAGCTGGAGGTAAGAAGCAAGCAAGCAAATGAAACCAAAGCCATCCTCCACAGTCTGTGGATAAATTGTCTTCCACAAAACCAGTTCCTGATGCCCAAAAGGTGGGGGAACACTGCTCTAGAGGACTATCCATTGCTCACAAAGCAAATACAGACAGTCCTCTACTTACAAACATTTGTTTAATGATTGTTCAAAGTTACAACAACACTGAAAAAAATGACTTATAACCATTTTCCCACTTACGATTGTTGCAGCATCCCTGTGATCATGTGATCAAAATTCAGACACATGACATGTATTTATGAGAACCAGAGTCATATCATCACCTTTTGTAATCTTGTATCAAGCAAAGTTAATGTGAAAGCTGGATTTACTTAACAACCATGTTATTAACAATTACATATATTCACTTATCTGTGGCACGAAAGGTTGTAAGATGGGGCATAATTCACTTAACAATTGTCTTTTGGACTCAATTGTGGTTGTAAGTCAAGGACTCCCTGTATCTACATTCTGTTCTGCTTCCCATTTAATAAATACTCTGTGCTCACTTGGATCAATGAGAAAAGTGTGATGCTACATTTTGGCAAAACTTTTGAAGTACATATCGAAATATACCTCCTGCACATCTGGTTTTTTCCTACATCTTCTTTGGCATGAAAATAGATGAATGACTTATCTTTAAAAATATAGGTAAATAATTCATATTCAAAGAATATTATTGGTCAAGGAAAGAAACATCAAGTCTAATTTACATAGTTGTTTGATAACAATATTTCAGTCTGGAACTCAGTTAAAGTTAAATAAATGTCAATATTATGGTGTTGCTTTGAGTTTAAGGGATGATCAATAAAAACTATGCCTTAGGAGCAAAGAATTGGCATCAGATGTGGGAGGATCTTATATAATCAAAAGAGCAAAATGTGAATAGGAAAAAGAAGGTATTCAATAGCCTCTAGATGTATGACACATTACAGGGCAACGGTGGTAGGTTGCTACCAGTTCACACCAGATCAGGCAAACTGGTAGCGGCAGTGGCAGGAGGCCCCACCCACCTGCCTGGACTCCTCTGCGCATGCGCAGAAGCACTGCATGTGCGCACGAGCAAACCGGTAGCAACGGGATTTGGAACCACCCCTGCAGGGCAACCCCTAAAACAATGATCTTAAACACAATTTCTCATTTAAGGAACTGTAAAATTGTTTGATATCTAACACATTAAAAAAAAAGAATAACTACTTTTTAGCAAAAAAGATAAATTCATAGAAGCTTTTTGGAGTATCATAATTTTAGACATTGATTGTGCTTCCACAAGTTTACTTTGGAATAAATCCCATTGAATTCCATAGATGAGCCACTGCTTGTGTGCAATACACATAAAGGTTTAATCAGCTTTCTAAGAAATAAAAGTTCATGGGATTTCAGAAGATCACAGGGACCCTTGGCACCCAAAGTATATCTCTAAAAGTTGTTCCCAGTTTGTAATATTAAATGGAAGCAAAGAGCATGATTAAATAGATAACCTGGAACTGTTGTTACTAACTACATCAAATATTTTGATGTAATTAATATCACATATTTTTAATATTGCATATACATTGTAAATATACAGTACACAAAACCATTTTTTCTGCCACTTACATTCCAACACCCCAGCCTATGAAACATTGTGCACCTTTGGATTATAGCTTTATTCTTACCTGAGTATAAATCCCATTATCTATTGAACACAATTGAAATAAGTTCTACTGAATAATTAAACTAGTAAAGCAGAATCTTTCTATACTGTATTTCCCACTATTTACTTCTATTTATTGATTTTATAGATTACTAAACATATTGGTGGAGGGGGATGAAAAGCTGGGAAACTTATTGGGTTTATGTTATAATTTATAAGCCGTTCATGGCTTGTGACCAGGTTATCCGAAGGACTGTCTCTTAAC
Source organism: Ptyas mucosa (assembly GCA_012654045.1). Taxonomy (NCBI): domain Eukaryota; kingdom Metazoa; phylum Chordata; class Lepidosauria; order Squamata; family Colubridae; genus Ptyas; species Ptyas mucosa. The sequence goes on from WNWU01013639.1 coordinate 14,368,340, forward strand.
AGTCACATCTACCCAACCCACCAGAGCAGGGAGCCAAGGAATGTTGTGGGTCTTATCCCCTAGGGACAGGGGTGAAATCCAGCAGGTTCTGACAGGTTCTGGAGAACCAGTAGCGGAAATTTTGAGTAGTTCCAAGAACCAGTAAATACCACATCTGGCTGGCCCCAGAGTGGGGTAGGAATGGAGATTTTGCAGTAACCTTCCCCTGTCACACCCAACAAGCCACACCACGCCCACCAAGCCATGCCCACAGAACCAATAGTAAAAAAAATGGATTTCATCACTGCCTAGGGAAATATACATGTTGGGACCCAGAAGAAGGGCCTTCTCCATGGTGGCTCTCTCTCTCTGGAACATCATTCCCCCAGAGATTAGAATGACCCCCACTCTAACACTTCCAGAAGGCATTGAAGACCTGGTTCTGCCAGGGGGCCTGGGGAACGCAGTGTGGGATGGAGCCCATTAAACGGCTCGTATGATGTGTTGTCACCGGGGTGGAGGACGGAAGGTTATTTTATTTTATTATATATAATTCTCTTTTTTATTGGTTTTATTGTTTTTATATGATGTTTCTATATTCTTGTAAGCCACCTTGAGTCGCCATGTGCGAATAGGTGGCAATAAAAATTTCCTAAAATAAGATAAATAAATTCAAGCCCATAGGAGGAAAAAAAAATAATCCTCAAAAAGGCTAAAATGTCTGAATCCATTATCTGCTAGGCAAGTTGTTCTATTCTGAGAAGTAAATGCTAATGGAATGCAGCCTTTTTTTATTTACATCGAACTGAGATGGGTCACTGAAATAACCAGCTACATTACAGGAGCACAGCACATAGGTAATCAAAATAAAGCCATCAATCCAGTAAAATAGAAAGCCAACACATTTAAAAGGGGCATGTTTTCTATCAGGAATTGTGTCTTGCCTTATTCCTTTTTACTAAAGCCACCAGGATCCACCAACAATTTCCAGGGGATGGCTCTGCTGTCAAAGTTCTGACAGGTTGCATGCTGCTAAATAAAATGGACATGTAGAAGTAAAGGATCGTAATGAACGATGCGCCACAGCTATGAAAGCCAGTGACACCCAGCACACTTATATTTGTTAAGACCCATTCAGTAGCTGCCACTTCAAAGGCAGATTCCCCTGACATGTTTTTAATTCTACATGGCATCTCAAAACCTCGTGTTCAACATCACAGCTTTATGGAGATGAAAGGCAAACAGCACATGAGATATGCTGACAAATGTGTGCAGGGTGTAGAAATATATACTCTTCAGCATTTCAGAACTGAAAATATTTGTAGGGCTGCTAAAGCTGCTTTCTGAAGCTCTTCATCAGCTATTCCTGCATCTCTGTCTGATCTAGCTTTAACTACATCAAGGCTGGGTAATTTTCAGTCTGATTGTCCTGTTTGCTTTCTGAAGAAACTTCCGAGAAGGAATGTCAAAGGAATCATTCACAAGCTTCTTTTATGCTGAAATGGAGTGACCTGCCGAATGAAGTGTGACATAACCCATCAAAGAGCAGCATATGGTTCCACTAGCATCTGTCATTTTATACTCAAAAAGCTACAGAAAACATTTTTGTTGTTGTTTAGTAAACATACATCTCCCTTCTATTTCCAAAAAGAATAATCTAGAAAATAAATAAAGCTATATTAAGAGTTGTTCTTTAAAAAAAAAAGTTTTGTTAATGAAAGTTGAGCAGGACTTTAAACAAATGGGGATTTTTTTGGCTCTAAAAAAATAATTGAAAATAAAATGGACACCCAACATCAAAAACGTCATCAAAAAAGCACAACAAAGAATGTTCTTCTTGTGCCAGCTCAGGAAGCTCAAACTACCCAAGGAGCTGCTGATACAGTTCTACAGAGGAATTATTGAGTCTGTCATCTGCACCTCTATAACTGTCTGGTTTGGTTCTGCAACCCAACAAGGCAGACACAGACTTCAGAGGATAATTAGAACTGCAGAGAAAACAATTACTACCAACCTGCCTTCCATTGAGGACCTGTGTATTGCACAAGTCAAAAAGAGGACTGTGAAAATATTTACAAACCCCTCACATCCCAGACATAAACTGTTTCAACTCCTACCCTCAAAACGACACTATAGAGCACTGCACACCAAAACAACTAGACACAAGAACAAATTTTTCCTGAACACCATCACTCTTCTAAACAAATAATTCCCTCAACATTGTCAACTATGCACCAGTATTAATCTTGTCATTATTCCTATCACCCATCTCCTCCTACGTATGACTGTCTGACTGTAACCTTGTTGCTAGTATCCTTACGATTTATATTGACTGTTTCCTAATATGATTTGATTGCTTATTTGTACCCTATGATTATCATTAAGTGTTGTATCTTATGATTCTTGACGAATGTATCTTTTCTTTTATGTACACTTTTATGTACACTGAGAGCATATGCACCAAGACAAATTCCTTGTGTGTCCAATCACATTTGGTCAATAAAATTCTGTTCTGTTCTGTTCTGTTCTGTTCTGTTCTATTCTATTCT
>WNWU01013639.1:14370967-14394810 GCA_012654045.1 Ptyas mucosa
TGTTCTGTTCTGTTCTGTTCTGTTCTGTTCTGTTCTGTTCTGTTCTATTCTATTCTATTCTATTCTATTCTATTCTATTCTATTCTATTCTATTCTATTCTATTCTATTCTATTCTATTCTATTCTATTCTATTCTATTATTTCTAAATGAGAGGTCAATAGTGGGATGTAAGCCTGGGCTGATTACTTTGGGTCTACTCACATTCTCATTGATAGACAGATATACCCAGTGGTGGGATTCAATTTTTTTAACAACTGGTTCTGTGGGCATGGCTTAGTTGGGGCGTGGCTTGGTGGTCATGGCTAGCGGGTCATGTGACTGGGTGGGCGTGGCTGTGTGCATAGGTACTATTCAGAGGGCTGAAAAAAGTCATTTCTGACTGGTCCTCGTACTTTTGACCGGTACTCACATTATGACCATCCTCACATTTATGCTCATTGCAGCATTCTTAATAATCATGTCAGTTATTTCACAACTACTTCTCTTCACCACGATGACAAGATAGGGCACAAAACGTAAAATGTGAGGGCAGTCGTAAGTGCAAGGACTACTCAAAAGTGTGCAGAACTGTCAAAAATAACTTTTTCAGCCCTCTGAGTAGTCCATATGCACATAGGGACTACCCAGAGGGTTGAAAAAAGTGATTTCTCACAGCTCCTCGCACTTTTGACCAATCATCATTTATGCCCATTGCAGCATTCTTAATTAATTAAATAAAAATGATCTGCTAGAGCGGTCGGAGGCAGTCCGAGGCAGGCTACAGGGCAAGGTGATACAACCGGGGTAGGTAGGTCGCTGCTGCCCTGGTGGGAGGTGGGCACAGGCCTACAGGGCTGGCTGCAGGGTGAAGCGATCAGATGGGGTAGGTCAGGGGTCTGCAACTTTAAACACTCAACCTTAAACACATGTAAAAACTTAAACACAACCTTAATCCTGGGTGGGCATTGCCAACTCCATATCACTTACTCCCACCCAAGTTTTGTGGCTCCCAGTATTTTCTTTTAAACAGGTATCTCTGTGTGTCTCTTTCATCTCTCTCATCTCTTTCTTTCTCCCCTTCATCTCTCTTTCTCCCACCCTTTCTCTCCTTCAACTCTCTTTCTCCCCACTTTATCTCCTTCATCTCTCTTTCTCTCCATCTCTCTTTCTCTCCATCTTTCTCCCCACCTTTCTCTCTTTCATCTCTCCTTCTCCTCTTTTGCCCAGGTGGCGGCATCAGCAGCAGCACACTTACTGCACCATCGGGTCGCCCCTCAGCTTGGAGGTGGCACCTTAAGCCTGTGCGCCTGAAGCTGGCTCTGGTTGCTCTTACTGAGCTTCGCAATGGGGCAGACAGCACCCCTCCTCCTCCTGGAGCCCATTATGATGCAGAGCATCGCCTGCAGCCTGGGCAGCCAGTTTTCCAGGGCGGAGAAAAGTTGTGCATCTCCCACAGCGACAGGATGGGGTAGGGTAGGCTGGCACTGTGCTGCATGGATGGGAGGCAGCTGCAGGACCCAGTCCTGCTGGGTCAGCGGCAGGCTGAGACGCTTGGATGGGGTAGCCAGCGGCCACCAGCCCCTGGCTACCCCATCCAAGCACCTTGCTGGCCACCCAATCCAAGTGCCTCACTAGCCACATGGCCACTGACCACAACATATCTCCATCCAAGCACCTCGCTAGTGGCTGGTGGCCATGTGGCTAGCAAGGCACTTGGATGGGGTAGCCAGCAGCTCACAGCAACTGGCCACTCCATCTAAGCACCTCACTAGCCACGCAACCATCAGTCACTAGCGAGGTGCTCAGATGGGGGTAGGCCACGGCCGGCAGCTGTGCAGGCGCAGGTCGACCACCTTTTCCAGTCCCGAGGGCAGTATTTGGGTGTACTTGCCTGTTCTGATGCTAGAGCGGTTGGGGGCAGTCTGAGGTGTGCATTCGGGAAAAGAGTGGGAGGCCGCTCCGGGCAAAGTTAGGAAAGCAGGCTGGGCCACGTGGTCGAGGAGCCAAAGTATAACTGCAAGCAAGCTATGCAACACTGCGAGCAAAGCCAATAAATAGTGGTGGGCAGGGCAAGGGGCTGCAAGGCCAATAAATTACAAAAAAACACTGAACCGTTTGTTAAATTGCTGGCTCACTTGCTACTTGCCCCGCCCCGCCCTGCCCACCATTATTTATTGGCAATAGATAGTGGTGGGGAGAGGCGGGCAAGCCAGCAATTTAACAAACGGTTTGTGTGCTACAAGGGCCGGGGCCAATAAATAGTGGTGCGGAGGGGAGGGGCCAGCCAGCAATTTAACAAACAATTTGGCCGAACCTCCTAGAACCAGCAGAATCCCACCATTGGATACACTCTCCTCTGTATTTTCTGCCCATCTTATACAATATGCCAGAGTCAGGATGCTCCTGCTCCGATCATTCCAATAATGTCATCTGATAGGATCCAGAAAGCTAACCTTCTGTATTGTAACATCTACTCTAAAATGATTCTCAACTGTGATTCACATTGCCCTACCCTGTCCTTAATGAGCCCCTTAATACAAGGTCTCCTTTAGGTCTTGGATTAGAGTATATGATTTTGCTCGGTTTGTCAAATTCTGTTGTTATTTTTCCATATATTTTCTTATGTATTGTTTTAAAGTATTTAAAACTGTTTCAGTGTAGACTGTCCAAAGTCAAGATAAAGTTCTGTTGCCTATAATACATAAATGTTCAACTCAAGCATCTGCACACACACACACACACATCCAGAAACCCAGATATCTTTTTTATGGCCAGTATATGTTTTAATCAAGAAATATTTTTGAATTCTACAGCCATCTTGTGAATGAGCTACTTAAAATCTATTAATAGGTTGCCTGATAGAGACATTCAAGGTAATCACTTGGGCTCTTGGAAGCTGATGAATTCCATAAATTTTGCCAAGATTCTTCCATTTAGAAATAGTGATTTGCAAAGTATGATTTATCAGATCCTGAAATTTCTTTAACTTTTTATAATCCTGGTGTTCATAGTTATTTATGAACCAACTTAGTTATATTTCAGGAAAAAATACTTCTTTTTCTTGGCTAACTTTTTATAAAAGCTATTAGCAGACCCCCTCCTTGGCTATTAGGGAAACTTCTAGCACAGCTTGCAACTTGGCCCAATTGAAGTTATAAGTGCGAATGATAGATACATTAAATGTGCATATTTATGAGGGGTTTCAGTATAGGACACCAGTTGATCCTTCCAGGTATACAGATCTAAGGTGGAAAAGGGGGGTGTAAACAAGTACTTCCTGGGGGTCCTGTTGACCCATACTCTATTAGTGGATACCAGCCCTTTTATAAGGTGAGAACTCGAAGGAGTTGGAAGATAGGGCGCTGAATGTCAACTGAATGGAGAGGGGTAACCTAATCCACACTCCCTTCTCATTTCTTTATTAACAACACTTTACATTAGGGAGGTAATGCAATCTTCCTCAACGATGTTGGGGAAGCACCTTTTTTCTTCTGAATGAAAACACTTCAGGTTGCTTTGCCTAATGCCACTCATAAAGCAAAATCCTTTTTTCTAAATTAGAAATTTCAGCTGACAAAGATAGTAGGCAATATGAAGCAAAGCAATGCATCTGTTTCATTTTTGGAGAGGGTTGCTGTAATGCAGACTCCACCTGAATATTTGTTGTAGTGAATCTTTTTTTTTTTTTTTGAAGCTCTGCACAGATCAACTAAATATATAACCTCCAAACCATATCATTCAGTCCTTAATTCCTCCGCTGGCACCAGTTACTTGGAATAGTAGTCAGGCAACTCTCCACACAGTGGTCATGAGTCCCTGAATGATATTTGCTGAATGAAAAAAAAGAGCTTGGTTGTTAATTTGGGCCTGGAGTTTTATTCCCTCTTTTTTCATACATCAAGTTATTTTTAGCCTAAGTGAACATAAAAAAGGAAATATGTTATAACAAAAGAAGAGTTGAAAATGTAAAGGGGAAAGAAAAACTCTACTATTTCCATGGAAGCCCCTAAGTAATTTTGGATCCTAGTCATCATTTTGATCTGGCAATAAAAGTGTCAAATATTGTATGTTATTAAAAACAGAGTGCAAATGATTCTGATAGTATCTTCTCGATATTAAGATATTGCTCTCGATATTGCTCTCTGAGCTTGGTTGTTTTCTTGCAGATGTTCATTACCCAAATTAGATAATATCATCAGTCCTAGTAGGAGTAAAATTTGCTCTTATTTTATATTCTAGTGTCTTATTCTGTCTTTATTGGCAGGAATGGTCTTAGAGGTTCTTTGGTTGGGCTGTTTACTATTGGCTTGTTTTGCAGTTCCTTGACTGGAGAATTGTTTACTTCTTGAGTGTTAGCCTGTTTTTAATCTTGGTATTATTCTATGGTCATCTGGGTATTGATTGTTGGTGGGGAGGTGTTTTGGTCTTTTTGTTCCTTTTTTTGTTTGTTGGTTGGTTGTCTCTTTTATACAATATATAGATGTTATTTGTGACTATATGCTTTTGATGACTAATTTGTCAAAGTGTCAGGCTTGCAGGAATTCTCTAGTATTTTTGGATTTGGCTTGGTCTAGTATGGTCACAGTTTCCCATTTGAAATTATTAAGTCTGTTGATGTGTTGTGCACATATACATAAACAGCATATGTGAATAGATAAAAGCAACATCTGTATACTATTCAAAAGATACACTCAACAAGCCAAAAAGATTGGAACACCTCCTCACTAGCAATCAACACCCAGATGAGCAGAGATTAACACTAAAATTAACATCAGACCAACAATCAAGAAACAAACAATAACCCAATTATGGAACTGCCAATCAAACCAAAAGTAAACAGTCCAACCAAAGAATCACCAAGACCATCACCACCAACACTGACAGGGCAAGCCACTAGAATAGGGGTGTCAAACTCGCATCGTCACATCATCATCACATGACATATATTTACTTTTTCCCCCTCACTAAACCAGGGGTGGGCATGGCCAGCGTGTGATGTATCCAGCCTGTGGGCTGAGTTTGACACCTCTGCACTAGAATATAAATAGAGAGCAAACCCTTCTCCCTGTTAGCACTGATGAAATTATCTAATTCAGGTAATAAAATATCTGTAAGAAAACAACCAAGGTCAGAGAGCACCAAGGAATACTCATTTCAACCCTGAGCTACAAATATTCTCTCTATCAATTCCTGACAGTAGATGATGTATTTCAAGACAACTCGTCCCTCCAAAAAAAAAAAAAAATCCCACCACACAATTTCTTTCTGTTCTTTTTTAACCATCACAATAACCTGTGTAACTTTTCTTCTATAGTTCTAATGAGACAGAGGGAGAGAAGCTGTAGAAAATTCATTTGACATTTGAAATCTTTTCATTTTTAACTTTGGATGGCAACAGAGTTTCATACTAAATAGAAAGATTTTTGACTAAAGTGGATTCAGCACAAGGTGCCAAAGAGCTTTTGATTATAATATTTCAGCAGCATGAGAATCCACAGCAAAGGCTAAAAGGAAATTCAGGTTCTCTGTGGGAGAACAATCTGCAGAACAAAGACTTTTTTACTACCCAGGAGGACTTTACCAAGTTTTCGATGCTGATTTCCCTTACCTCTCTGTTCAGTGCTGGAACATCTTTATTAGTGCCTTTCAGGGCAGAATCTCATGCAGGGAATTAAAAGGGCACCACAACCAGAAAAGCAGTATCTATTATATAGATGGCATGCATAACAATCCATCTAATTATAAAGTTAATGCTTAACCACATATATTTAGCAGTAAATGGAACACTATAGGAGCCACTACAGCATCATAACCTATAAGTTTTAAAAGTATATAGTATATTTGGGGAAGGTGAACTCTTAAACATAGGCCTAATTCCAGGTGTAGCATTTATAGAATTAAAATGTATTTTAATGCTTACCTATATTAACTGTTGCACTCTTATGAACTGTGATGTGGAAATAGAAATAAACTGTTCACAAAATTACAAAAGTCTGCAACTCCAAAATATAGCTGGCAACTTAATTAAACAAGCTCTTTGATTACCCATCAGTTAAAACTTCTGCAGTGGTGCCAGAAGCCTTGTCAAGTCAAATCTCCTCATGTCATAACTTTGGGTGTCTCAGAATGGTTATAATAGATCCCACACTGTGCCTGGCCATAAATCCAGTCTTGAGTGGAGAGGAATAACATAAAATCTAAGATAATTAATCTGGGATATGTGTGTAGGAGAGGAATGGAACAACTTGCCACAGCCAACTTGATGTGGTCAACTCACCATGGCCAATTCACCATCACCAATGCACCATGGTCAACTTGCTATGGGACAAGTCACCATTGCCAATTTGCCATGGGACAACTTGCTGTGGCACAATTTACCAATTCTATTTAATTATTTAAAATAAATAAAAATTATTTTAATTTTTGCCACTCACATTTCATTCTGTCTCTCCTTTTGCATCCTTTCTTTAATTATTCTATTCCACCATTTCTTTGATATTAGTGTAGCTCTTGTCCTGCAGCAAATTGTCCTGTGGCAAGATGGCCATGATGAGTTGTCCTGCAGTGAGTTGGCCTTGGAAAGTTGGCTGTAGCGAGTTGGCCATGGCAAATTGTCATAGATCTGTATAGGGGGAAATAAAAATAATAGAGCAAATCACAAAAGGATTTATGGTCCTTCTTTTTTCAAAAGAAGAAAATTTTATTAGGACCCTGCATTTACAAAGAAAGGCTAAATACCTGTTGTGGTCCACCAGTGGCCTACGCGGATTGTGGCTGATCCCGACGACGAGGAGGCTGGTGTGGGGTTCCACCAGCAGCCTGCACAGCCAGCGCTCATGTTGGACAGTGAGGAGGCTGAAGAGGATGTGGTGGCAGAGGCAGAGACTCAGCCTGGGCCTTCAGAACCTCCAGAGGCTCCTTCAAGTGGAGAGAGCAAAGTGGAGGAGCCTTTCCTCAATGCTCAAGCATGCAGGGCTGCCAAAAGGCAGGAGTGGCTACTCAGGAGGAGGAGGTCTCCTCGAGAGTAAGGTTTGAGGATAATTGGCCACTCCCTTAGCCTATTTAAGTCGCATGCAGTTAGTAATTTCTTGCTGGAAACAACATGTAATTATTACAGAGCATTTTGGAGAGTGAGTGTCTTATCGTATCTTGTTTTCTGGGCTGGTTGCCAACCTTTGCCGGATTTTGTTTATTCTTGGTACATTATAACTTTGATAAGGACTGTTGGTGTGTGTCACAATCCTTGGGAATCTGAAGTTGGAGCAGAACAATACCTGATCTTGCTGAATTCTAAGAAAAAGAATTAAATGCTGGGTAGTTTGCTAGATTACACAACAGTGCTTGACATGGTATCTGTTGTATTACATATATATGTAGCAGTGCTAGATATGGTTTCTGTTATATTAGCAATTGAGCAAGAGCAGGAACTAGAAGTGATGATAGTCTGAGAATATTAGTGGAATCCTGGTATTTTCAAATTGTATGGTATAGGATCTCCCACTTGGGTGTGGAGGTTGGACTGGAAGACCTCCAGGATTTCTTCCAATTCCAATTCTATTATTCTGTTATTCTTTCTATGATTATGTGTATCCATCCCATCAAGCCCAAAGAAAATACTGAATGGTATAGGTTCTCCTGTCATGGACTAAAAGATTTCCAAGGTCCCTTCCAGTGCTATTATTCTAATCTTGCAGGGGGGAGACCAAATTTGATGATAGTTGCATTGTTTTACTACATCTGGACATGAATAATCTTCACCAAGCTGAAGATCCCCTATCCAGGATGAAGGGACTAAAGCTATCCTACAGTGGTCTTTGTACTCATAAGACCCAGCTTCTACGACAGCCTAAGAGTGACTTACTTAGAATTAGCATATTTTGATTTCTCCTTCCTGAGCATGATGTCACATTGGTTTCTAATGGTCAGCCTTGTGATTGCTCCACCCATTTTTAACACACTGTCCTCCTTAGTGAGGCATCATCATCTCATAACAAGAGATGCTGTGCAAAAATATTAATATTCAAATGTCTTCTGGCATCCTATTTCCATTTACTTTCCACTTAGAGAGGCAGTAAAAGAGGAAAGTGCATGAAAATACCTAGCCAGTAAAGCAAAGAAATAATAAAAAAGTTAAAATAGTGGAAGATATTATTATGATTTATAAAACATGAAAAGTTTTAGCCTTCAATCCTCGGATGTAAAATCATAACAATAACTGAAAATGGTACTTATGAATAGATTCAGCTGATAGCAATCCCATATTGGGAAAAAAAAGCACATTTGTGATGCACTAGTAAAAATGGTTTTATTACTTTCTAGATTCTAATTTTGTGGCTACTTTGGGCTATAATAGCCTGAAGTGACAAAGAGCAAGCATGTTAAATATTATAGCTCAATGCATTATACAGTGGAATCAAGACTATCCCTTCCTTTTAAATGGTACCTTTGTAGAACAGAAGTTTTAATCATATAAAGAAAGTAATATTAATCATCATGTCTGCAAAGAGTTGTTGTGATATGGCTACAACAATGTCTCTCAATAGCCTCCAAGTCAGCAATTGTCAAGTCCTTCAGTTCAGGAACTGTACTGAACTGTACTTGTTTTTCCACAGCATCAGTTCATAGTTAAGGACTAAATTTTATTTTAGATAGATTGGCAGTTAAATTAAGCAGATGAACAGAAAAACAGATTGGGGGAGGGGGACACAATATATTAAAACTATAAAAACTCTGCCCTTTATAATGTGTATAATGTGGTTTCCATCTTTAGTGTTTTGATCTCCTTCAATGGACACCCTTGGCCAGAAATGGCCTACAAAAAGAGGAAAATGTATTTGTTCTGATGTTCTGAATTCACCTTACCAAAACCTATCTACTTCTCCAATTACAGTGATCACATAGATAGCTTACGGCTGTTTTCAATACAGTTTTCCACCCGTGTCCCCTCTTCTTTTGTGGTAATAAGAATTTGGCTGATATCTTTGACAAAATGTATATTTGAACTCTTTGTTTACATGTTTTGTTTTGTATGTTTTATTGTCACTCGTTTTGTCTTGTTTGTACTTTTAAACAAATAAAAAATTATTATTAAAAAAAAAAAGAATTTGGCTGAGTTGGAATTTTTGCTGTCTCTCTTATTTGGCTTTCCTGGCACTATTTTTTACTTTGTCTTAAACAATGGAAATGTCACGTAATATCCTTATGCCCTGCAAAAGTAGCAGTCTTTTTCTATATGGCACATCATTTGAGTTTCTTCAGAATTCTCATTGAACTTTAAGTATTGCTTTATGCTCTCGTTTCCAAAGCATAAAACTGAACTAGCATAAGGTTTCTAAAAAAGAAAAAAACACACATAACACTTCAAAGCTATTTAATACATGGACATTTCCTGGGGATAAAGGTGTCTCGCTTCAATCAGACACTGAGGAATTATAAAATACCGCTGGATTATCAAGCCCAACCATCCATTTTACTTGCAAATTGTAAATGGTAGTAGTGCAACACAGTGGAAAATATTGTATATGTATATGTATGTGTATGTGTATGTGTGCATTTGCGTGTGTGTGTGTGTGTGTGTGTGTGTGTGTGTGTGTGTGTGTATTTATAGTATGTATATGTGTGATGGTTCAGCAGTTAAACTGCTGGAAAGTCAACAGTCCATGTTTGAAATCTGAGCACCACTTGATGGGGTGAGCTCCTATTGCTTACCCCAGATCCTACCAACCTAGCAGTTCAAAAGCATGCAAATGCAAGTAGACAAATAGGTAGCACACTCCGGTGGGAAGGTAAAATTTAATTTCATTGCATGAGGTGCAATAACAATAAAGTAAACTAAAACTAAAACTAAAAAGTGTTCTGTGTGTCTTGGCATATAGTCATGCTGGCCACATGACCACAGAAGCATCTTTGGACAATGCTGCTTCCTCAGCTAAGAAATGGAGATGGAGCACCCACTCCCTAGAGTTGGACACGACTCTACCTTTTGTATATTTATTTTGATGGGGGAAGAAATAAATGTTATTTATTTTTAATATCCTTTCTCAGATACTACTCACTGTCTTTTCAAAAGAGATTCCCTGGTCATGTAGGATTCTGTTCCTCCTCTTAGCACTCTAAAATTTGATATATGCAGTGCTACATGCTATAAAGAGAGACAGTTTGGTGCAATGGGTAAGGCACCAAGCTCAAAATTAGGAAATCATGAATTCAAATCCAATCTTATACATGAATCAAGCTGGATAACTTTCAGTAAGCATTCATAGTGTTCTACTTGTATTGCAATTTCTTCAGTGTCCTTTGAATATTCTTCCAAGGCCCATTTTATTTCTTCAATTCTCTGGTGGACTTGCAACATTATTCCTTGGTAATACAGTCATTGTTATGATTATTATTATTTTAAATATTAGCTTATTTATTGGCAACAATGTTTGAATTTATAAAAAACATTATAGATGATGCTTTCTAAATACCAGATAGATAGGGGCAAAATTTTGCATGCATAGGCACTCTTTACCATAGCAGAGGTAGCAAAAAAGGATTTGTCCTTGCACATGATTTAGGGGGAAATATATATTATGTGTATATGATATCTCTTGCAGAAGAATTTTGAGAAAAGAAAACTGAAAAAAAAAATACCAATACATTGTTCGGTGCTTTTTTCCCCCTAGCTGTATTCCAAGTTTATTTGGGCAATAAATTTGGAGTACAGTTCTTCCCCAATTACATGGCTGTGGGTAATCTGTATGATACTAAAGAGATACATAAATATTCAAAGGCAAGGTGAATGGCTAGGGAATTATGATGGATAATACCATTTGAGCTAATTGCAGTCTTTTTTATAATAATTCTGATTCATATATATGGAATATTAAACAGGCATTATAATTTAGTTTATAGACTCTTTTGTACATCACTTGCAAATTTGCATTTTCATGTGATTCTTCATTAGAGATCTTCTAGTTAGGTCTGTTCTCTCCACCAAAAAAAACAACAACCACCACCACCACCACTATGCTGTGTTTCTATCTCAGAAAAACAATCATGTAAGGCAGGTGTAATCCATTGAAGGCACTTGCACCATCCATTTGTTCCTCTGCAGCATAAAGATAAGAACTAATCCTGACTGCAGCAGGAATATTCATCATTTTTATATAATACAAAGAGTCCATAATTTCTGTGGAGCCAAATATAAATAGCAGCGTTGAAATCTGGCCTTTAATGTTCTGCAAGGTCAATTCAGACTGCCGTAGCAGTGCTAAAATCAGAAGCCAAGAGTGTTAGAATAAAATTTTGAGCCTATTGAGGGTATCCCATTATTAGGAACAACCTGAGTTAATGAAATGAGCTGAGACAAGACAATTAGGCAAATAAGCTAAAATTAAAAACAGTATGAGACGTAATCCATATCTAATTGCTTGACGAAGGCAATAACTGTTTTGGTCTACATAGAGTTAGAATTTTTGAAACACCAAGAAGTTTTTTGCTAAATATTTTAAAAGTACCTAGCATTTGTCTTGGTCATTTAGTAGGAGAAAAAGCATAAGTGGTTGATGATACATCTCACCATTTAATTTATTTAATGTTTAAATATTCCCCTTAACCGTAGTTGTAGAAACCTTAGAAGCATTTGCAGGTGATTCAGGAAACTCATCTATTCCTTCCCCGCCCCACCCCCCACCCCCCGCTTCTCTGTCTTTGTATCTCTCTCTCTCTCTCCTTCTCTCTTTATTTTCCATTCAACTCTTTAAGTCTGATGCAGTCCTAAAATGGTAGATTAGACAATGCTGCTTCAGACTTATGTCACTTTAAAATATGCTTTGTGACATTCAAATTCCTCCTACAAATAAAAAAAAAATAGGATAGATACCCTAAAATCATCTGCTTTAGTGCACTTTTGAGATTTTGAAAGCAGTTCATGTGCACTCTCACAAATTGGCATCTGGCACAGGAGTAGGAGAGTAGGCGGTGGGTAATTGCAAAGTATTACTTTTTCTTTTCAATATTTTATTGAGGATGATGTTAAACAAGAAAAACTAATACAACCTAATACAGAACTCTGTGTGTGTATGTCTGTGTCTGTATATGTGTCTGTGTGTAGCTCGGATGTCATTCCTAGGATCTGTTGGAGCCACTCTTTCAGCTTAGGAATCATAGTCCCAAGTGCAGTTTATCTTTGGGTATCATCTTACTGATGTACAGCTGCATGCTCTGGGTTTCTGTTGTGGTCCGCCAGTGGCCGGCAGAGCTGGCAGCAGAGTCAGACAGTAAGGAGACTGGGGAGGAACATGGGCCAGTCCTGGAGGCTGGGGAAGGCTCGGACGAGGGCTCTGCATCGGAGGCAGAGAAAGGGCCATCTGGGAGGTACGTGCTGTCTCCAGAGCCTTCAGACTCAGACCTCAGTGAGGCAGAGGAACAGGGGGAGCCTATTTCCAGTGCACGCATGCGCAGAGCTGCCAGAAGGCAAGAACAGTTAAAACAAAAGGGATGATTTGGGAGCTTGGAGATGATTGGCCCCTCCCATAAGACTTAAAAGAGGAACAAAGGCATATGGGCCTTTGCAGGAAGCAATGTTGTTAATTCTGTTCAGTTTAAAACCTGAAGCTCTATTTGATTCTGGACTCCGTGTGCCATTTAGGTCTTTGGCACCGTATCAAGGGAGATAAAGATAAATGATTATCAGCCTTATCCCAAAGGATTCTTTACTTAGAATTCACAGCTGTTGCAATAAAAGAGGTTTTTGGGACTACTCATGTGTTTTACTGACTCAGGAAACCTAGGTCAGAACAGTTTCATCCAGGAAAGTGACTTTGACACTCACCAGACCCCATCTATCCTCTTTCAAACTGGGTGTTGGTCTTGTGACGAACGTTTCCCTATATTGTGAGGACTATTGGGTCTTCATATCAGTAGCTACCATGTCCTCCTTTGGTCAGTTTACTATACTGGCAGGGTATCTAACAACTGGTTAGGTCATATGTATTGATGTCATGGATTTTGTTCTTCCTATTGAGCTGGCTTTTTAGAACTTGTCTTATCCTTTCATGGTACTTGGATGTTGCTGCCTTCCTTGCCTCCACACTCTGGTTCCTGTGTGACTAAGGGATATCAAGGTATTTATAGCTGGTCTCTATGCCTGCTATGTGACCTGCTAGTAGTTCCATCACATTGATCTTAACCACTTTCTTCTCCTAACCACCATCTGATCACACTTTTTCAATCTAAATGAAATGAAATGTGGCTAGATAACCTAGTAGTTAGAGCATTATCTTTAATGTAGAAGACCATCCTGGCTGGTATCTACCTTACCAATAGGAGTCCTGGGGCAAAGACCCCCTCCGATGCTTCCATCTGCTTACCTCAAATATGAAACTGACATGAAGTAGAAGAGTCATGCCTGTTCAGACAACATCTGGATTAACAAATCCATGCCAGATGTTGGTGAACCAGGACAATCATTTGATAAATGGAGTATTGGACATGGACAAGTCTGTCTGTCTGTCATCTCTATCTTTATCTACCTATCTCTATCTTTCTATATATCAATCATTTCTCTGTGGTATTTTCTTTAAGGAAATCTACTGAAACTATGTCTCAATATCTTTTAGCTGCTCCTCACTAGATGTTTTCTAATATCATTTTTTTGATGTAGAGCACTTTTCCAAACAAGGCTGACACTCACCATTTTTATTTCTAACAAAAAGTAGATGAGAGTGCCACATACATTCTTATTAATCATTCTTAATTCTTTCAGAATTATTATAAAAGTAGTCCAGTATTTTACTTTTCAGCAGACCAGCTTCCTATTTCATCTTTTAAAAGTCAGGTGGGTCAAGGAGATAATCGACAAGGTAACTGTTGATGTTATACTTCTAACTTTTCATTCATTAAAAGAATGAAAGAAAGACGGCACCCATAACTATTCCTTCTCCAATTTTTCTCTACAACAACCATGTGAGGTAGGTTGGGCAGAGAGATTATAGAAAAACTCAGGGTTACATGTCAAGGACCCCACAAAGTATAACTAAGTGTCAACCCTTTGAAATAGTCCTGACAGGAAGCATAAAACATGTTTATTAACATTATTTATACTATAAGATTATAGTAACAGGATCTTGCAAATGTGAAATCTTTCCTGTCCTTTACTTTTATTTTCCAGACAACTAGAGCGTATTCCTTCTGAGATGCTGCCCATCTTTTCTTCCTTGGGTTGACCTTTTGCATGATGGTTATCTAATCTGCAGCTGTCCCTCTTGTCTCTAAAGGTTACTTCCACATACTATTACATTAAGCCAAAATCACTCAGTGAGCTGCCATGGCTGAATTTAGATTTCAATTTGGGTCTTCTAAATCTCCACTTATTAACTGCTGCACCACACTACGGTCATATAAAGTCCAAGGCATCAATTGCCTCTCTTGACCTAAAAAATTAGGTTCATGTCCTAAATGTAGTGAAGAATGGAGCAATTTGAAAGATCTTGCGATTTGTTTGAGGCACAATTTACACTTCTAACCTGCCCAATAAAAATTCTCCTTGAAGCTGCATCTCCTACATGTAGTTCCAAAGCAGCAAAGAAAAAGATATCATCATAACAACAGCATCAAAAAACATTTGGGCATTCATATGTACAAGAGCCTTATTGTGGTTGGGGATAGCCAGTTTGCTCTAGTTTAAGACATCACGCTAGAATCTGGAAGACCATGAGTTTTAATCTTGATTTCAGCTGGAGATCTTGGGCTAATCAATCTTTATCAGCCCAGGAATCAGGCAATGGCAGACCACTTCCAAAATCTTGTCAAGAAAACTGCAGGTTTAGTCCAGGCAGTTACCAGGAATCAACAATGACTTGAAGACAAACAATAAAACAACACTGTGATATGGAATTTGCCAGAATATTACAATATTCTGGGAATTTGCCAGAATATTGCAATCAACAAGGTTTTTCAAATCAAATTACTGTTGTAATATGACTACTATCTATCACTCCAGTTACATGGATGAAAGATGAGATGCAGGTGAAGAAAGAAGAATGTATGTTCATTGTGATTACATTAACACTGCTCTAGAGTAGTAATATCTACTGGACTCTGGTAGAAGCCAAAAGAACATGCACATTCTATAATTTTAGTCATTTCTTTTCTTGTTCTACTGCCTGCAAATGTCCACTCTGCTTTGGGAACACAGTGATCAATTATCCTTTCTTCCCCATTTCTATTCTTGTTTGATCCTCCTTTAATAAGTTTGTATGAACAACTTTCCATTCCTATCTCATCCTTTCTTACTGAGTCTATGACAACTTGCCATGGCCAACTCACCCAGCCAACGTGCTATGGCCAACTCACTGCAGAACAATTCGTAATAACCAACTTGCCAAGGGACAAGTCACTGCGGGATAAAAGTTACACTAATAAAGAAGAGATAGTGGAATAGAATCATTAAAAAAGGATGCCAAAGGAGGGGAAATGAAATGTGAATGCCAAAAATTAAAACAATTTATTAATTAAATTGAATTGTTAAATTGATCCACAGCAAGTTGGCCCATGGTGAGTTGGCCATATAGAGTTGACCACAATAAATTGGCTGTGGTGAGTTGACTGTGGTAAGTTGGCTATGGCGAGTTGTCCCATTGCATTCTTACTTGTACAATGTATTCTAATCTTTTCTTTCTTTAGTTATTTGGTTTTCTTAGTTGTTCTACCTCCCTTGTTAATTTATCTCAGCTGAAATGTGTAATTAATTAGTTTCAATTAGCTTCAATTTTCAACTTCCTAAAATATATGTAATTAATACAGGTGCAAATGGGTTGTTTTGTTTTGTTTGTAAGCAGAATGCACAGTTTCTTTGATATGATTACAGGTGTGTGTGTGTGTGTGAAAATACTTTATAAAGGATTAACATTGCATATAGTGGCCTATACAGCTAATTGCAACAAGTAAAAATGATTTGAGCTGGAAATCCTATCTAGCTGTGTTTTAAATTTCAATTCATTTAAATAAAAATAAAAATCAGAAAGCAAAAATGTGGCAAATTTAGTAAAGAAATTTTTAAATGAATATAATTCAATCCCTTTCCCTAATCAAATTCTGATTTCCATGAATCTGTTGCATTTTAGCCCGACAACAATTTCAATTTTCAATTTAATTCAATTTATATGCCGCCCCTCTCCGAAGACTCAGGGCAGCTCACAATTTTATCATTTTTTACAATTACTTAAATTTCATTTTAAAAGTGGTGTTAAGTTTTTTTTTTCCACATGCTAGATAATTGGAGAGCTCACTTTTCCTTGATTTGGGATGACTGGATTATAGCAACATGGTACAGGTATTTAAACCAACTTTGAGGAAATCCAAATGGATTCAATACAGCACTAGTTAAGGCATTTCATCCACAAAACTCTCTTCCTTTTAAAAAAGGAGGACCTGTTTTTTAAAAAATGAGACTGTATTTTCACATGTCTACATGAACCAAAGCAATGCAGGCTGATCTATGAGATTTTTGTGCTGTATCACAAAGCATGATATTTCAAATGGTTTTTCATCTAAAACTCTTTTGGAAGTTGAATAAACTATCACTACTGATCAAAAGATTTTGAAATATGTATCTCTCTTCTGTTGGCTTAGTTTGTATACTGGAAACAGATGTGAAACACTACTGAAGATATCTAAAACCAGCCTCCTGTATAAACTGATATTGATCAAAAGTTTACCATTTCATTCTTTGTAACAACTCTAGAACTCTTAGGAGTGTGTTTTATGAATGATGATACATTCTATAAAATTTTGATTCTGTTGTGCCTTGTTTATGAATGACACAAATGCATGCCAATAGACACACATTGCTTCAAACAAATACAATTTTGGGGTGGGGGCATTAATTTCACATTTTATGGAATCATAACAAATTTCTTTGTTTAGTATGAACTTGACTGGCTGTTTGAACACTGAAATATTCAAGTCAATGAAGCATTGTTGGTATCTTTGGGTTTCAGCCTGAAATCCAGCAAATAATAATGATTTATGTCTTATCTTGTCTCACTCTACTGCAACAGATGTCATTATAGCAGATGTCAGACTCATTATGACACAATATGATTTGCCTCAAAATACAATACCAGAAAACATTATCCTTGTAATAAAAAAAAACTGTCTGCCATAATTTCCTTCTCCATCTATTATATGTGTTTGGTGGCTGAGATGTAGGATTTCAACCTATATCTCATCTGACAAAATAACTTGCTGCTGCACTGTGTACTTTCAATGAAAACTGAAGAAAACAAAAACAAATATTCCAGGGTCTGACTCTTGAATGGATGTAGCACAGGTTCAGTTAAAATTAGGTTGCTTGGCAGCAAAGGCAGCTCTGCATGATATAATTACACAGAAAACCTTAAGATTTTTGTTCAAACAATACAGCTGGCGGGTTGCAAATCCATCAGGAGGTTATTGGCCTCTCCTTAAATGTACACATATTACCTTTTATGCATGTTTTAATAAACCTAACCGGACAATTATTTGCACTTTGTTGCTTTGCAATTTAAAAAAGAATATTATGCTGTTATAAATAAATAAACTTAAAAAACCAGATCTAAAGGCAATTATTTAAAACATTGTGATTGATTAGATATTGATAGATATAATTATTTTGGCTGCAAAGTCCATTCAGACAAAAAATGAAACACATGAGGGTCAATTTGTCAAAAGTGCATGTTTTACAACTTTTAGAATCCATAGTAATCTATGATCATAAAGACTGAATCTTGGGACAAACTTCACTATAGCATTCTGAAGCTCAATGGAGCTGGCTTACTATACCGTGAAGTAAATGATAAAGTAGAAATGTCCATGCTTTAAGCTAATCTTTAAACTAATACATTAAATCAAAAGATAAAATAATTTATCTTTACCTGCCACCTACTATTTCACAAGATTAGTTATAAAAAGCTAAGTTCTAAAAGCCGACCTGCACATCTTATAAAATAATTCACTTGCAATATTAACTAAAATGTAATCTTCAGAACATTGCTTTTATTTGTTCACATCCCAGGAATATATCATGAACAGCATGTAGATTGTGCAATATGTGGGTGTAATCTTGATAATTTATCTTCACTTTCATTGTTAGTCTTTCCACAAAGTAGAAAGGTGAAGAACTTCGTGGTTCCATGTAATGTATGAACCTATCTTGATCTACCTCTGCTTCGGAGGGCTAATGTTGATGAGAAATTTTAGTGATCATTGCAAGAAGGATGAAATGCTTATCCAGGCACCACTGAAATGGTTCATGACATGTACCAAAATGGGAAGGGAAGGGAATGTAACTGAAGTTCCACTTTAGAGAAAGACATCAGTTATGATATGATTATGATTAGCTAGGAATTTCTTCATCGTTTACATTCCTTAGCAATCATAGCAATTTCCTTTGTAACAATAACAAGTATGAAGTTGCTTTCATTTCAAACTTTAGCGAACTTTATAATAATATAAAGGCTTCTCCTGCCTCGTCTCTCTCTTTCTACTTTTTTGCTTTTCCTCTGTTCTACTTTCATAGTAAATTAAATTAGCTAGAATACCCAGGAGACATAAAAAAAAAACCTTCAAAGCATGTCCACAAATAATATATAAAATAGGTACGGTATGAATACCAACAGAGCTTGAGATTTAAGTCCAGGAACCATTTGTTTAATGAATTGGGTTTGTCTCAGAGGCTTGAAACCAGAATAGAAAATACAGACAAGCATGCACCGCACAAATCAAAGGTATGAATCAAATCAGTTGAGCACCTCTGTTTGTAGTCTCTCCTGAACTTTCCTGAGCAATTGACTGACTGACTGAGAAGTAGTAAAGCCCCAAATAATGAAAGATTTGAGTGAGGGGACTAGACTTTTGAAACATCTAATTAAAAATATCCTTTTATATGAAGACAAAGTGATAAAATGGGACTAGGATAAATTTTTCTTTATTTATTTGTTAAATTTATTTGCTGTTTATCTTACTATGGAGCTACTCTAAGCAACTTACAATAATACAAACAAAGAAATGAAAAGAAGTAAAATAACAGAATAATAAACAATAAAAAACCAATTAGAATATATAAATATGATTTTAAAAAGTATAAAAGGCCTGTCTCCTTAACAAAGGGATGAGTCTGCCCTAGTCATCTCCTTTCTTGATTATTGTAATGTGCTGTACATGGGGCTGTTCTTGAAAAATATCCAAAAGCTTTAATTGATTTAAAAATGTGTGACACTAGGCATGTGCAAGGCTGGCAATTTGCTTCCAGATCCAATTCACTTACACATTCTGTTTGTCACTTGCAGAGCCCTACATGGCTTGAGACCATATTATTTGAAGGACTGTTTTTCCCCCGGTCACATCTATCTGACCCATTAGGATGGGGGAGGCAAGGAATGTGTCTTTCCTAAGGAGGTTCATCTAGCAGGCTCAAGAAGAAGGGCCTTGTCCTTGTGCTTCCTCCCTGTGGAACTTCATCCCTCGGGAGATAAGATTGGCCCCTATTTTGACACTCTTTCACAAGATTTTGTAATCCTGATTTTACCAATGAACCCGATGACTTCAGAGTGGCCATGGAGCCCAATGACAGGCTTATTTGATTTATTGATTCTTGTCACCTGTGGTGGGGGGGGTAGAGAATTATTGCTTTTAAAAAAATTTATATAGCGTTTTTATCTTTGTAAGCTACCCAGAGTCACAGAGAATTGGGGAGCTATATAAATTTTCTTAAATAGATAATGCCATATAGTACTTGCATCAATGAAAAGAAACACAGAACTTTGGTGGGGGGTAAAATTTTAAGATAGTAAAGCCTTGCCACTTTTTAGATGTCTTCCATGATTTTACATATTTGACACAGATAAAAAGGGTAGACTTGCAAATATGGGTTTGCAGTTATGGTATTGTTTTTCTCTGGTTACCGTAAACCAGTTACCTCTGTTCTGAACACTTCACCAAATTTGAACAGTATCATTTGCCACTGCATTTCAATATTACAATTTGCCACAAAAACCCTATAGAATGTTTTCCTGTCATTGTGGAATGCAAAATATAACAAAGCATTTTTTAAAGAACAACATAAAATATCATCCTTTCCATTAAAAATATAGCAGGATTCTAACATCTTTACATTTTTCCATTTCACATAATTTCAACAATCCCTGAGATTTTCTGCACATAATAATATTAAATGGATATACCATTATGAAAACCAGGATTCAGGAGCACAGAAAATTGGGTGTGCCCTTCTAAAAATAATTTCCTTGTTTTCTATTCAAAAGAACTATTTTCCATAAATATCTTTATATAGTGTAACATCATATATAGCCTTTTATAACACTGGAATATTGAGCTTTTCTAATTAATGACATATCATATATCAAGATACACCTCAATTCTGGCTCTAAATTAGCACAGTTTTACACTAAGAACTGGAACAAACATGATTTAATTTCTAACACAGCAGTTTTTTTTGAAGATGAATCTTTATGAAATTGCTGTATCGAATAATTGCTTAAGCAACAGCACTGGAATCACTCAGTTGTGTTTGAAGTCATTTAATCAGTACTGAAGAAAATTGTTTATCTCATCTCAAAGCAGCTCTTTAGAGGCTGTATGGATCTTGACTATAGCTGCAATGATGGCTGCATGTCTAAAAGAAGTTAAACAACCTACTTGTTTCCCATGTGATCTCAAGCCAATAGAAGTATACAATGGAAATAGAAGAACAGAAAATTTAAGCAAGTAAACTCGTATGAGAATTCACAAGCTCAGCTAATGGGAGGCTACTACTCCAATGCACAGGAAGTCTGCTAATACATTATCCCTGATACTGATCATCATGTGGCTTCTTCTTCATCATGACAATGTATTTTTTCTGCATGAATTATTGCTACTATTGATTTGAGATTTGAGGTAATTTGGGTCTAGTGTACATTTTAATTATGAAGAAGGAAGGAGGAAAATAATAATATTTTATAATTGACAATTTACTGATTAGAATTGTTTATTATTCAGATAAATGGACTCCTCTTTTGTTTTTCTGTTTTCTTTTTTCATTGTTTTATTCATTTATCCAGTGTAATTGATATCAAGCTTGCATTCAATATTTATTCATGAAGGCTTTCTATCAACAGATTTTCTGTTTGGAATGATAGGACAAATAATTCTCAGTAAAAATGGCTGCACTCATTCATTCCAAACAGATGCTAACTTTTGCTTTAATTTGGACATGTTATGATAATAAGATTTTGTTAAAAACAATTCATCTCCAAACTGCAATGGTGAAGATAAATTTACACATTTACTATTCCATGATTATCTGCTGCTTTTGCTGAAGTGCATAGAGTGAACGCTACAAAATCCATATCAAGATACATGTGGATTTCTGGATCAGATTACCTGACAAACATATTCTAAAATGACATGTTTATTTGTCATTTATATATTATTTTTATTTATTTGTTATTAATCAAATTTATTTAGCCACCCATGTCATACAAAGTGATGCAGCAATCCATCAATTTAACTGTTAATTTATATATGCCTATAGTTACTGGTTCCAAGAAGATTAATTTACATTCATTGTGATATTGATAAAATTGATATTCAATAATTAAACCAATATGTGTACTTCTTAAAATAATATTGATGGGAAGCCCATTTCTCTTCTAATTTGTCCACTTTAATTTTAGTATACTATTTTAGTAGTATTTTAGTATACTATTATAAAATACTTTTATATTTTATATTTTAAAATAATTTTGAAATTAAATGCCATTCTGGCATTATAACACCAGGAAGAAAAGCTAAAGAAATCATTCCCACTTCATCAGCTTTTTTCCTTTGATAAGTTAATTGCTTACATTCTTATAAATATGTCAAAAAGAAGCAGAACAAAAAACAATACAGAATGGCATTAGATCAGTTAATTCTTTTTTCTTTTGTTTAGATTTGATCACAACATTAAAAAAAAGTCCTTTGTACTAAAATTCATTTTATCATCCCACAGTTGCTAGGTGAATGTTTTATTTAACACATTGTTGTCCCTTGTGTTAAAGAGCAAACTTAACATGTTCACTACAATCATTATTGTTGAATGTACCAAAGAATCAGAAGTCCATAGACATCTGATAGACCTTTGTGCTCACAATCCTTTCACAGAAAATATTTTTCCCCAACTAATTGCCTCATTGAAACCAGTTGGGGATCGTTGATGTCTATGACATCACAGTTGACATAAACTAGAAAGAAATTATATTTCTTTCCACTATTTGGAGGAATCATCAGAGGTAAGATCTCATCTTCAAAGGTTGAAATTCTAGACCTTTGTTGGGAATATCTAATCCAGTTTTATAATTCCAGTCCACAGTTTCAACATCATCAGTTTGAAGCTTTAGAAAATATATATTTTAGAAAATATGTATTTTTCCTATGTTTATGTTAGAGTATTTATTTAGTTTTATTGTCATTCTTATTATTTATATCTGTTGGGTTTAGTTCATTCGAAGACAAAGTACCTTGTTCTAGGAGACTATACTTAAGGGAAATAATCATATTTATGCAAGCTTAACATGTAGCCTGCTACATTGTTTTAAACTATAGAAAAGTTGAAGCAATATCTGCCCACATTCACTTTAATCTTCTGCTCTCAAACAAAGCAGTCATTCATCCCATATGGTGTTCACTTGCAAGGTAAGAAATAGCTTGTCTTAAAAATCATTGTGCATATAACTTTTATAACTACCTTGACATATGGAGAGCAAAATACAGGCTTCATCAAAATTGTTTTATGGTGTTTTGAATATTATGCTATAACCCAGGCATTCATCAAAATTATACTGTGGAACCTCTACTTGATATACTTGTTCCCTTGATGAGTCTCAATCCCTTCTCACCAATGGATGTTTGTGCATTTGTGTTTATGTTTATCTATAAAAGAGACACAGAGTCAGTGTGTGGTATTATTTTCAATCATATATTATTTAAAAATTATAATTCAGGCTGCTGGGTTTTTTTTTACATATAAAGTTTAAATTCAACACATTTTATAAATTGCTTTATTTTAGTGCCATGTTATGTGGATTCCTAGGAAACAAACAAAGCATTGTAATCTCTAGAACAAGCAATACCTATGAAGTTTTGTGAAAAAATATACTTACTATTCTCAAAAAATATTTGTCCATATTAAGAAATGCAAAACATGACATATCTAAAGATTCTATAAGGAGTTGATCACTCTGGGTTGTTTTGAGATGTAATCATGCTTAGAGTATTCCTGCTCAAATCATTAAGTCTTTAATTAGTCACAATTAAGTTTCAATGAATCTCTTCTAAATGTAACTAAATATGAAACCAATGTACTCATTGATCCCTTTTTTTCTAAAACATCAACTATGTTAATATTTTTAAAAGATATTGGTCATTTACAAATAGCATGTCTCTTTGAGATTATTAGAACTGGACTGTTAATTCTAAACTAGAATTGTTCATTCATAGAAAAATCCAGATTACTATATATACTCAAGTATAAGCCGACCCCCCCAATTTTACCCCCCAAAACTGGGAAAACTCATTGACTCGAGTATAAGCCAGGGGTGGGAAATGCAGCGGCTACTGGTAAATTTCAAAATAAAAAAAGACTGGTCAAAAGTGCGAGGACCTGTCAGAAATCACTTTTTTCAGCCCTCTGGGTAGTCCTTTTGTGCATATGGGCTACTCAGAGGGCTGAAAAAGTAATTTTTGACTGGTCCTCGCACTTGTGACCAGTCCTCGAACTTACGACTGTCCTCACATTTTACGTTTTTGCCCTATCTTGTCACCATGGTGAAGAGAAGCAGTTGTGAAATGAGTGACA
>WNWU01013639.1:14394820-14410636 GCA_012654045.1 Ptyas mucosa
TGTCACTCATTTCACAACTGCTTCTCTTCACCATGGTGACAAGATAGGGCAAAAACGTAAAATGTGAGGACAGTCGTAAGTTCGAGGACTGGTCACAAGTGCAAGGACCAGTCAAAAATTACTTTTTCAGCCCTCTGAGTAGTCCATATGCACAAAAGGACTACCCAGAGGGCTGAAAAAAGTGATTTCTGACAGGTCCTCGCACTTTTGACCAGTCTTTTTTTATTTTGAAATTTACCAGTAGCCGCTGCATTTCCCGCCCCCAGCTTATACTCAAGTCAATAAGTTTTCCCAGTTTTTTGTGGTAAAATTGGGGGCCTCGGCTTATATTCGGGTTGGCTTATACTCGAGTATATAGGTATTTAATCTTTATCTTGACTTTTTTTCCCTTTTGGTATAGCGTGATGATCAGATGTAACAGAAGACCCAACTTCCCCACTTTTTAACAATTACAGACAAGAGTGGTTTTTAGTTATGGTGCTTCTCCCACCAAACAATGAAATCTACACTTAACAGAATAACAGAAGTGAAAGGGATCTTGGAGGTCTCTTAGTCAAACCCCCTGCTTAAGCAAGAAACTATTTCAGACAAATGATTGTCCAATATCTTCTTAAAAACCTCCAGCAATGGAGCATCCAAAACTTCTGGAGGCAAATCATTCCACTGATTAATTGTTCTAACTATCGGGAAATTTCTCCTTAGTTCTAGATTGTTTCCCCTTGATTGGTTTCCATCCATTGCTTCTTGTTCTTCCTTCAGGTGCTTTGGAGAATAGGTTGATCTCTTCTTCTTTGTGGCAGCCTCTTAAATATTGGAACACTGCTATCATATCACCTGTAGTCCTTCTTTTCATTAAACTAGACATACCCAATTCCTGCAAATGTTCTTTGTATGTTTTAGCTTCCAGTCACCTATTAATCTTCGCTGTTTTTCTCTGCACTCTGGTGCAGAGTAAAGAGACACTTCACTGAAATAGCCTCTGTTTACTGATTACATATCAATAATATGAGCTTTAAAGTGGTTTTTTTTTTTTTGGTGAGACTGGTCTATCAGGGCAACCTAGTCTACCCAATTATAGGACAGGTTACACTTCTTCTGCTTTCACCTTTCAGCTCCAATCCAAGAGCCTTTGCAGGCAGTCACTTACATAACAAACTATTTTTGTGTCGGATTTTTATTTACCGACAAAGAAATAAAGTCTCCCTTTATTTCTTTGTCAGTAAATAAAAATTCAACACAATATGAGTTACAGTTTTTACATATACTCTGTTCTTCTATGTGTTTCAATAGGAAAGAACTTTGTTTTAATTGTAATAGGTTTTTTTTTAATGAGGCATTTCAGTTCACACTGTGTATCTTTCTCACTCGGTTATCATGAACACAGCTATAACATTAAAAAAAGTAAAGATATCCTGGAGTCAAGTCTCAAATTCCGACTTAGGTTTAGAATTCGGTTTCTATTTTGTTTGAGAATGTGAAAAACAATTCCCCTTGTTAAAAACTTTGGTAAGAAATAGTTGGTTACATCACAGTCTATTAAAACCATTCTAAATTTTCAGTCCAACTTTACAAATATTTCCTCTAAGTTTTAGGTCATCTCTTTCCTTCAGTCTCAAATATTTGTGCTGCAGCTATCTATTTAGAAGCAAGAGCTCACTGCTGTAAGTGCTAGAGAAAATTGGAAACTAAAGAATTCTGAATTACAAACTTTTAAAGTTGAGATGAGGAATAGTAAAAAAAAAAAAAAAATCCCTATTTTTCCTTATCACTATCAACAAATTATTGACCTCTAGATTGAAATGAAAATATTCTATTCATATTTCTTTTTAATAGTATTGCCCTGAATAATTTCCCCCAAAACAATATACATTATTTTTAAATAAAATATCCCTAAGATTTTTCTCTGCAATTCATAAGAATGCTTCAAACAGGAACATACACTACCTTCTAGCAGAGCTCATTCATGTCTAAAAATTAAACTAGCTCTTCTCGCCTCCATTGCCTTGTATTTTCTCAATCCCTGGAAAATAAAGAGATTTAGTTCTAAAGTTACTCAGCATTTCATGAAGCTGCACTTGCTCCACTCTCTTTGAATATGGTAATGCCCCTGATAACAGCAGCACAATAATTAATAGCAGATTTTGTCAATTTTCTGCTTGACAAAATCCTCTCCAAGCTTCACCTACATCTTTTCCCATCATGCAAGATTATATTCTTTATTTTCCTCTTTTTAACCCTTTGCAATGCATCCCAATTTAATGTTCAAAGACATCCAGCAACACCTTCAATGGATAATGCAAACCTGCCTGTTGTTAAAACAACCACAAAATTTGGCAACTATTTCATTGTCTTCAATGGTTTCTTTCAGGGATCCTGTGCATCATTTACACCCATCAGCATGCAACTGGTTAAGAAAAAATAGCACATGTCACAATATACTGTCCAGACATTATATGTAGAATTGGAGCAGGAAATTGCAGCTGTTAACAACCCCTTGTCTAACAAATTATAGGCTTTCAAAAGACATTAAAATCCTGCACCATCTTAGCAGGACTGTCTATATATCACAGCACTCACCTACCTCCTGGCAACAGAATTACCAAGCTGAACCATTCCCTTGTGACATCACAATGAGATGTAAGCTTGTCTGTAAAGAAAGAACAGCACATTTATTTTTTGAGGGATATTCCCTGCATCATGTCATCAACTCAGTGGATTTCCTATCCCTCTCCTCCCTTCATGAACAAAATGTTTTAGGAAGGTAATTTAAATGTATTGGATTAACTTCCTGTCCCTTTCTGTTTCACACTGTGGAGCTTCTGAGGCTATATAGTTATTATATCATTCTTACAAAGGACACATCTCAACTTGGTCCCTGCTTAAATGGCTGCTTCAACAACAGACACATATTTTCTCCCTTACCCACCTACCCCTGTTACGCCAAGACATTTCTGGCCACTGTAGCCTATCTCCATTTTGCACCAGCTACTTATTCTGCATTCATCTCTCTGTTTAAAAAAAAAAAAAAAAAGGCCTATTCAGGTGGTCTAGAGGGAGGCTGTCAGAAATGGCAGCCTGAATCAAGGGATTTTCCTTCAACATCCAAATGACATGCTGTGGTGAGAGAATTAAACAGATGACTAACTAATGCCCTTTTGCCTGCAGATGGAGATGGGATTGCCAACTTGTAAACCACGGGCTGACACCTGGGGAGGGTGTGTGTGTGTGTGTGTGTGTGAATTAAACCATCCTGTGATTGTATTGCCACTTTCTCATCATGACTGCTTGTCTGCTCTCAAGTGCATCTATTGAAAGCCTTCGCACTTCTCTAAGACTTGTTTGCCAAAACCCTCAGCACAGCTTCGGCTGTAAACATTTATCAGGAGAGAGGCACCATCTCTGACGCTGGCTGGGAATAGTTGGCTTTTAGGTATTTAATTAAAACATTAAGCAGGGGATGGGAGGAGAGGAAAACTCTTTGTGTCAACATGTGGATAGATCAGCTTGACAGCCAACGAGGTTTGCTAGAATAGAGCTTGCCTGCAAATGTTTTCTTCATGTGCTTCCCTCCTCCTGCCCCCCTCCCTGCACTGCTTTGTATAAGAGCTGCAATAACTTGAGCTTCGCTCTGCCTCATGCTGTTAGTTGTGGCTTTGAGATGGCGCCCCATGCTGTCATTCCCCTGATTCTTTCAATCTGGTTGTTAGCTTTAATTTCTGAAATCAAGATTGGATTGTGACAAGGGCTTGTAATGAAAAGTAGGGAAGAAAAGTGGGTGGAAGTCTGGGGAGGGGCTGCACTTAAAGAATACTCAAATTGCAAATGAGGGTAAATATATTTGTCCTACGATAACATTGCAGGATCCAATCTGAGTCAGTCAGATCTGGAGAGAGAGACGTTTCCTGATGATGGGCTCCAGCACGAGCCTGAAAACTTGAAAGAATAAACCTTTGATCCAGGTGACCGTCTCAGATTGGATCCTGAATTTCCTATTAGCCAGCACATACAGATAATGAAGGGGACGAGGTGACTCGGTGGCTAAGACACTAAACTTGTTGATAGAAAAGTCGGCAGTTCGGCTGTTCAAATCTCTAGTGCTGCGTAACAGAGTGAGCTCCCGTTACTTGTCCCAGCTTCTGCCAACCTAGCAGTTCAAAAGCACATAAAAAATGCAAGTAGAAAAATAAGGACCACTGCTCCTTAAAAATATTCTGAGTAGGCTGATCTCTATGGGCCAGACATGCATGAGATGAAGCTGATTAAGAAAAACAGCCATTTTTCCTATGATAACATCAAATTTTGGCAATCCCTTCCTTGAACCACCCAAGCATCCCCCTACATTCTACTACTTAGTGAAGTCTGTGTGTTTAGGTATATTACCTGTTTTTCTTTTTGGGTGTTTAATGACTGGCCCTTTACTTTTTAACTGCTGCAGCTGTTCAGCTTTATTGGTGTTGTTTAAATTGTTTTACAGTTTATTGTATTGTTTTTAAATTGATATAAGCCAGCATGATGTGAGCACAACTTGCCAGTGCACATTTTCTTCTTTTTTCCCTTGGAAAACTATTCAGCTACTGTTTACTTTCTCTCCTAAATTTGTAGTGCTTACCTAATGAGATGAACTATATCTTGACTCCCTAGTCTTTCAGCCTAGGTGTGCAGCATTAATAATAGAGAATTATCAGTCACAAGCAGATGAAGCCATCAGAGAAGTAGGAGGTCACTGGTGGCATTTCTTCAAATTATAAAATTTGCTGGGCCACATTGTATTGCATAAAACTGAAATGTAGTTTCTTTGATTTTGACTTAATATGCAGTTGGCGTAATCACTATACTGTGTAAATGATGGACTATAGCTTATCCTGTTGTATGAATTGTTGAGTTCCATGAGGCTCTGGAACAGCCCTGGGGCCACGCTTACCTCAAACTGCAATCGCCTGCATTTGAATGCTCCCCTACGTGTAACTATCGTTTGTGCCTCCGCTGTGGCATCATCAACCAGCAGCTGTTGGTACACCTGAGCCAAATTGAGTTTTGCGAATATTTTTCCTCTACACAGGGAATGCAACAGATGTTGCACGATGGGCACGCCACACAAATGCACTGACCCATCTGACTTCATGGGACTTACTATTGGTGTCTTCCACTTGGCATGGCTGGTAAGCTCTAAAACCCCTTGGGCAACAAGTTTATCCAGTTTCTCATCAATTTTGGGCTGTAGAGCAAAAGGAACCCTTCTAGGCTTTATTCAGACAAGGGTAACTTGGGGATCTAGGTTAAATGAGATGGGGGTCCCCATGTACTTGCCTAGTTTTCAAAAATATCTGCGAAATCCCTTAGGAGTTCTTCTTCCCAGATGTTGTCTTTGACTTGGTTGATCCCCATCACTGCCAGACCCAGAGGCTCGAACTATTCCAGCCCTAGTAGGCTAGGCCTGTCCCAGTCTACTATGGTTAAGGGTAGTTGTCCTCTGAATTCTTTGAACTATATGTTGAAATAACCAATTCCCATTACTGGAATTCGGTTTCCTTGGTAGTCCTTAAATGTGAGTCTCTGTGGCTTGAGTGCACTGGCTGTGATTCTGGGTAGTGTTGTTTGATGGTTGTCCAGGACACCATGGAAAGGTAGGATCCTGAGTCAACCTCCATCTTGCATGGTCTCCCTTCGATGGAAATGGTCGCCACCATCTTTTTTGCTTTTCCTATGTTCGAGTGGCCAACTATTATGGTCTGGTGTGTTTCCCCTCTCTCTGAGCCATGGTCCTCATTTCAGCGGTTTCTTCTGAATGGTTGTTTTCTGTTGCTTGTTGGGAAGCTCCTGGCTCATGGAGGAGAGCTGGATTGTCTGGGTCTGCAGGAAACTGGTTGTGATGCTCTGCAGGCTCTTGCCATGTGTCCTTTCCAGTTGCAGCACTGGCAGATCCCATCTCTGAATCTACACTCAGTCCGGGGATGGTTTCCCTCACATCCAGCACACCAAAATTCCTTTTTCCCTTTTTCTTGGTGTCCCTTTCCATTCCAAATAGAGATGATGTTCTTCATCTTCATCTCCATCCTCGGATTCGGTCTCCACATCCTCATAGTGGACTGTGGAATTTTCCTTTGTTTGTGGCTTATTTGTCTTTTTCATCGCAGCTCGGACTTTTGTGATGCTTCGGTCGCAGTTGCTTCCTCCATGGCTTCTTGGAATGTTCTTGGTTTCACAAGCAATCGGCTTTGTAGGGTGAGGTCTCGCAGTCCTAATACCCACTGGTCTTTCATTGCTTCATCCAGGTTGGAGAATTCACAGGCGGTGGCTATCTCATGCAGGGTCGCAACAAACTAAGCTAACAGATTGTCTCTCCCTTTGGTCTCTCCTGTAGAATTCATGTCGTTTCACGAGGGATGAGGCTTGGGGAGCGTAGTGTGTCCTCAGGATTCCTTGTAGTGCCGGCCAGATCATGGTTCTCAATTCCGCCAGAGATGCTAGGGCTTTTGCCATTTTAAAAATGGCAGCTCCACAGTGTGTAAGGAACAACACTCTTTTCCTTTGTTCAGAAAGGCTCAAAAGGTCATTAGCTTCCAGGAACATGTGGAAACGTTCCATATAGGAATCCCAGTCTTCTCCCACTGGGTTGAATGGCGCGGGTGGAATTATTGAAGACATCTTGTGTTGGCCAGTTGTAGTTTTGATGGCCGTTGATTGCCACTGTGCAGCCTAGTGTCCTATTGTCCTTCTGAAGATCCCACCTTCATCACCAGTGTTGAGTAGTGGGTGCAGACAGAGGACACAGGGCACATCCGGCAGTTCAACAGCTTTATTCAGTTCCATTAACAGCAATACCAATGCCAGCCGCAGGAGCCCTTTTTAAACTGGAGCTGTCTGTGGCTTCAGCCACTGACGTGCGTTTAATTTTCCTGTTCTAGCTACTGGCTTCCGATTGGTCCCTGTGCCTATCTATTCAATACTTAACATGAACCAACTGCTTTTACATAATAAACACTTGATGGCTTAAATCAGGGGTGTCAAACTCGCGACATCACAGCAGAATCATGTGATGTATTGGGATTTTTTTTCCCTTTGCTATACCAGACAGGGACAGCACTTCACCATCCAGCCCGCAGGCCACAGGTTTGACACCCCTGGCTTAAACCAACAATGCCGTGATTAAATGCAACTACATTAAGTTTTTGATGAGGATTCATGGCAAACTACATGTCCTGAAGCAGCGGTTATGGCATCACAGCAGATTCTGGCTGGCACTACTGTATGTGTCTGGATAAAGGAGAGATTGTGGGATTATTCCCTTCCACTCCTCATAAATAAATTGCAGGAACTGAAGCTTTTGTAATGTAGTGTAGTGTATGTGGAAGAGGGGATTTCTGGAAAAATTTGCAAAGGGAGGAATTACAGTAGCTTTGTTTTAGAAATGTTTGAGCAACTGGCCAATAAATTAGCTAAATCACTTGATACTAATTTGACTCCTTTTGAAAAAAAGTGGATGAAAGGCATAAACATGAAGGAGGAGGTGAAAAAAGAAAAAGAAGGAAAGCTCTGTAAAAGTGCTTAGAGATATAAAACAAAGGCAATGTGGAAATTATGGAGCTATTAAGACAGAAATTATAAACAAAGAGTTGGAAATAGAATTCAATCATCTGGCTCAATTGGAATTGAGGGAAGCTGCAATCATTTTCTTAGATGCAAAGAAGGCTTTTGACTATTTAAATTTGGCTTTCTTATTCAAGGTTTTGGAGGAGGATGTGACTTTTGGAGAGAACTTTACAAAATGGTTAAGATTGATTCAGAAAAAGCACAAATAACTTAATGAAAATAGAGATAACAAATCTCTGAGACATAAAAAGGAACAAGATTTGGGATAGATAGATAAACAATACAGGTAGTCCTTGAATTATGACCACAATTGAGCCAAACATTTCTGTTGCTAAGCAAGAGATTTGTTAAGTGAGTTTTGCTCCTTTTTATGACTTTTCTTGCCATAGTTGTTAAGTGAATCACTGCAATTGTTAAGTTAGTAACATATTTGTTAAGTGAATCTGGCTTGCCTATGTTTTTGCTTGTCAGAAGGTTGCAAAAGATGATCAGATGACCTCAGGACACTGCAACTTTCATAAATATGATACAATTGCCAAGCATCTCAATTTTGATCACATGACCATGGGAACATAGCAGCAATCATAAATATGAAAAAAGTCATAAGTCAGTTTTTTCAGTGCCGTTGTAACTTCAAACGGATGCTAAGCAAACTGTTGTAAATCAAAGATTATCTGTAGTTTTTTAAAAAAACTTTGTTTTTGTACATGATAACTACAAGATTATGTATGCATAAAGATGGAAAGATTCACAATGAAGAAACGGATGGTGAAGATGATGGAACTTGCTGAGATGGCTAAATTGACTTCTTTTATCAGAGAAAAGACATTTATTGCTGACTAGAAACCAGTTATAGATTTTTTTTGTGTGAAATAGGAAAAAAATGAACTTTGATTTATATACAAGATAGATAATAGAAATAAGGTGTTGTAAATATAGAGCACCGGTGTAAAACTCGCCATATCATGTTGCCATGATGTGACATTTCACAATGTTTTTTTCCTATTCACAGAGCTGAGGTAGACATGGCCTATGTGTGATGCATCTGGCCCGCAGGCCGTCAGTTTGATACCCCTGATATATAATCAGAGGTAAATGTATAAAGAAGATCAGAACCCATCCCACAGGGTCCAGTAGGAGAAGAATGTTGTGGATCTTTTTGGACAAGGAATTTCTTCAGTGGGATCTAGAAAAAAGCCACTTTTTCTTTTTATTCTGTTTTTATAACTACAGTAACTGCTCCTGGGTTTTGCTTTTTTTCCTCTCTCTATTGCACCCTATATTCAATTCCTAATCTTATCTCCCTATTTTTTTCTTTAATTTGTTTTTGTTTTCCCCCTAAACCTATTTGGACCAAAGTGATTCAAATGATATTCTAAAAAAAGAAAATCCCAGCAAAAAGCTTTTGTTTATTTTCAAGGAGCTACTTAAATGTTTAATGACATTAGCTCCTTGCAAATAGCATTAATTTCCTGCATATGCAAATGTCCTTAATGTGAAACCCCCATAACAGGTAGAATGTAGAAAGTTAATGAAGCCATGTAATTAGAATCACTATAGTGACTGCGTTCCCTGGAGAATAATAATGTGATAATATACATAGGTTTTCACATTCTTTGGAAATAACAGCTTATAATTTGAAAATAGATAGTAAAATATTTTCATTATCTTCTGCCGTCTCCTAAGGCAAATGGCAGGTACAAATAAATGGTACTCTGATTAATTTCCAGGGGGGATGGTGGGCAAGAGGAATTGCTATCATACACTGCAGTAGAAGGAAGATCTGACATCTGTATTCTTTGCAGGAATATTCAGATTGTGGAACACTGTTCTATCATCCTTTCTTGACTGTCTCAACCATTAAAACAAGAAGGCAAGCTAAATATTGGCTGGCTTCTATTTCTATTTCTTTAATGAATAAAGAAAACAACATTAGACTTCAAAAATGTTTAATCAGTATTGTAGGAAGACAGGAAATGAGCAATACATAGTTGTAGAAACCATCTTATTGGCTTGGTGGTATTTATTGGCTTGGTAGCCATTGGCTTGGTAGTGTTCTTAACCAAATTATATAGAATGAATTCAGATGGTACCCAGGACCTTTTTTGGATGATGTATGTAAAAATAACAGTGTGCAAGGAGAATAGGATTGTGTTCACTGGGCTCATCCATTAATCTCTAGGCTACTGTTTATCAAATAGTTTGCTGGCTGAGGAATTCTGGGGGTTGAAATCCACACAACTTCAAGCTGCAAGGTTGAGAATCACTGCAATAGGTCACCACCTGCCAATAGTGGCAGACCCTTTCATGAAATTTAATCTTGAATTTCAATCTGAAGGACTGGGAATTGTCACTAATGCATCATACGTCTTGTATGTCTTAGTCTGACCATTCCTTATTCCTTACGTCAACATTGGTCTTCCAGGCATATACTCAAACAGTACAGACATTGAGGCCAATTTATTCTTATATGCTGTTTTTGTTTTCTAAAATTTTCCTGATACAAATTCATTTTTCCTGAGTCATATTCAGAATTGTATGTGTACCATACCATTTGTTATCAAATCATTTTTGGTATAGTATTTTGTATGAAATACTTTTTTCTGTATTCGAGAAAATACTATACTTCTATACTTTTGTCTATACTATATGTCTATACTTTTTTTTATTAAAGCCATTTTTATCAAAAGCATTACAGCAAATACCAGGATGGAATTCCCATTTCTGACAATATAATCAAATGAGGAACTGTAACGGATATCCACTGTTCTATTTATCTGCATTGTAAATCTGCATTTACAGTGATGTTATTATTAGATTATATATGTTATAATAATTTATTTATTTTTATTAAAAAATAAACTTTTTGTCATCAATGGAAGTCTATGTATGACTCATACTAAGACTTTGGATAAAGCACACAAAATTCGGAGGAAATATATTTAAAAATATGCTAAACATTACTTTCACAGCAATTTTAAGCTAAGAATCTACCACAAAACAAAGGTCAAATTCATGCATTTCACCTTATGATTTTTAGGATGCTTATTAAACCTGTCTGGGTTCAATGCAGTTACATGCTTCATTTAAAGGAGTGGAACAGAATCCATTTCAGTATTCAAAGTGAAATATTAGAGGCCACACTTTGCCTTCAGAGGGACAAGTTTGTTTGTAAAAATGTATATGGCCTTCCTATTCACACATGGAGGTTCGGGGCATAGCAATAAAAAGCCACAACTTCACACACACACACACACACACACACACACACACACACACACACATTTTATAGATAAATGTAATGTTAATACAGAAGTAGAAATACAGAAATACAAAAAAAAGTAGGGCTTCAACTGAACAATCACCATATTTTCCTAACACCTCCCCCCATCCCAATTTGTACAACCTTCTCTCTTTTCCTGAAGGACAGTGAAGGGCCAGAAAATATGATGGAGCTACTTTGCTTTGGTAAATAAAAAGATTGAGCTGCTTCATTTGGGGATTTGCTTTGATTGAATCAAATTCCCATCAAATCATTCCACCAAAGCTCTTCACAGCCCTAATTTTTACCCCTCAAATAAAACTATATCTTGGCTAAGCTGAGCCCTAAAGGAGTTTTCATTCTCACTGGAATTGTATCAGAAGTAAGGTGAAATAGCTCTCTTGGACTAAATTCTTGTGAACTCTATTGGAATAACAATGATACAGATGCAAACTAGAGATTATTTTTTTTCCTTTGAGTTTAAAAATTCAATAGCAGGGTTCACTCAGAGTGCAAGTTTACTAGTAACTGATGGATCAGATGAAATGTTCTTCTCAGACTTGGTTTTCTTGTATAGCAATTCATTCAGTACAACCATATTTTCTTTCTCAAACAATATTGGGTGAAACCGCTAAGCTATTCAGCTAGAGGATTCTAATATGGATGTTATTTTAAGTCATTTTATTGCTTTTGGTTACAGTTTGGGTCAGCATGTTTCTTTGTGAATTCAGTAAACTTCCACTAACATTTAGTTTTATTCAGTCATTTCTGTTAACAGTCTCAGAGGAAATAAAAGAAATTTGAAGAATAACTTCTGTTTCTCTGTACAAGTATACTCAAACATGTTTATATAGTGCTTGAGGTCTCATATAAGAGTGAGATAAGAACTCAACTGTTCTATGTTCTGCAAATTAATTATGTAGCAAAGTTGGATCAAGAAATTGATCAACAAGGTTGACTCAGCCTTCCATTCTTTCTAAGGTGGGTAAAATGAGGACCCGGTTTGTGGGGGCAATAAGCTGACTTTGTATAAAATATACAAAAGTATGAAGGCTATTGCTTAACGCATTGTAAGCCACCCTGAGTCTCCGGAGAAGGGCGGCATATAAATAAGAATTTAAAAAAAAATTGTTGAATTACATATCAACCAGAAAAAAGCAGAAAGTTCAGTATCCTCTATTATCTTTTAAATCTGCTTCTTGTAATCCATTTTCTCTGTTATTGCTGGAATCAAATTGCTCCAAACAACAGGAAATAGGCAAGAAATTGAGAAAAGGTTTTGGCTTCTCTCCATGCTTCCCAGCAGGAAATTATCATTGGATAGGAGACAATACTAGGCAAGGAATGAGTGGAGCCTGTGGAGCTATCTTATCTAAGGAATCAAAGACTACCAGGACAATGCCAGTTCCTTTCTTCTCTTTCAACCCTGAAATTTGAGCCTTGAATAATAAAATAAGCACAAAATAATAATAATAATTATTATTATTATTATTCATGGTCCCCAAATCCATGAAAGCACTATGATACTAAAGATCATAAAATAGAATCTTAAAATAGCCTTAGATTCTAATTCTTTCAGAGCAATGATCTTGAAATGACTGCTCCCAAGGAGTCACAGGTTACCCTGGGAGCTAATGAGAATCCACTATCTACCTCTGTTCAGGAAAAATCAAAATACTGGAAGCAACATCTTCAAGAGTCTAACTGCTTATCCAAGGAATTTGAACTTTAATTGTGGTTTGCTTATCCAGAGTTTAAGCCTCTTCTTTTGTTTTGATTACATTTCTCAACTGACCCTCTGAACTGCAGTTTACTGTAGACTTCCTCAACTATGGATGTGCAGGTTGGAAAAAAACCCCACAAGTCTACCACTTGTAGTGATGGAAATTTTTACATGCCACATCTCCACTGCCAGCTCTCCTCTTTTGTATTGTTGCAAATGTTCTAAAACATGGGTTTTGTAGATGAGAAATGAATTGTATGGAAGGTGAGAAGTGAATTGTATTGTGAAGTTTTCAGTTTTAATGTGATTTTTATTCAAGGATTCC
This sequence comes from Ptyas mucosa, assembly GCA_012654045.1. Lineage (NCBI taxonomy): Eukaryota > Metazoa > Chordata > Lepidosauria > Squamata > Colubridae > Ptyas > Ptyas mucosa. Next base: position 14,407,721 of record WNWU01013639.1, read on the forward strand.
CTGAGACCCAAAAATTATTCTCTGGGATAAAAAGAAGAGTTCATAAAGTCTTGTTTAATATATTATGAACAATGAATCAGATTCTGACTGTTTGCTATCAGCAAGCCATTGGATCAGTTCAGTTCATTATGCTTCCATCTTTGAGAATATAAACACTGAATCTTACATCCTTTATATCCTGTTTACTTGAATTCAATACTTACCACCTATCAGCTTTCTCTATTTACAGTATAAACCTACCTGACTACTGGGGCAATAATTTTAGATAAAACAGACTTTGCACATTTATCTCTTTTACTTGCTTAAAATATTTTCTTTGTATGTCTCTAGATCAGGGGTCACCAATCTTTCAGATCTCAGGGACTACTAAATTCATAATTTTAAATCCCGCAGACCACTAATATGATCTGCCTAATGACTGGCTGAGTGGGCATAGCTAAGTGGTCATGTGACTGGGTGGGCATGGCCAACTCAATGTCACTCATGTCGAGGGGTACCTCACTGGCCCGTCTCGCTGGGGCTCCTTAGGGCCCCAACAGGAAGCAGTTGTTGGAGCTAAGCAGCCACCATGAGAAAGAGTTGGCAAAACAGCTCAGTTCAAATTGGATCTGGCTGAGAAGGAGGCTCAGCAGAAGCATCTCACTGAGGACTAGGAGCATAGGCTTTACAACCAGAGGGAGTACCTGAGGGAGTATAAAGCCAGGAACTGGCGCCTGGAGGCTCAGTGGGCTGAGATGGTGAGCCAGTTCCAGGCCATGATGCAGTCCCACTGGAACAAGGCCCTCCAGCTCTTCACCCCCAGTGGTGCTTCCCTCCAGCCTTCGCCCAAAGCCCTGCACCAGGAGGCTGAAGCAGACCCCAAGTTGGAATGTCTGTTCCCCTCTGACCCACACGAAAAGGGGGAGACTCTCTTCAGCAACACAAATGTTCATGGCATGTATCCGCCCCAGGGGTCATAGTTTGAGGACCCCTGCAATATAACCAGGGGTTATATTGCACCAAAATTTTGTCATGGACCACCAGTGGTCCACGGACCACCAGTTAGTGACTGATGCTCTAGATCACATGCCTTTCTGATTAGGTTGAATCTTGTCCCTTTGTTTCTCAGTTCAGTATTTTTTCTTCTCTTTTGACTCTAACCAGTATACAAAATGTATTAATCCTAGTCTCCCTCTCTTCATAATAGAAGAGAGAGAACTACAGGGTTTCACTGCAGAAGGAGTTGACTGTCTCAGAAATTCATATTGTTACATTATTTCATTAAAAAACCCTTGATTTTATTTTTCTTCCATGCAAGAACTGGATTAAAAAACATTTTATTTTTAAAACTAATGTTCTACTCTTCATACATTCCTGTTACTGTATAAGTTAACTGCTATTCAATAGTTTATATCTGATAGAGATGTTTCAAAATGGTGATCAAATCAAATTGTGCATATCTATCTTCATAAGTTTTACTAAATACATATCTGCCCCCATTAGAACATAATTCCAAAAATATACTCTGCATATGAAGAAAAACATAAATGAGGAACCCATTGCTGGATATCTGGCTTAGATGCATAGATTACTCAAATAATCACAGAAAAATAAAGACCTCAAGATTTAAAAAGCTATGCATTTCAAGCTAAATTTTAAGGAAAAGATTAAATGACAAATATAAAGACATTACTGAATATCCTTCTGTTCTAGGTTAGACTGCAGTACAGGTAAAACCATTATATTGGAACTCTGCATCTGTTAAGAACCAGGAATACAAAAAGAGATAGAAGCCATAAACAGATTATGCCTAGTAAAATAACTGTGCCTTCTGAAAAGAGAAGGGGAAAAATCATGCACAATAAAAGGCAAAATGGTTTTCTGTCCAAATGCCAAACCATCTGTGAGGTTTTTCTTCCAACTCTATTGATACTTATTGTGGCACTTGTAAGAGTAATTATACTGAGCTGATAAATCCAGCATCAAGAACATTATAAAATAAAGAGATGTATAACAAAAATCTGATTGCAAAAGAGCTATCAGAATGATAGATGGGGTGGAAAAAAATCTCAAGGAGGAAAGCAGGAAGTATGGCTGGCATCTTTCATGGGGAAGATAGTTTTAAAAGGACAAGGATGTGCATCATAATCTCAAGCAAAACTCAACGAATAATCACTTGCTGCTGTTACAAAATTGGTGTTCTTGATTTTTGCATCCAAAGAGATTCGAAAATAAACAAATCTGTCCTTTTAGGCAACATATTGTGACATGGAAATTTTTCATTGAAAAGTATCATATAAATGATCCACTATCATAAAACTAAAAAAGACAGCCTTCCTGCCATGAACCATAGCATTCTTTTGAGAAAGTGAAAGATTAGTCCAATAGCTAAAGTTTACAAAATGCAAAGGAGGAACTGATCTTTGACATATATAATAGCAAATGAGAGGAATAAAATGTGCAGCTAGAGTACACAAAAGAAAAATGAATAGGAAATGTTTGGGTGTGTTGGAGAATGAATTTAAAGCTTTAATTGAAGAATCCAAGAGAATAATCTTATGCATCTAGGTTTGTCATAATGCTTGTACTTTGTTCATAATGTACTTTGTTAAGAAAGTATAGTACAGAAAATGTAGCCTGTTGTACAGAAAAGAACTACAAAATCTGCTTTTGTGTCTTGATTAAGCTGGCCTATATCCAGTTTATGTTTTCTCTGGTTTTGTTCTTCATCAGAGCTTCTTTCCAATACTGATACAGAAAATATAGTTTGTTATCTGGAAAGGAAAGGAGAGGAGAGGAGAGGAGAGGAGAGGAGAGGAGAGGAGAGGGGAAAAAGGGAAAAGGGAAAAGGGGAAAGGGAAAAGGAAAAAGGAAAAAGAAAGGAAAGACAAGAGGAGAGGAGAGGAGAGGAGAGGAGAGGAGAGGAGAGGAGAGGAG
>WNWU01013639.1:14410736-14470378 GCA_012654045.1 Ptyas mucosa
GGAGAGGAGAGGAGAGGAGAGGAGAGGAAAAAGAGGGGAGAGGAGAGAGAGGAGAGGAATGGAAAGGGGAGAGGAAAGGGGAGAGGAAAGAGGAGACAGGAAAAGGATCTGATTTTGCTTCTTGATTAAGCTGGCCTACATTTGACCTATATTTTTTTCTGGTTATGTTCTCCATCAGAACTTCTTTCCAACATTTTAAGGGTATTTAGCAGTTCTTGAGGAAGTATCCCACTTCTCACCTTTTGGTAGCTTGAGTCCACTTAGAGTTTTTGCTAATATTCCAGAAGAATTTGATCACTGAAGCAATAGGCAGTGATAGGACAGCACTGACCAATAGCCATCAGTAAAACAGATATTCTTCACACAAATCCACATGTAGTCAATAGTTGTTTATGAAATTGTATAGTGTATGTTGTACTTGGCAGTTTCTCTTCATAGACCTGGTTGGATAAAAATGGAACTCTGTTCCATTTTTAAAGAAACAGAATAAAGCTGTTATATTCTAACAGTGCACATATCTACATCAGTATCACAATTATAAAAGACATAATAACACACTTTTACTATTTGGCAGACTGAAATAGATGTCCACATTTTTGCTTGGGGAACTTTGATCATTGATGGCTTAGAAACCCACCAGTGTAGCCAGTGGTAGCCATGCAGCAGTACTTAAAAAGCTGCTACTGAAAATATCTGTCATCTCTTTCCTATATGTTCCCTACTGCCACATATACCTATTTACTCTTTGTTGTGCACTATTAGCAGTTTCAGTCTGTGCTTCATCTGTTCTTTTCTTTTTACTGTTGTCTTTTCTCCTAAAAGCTCACAGGGAAGGAATTCTGCTGGCTATATGTTTTATCCATTCTTTTGCACATTCATGGTATTAAATAAAAAGCTAATTTTCTCTTCACATACCTTCAGCTAAACCTCGATAATAGTATCATCCATACTCCTTCAAGGGCTTATTCATCTGCTTATATGAAGACAGAAAAGTCTTACCAACAATGTCCTTTTGTTATCCACTTAAGATCAGCCTCCACATAAACAAATAAATGGACTCTGGTCTGGCATCAAAAATGGCAAGATTTAGAAACAATAGCATTATTATGTCTTCCAAAACAACATGTTTGCAGTCAGAAATGCATTACTCTTCAACAACAGACTTCAATAACATTGCAGCCTGTGTTTGGCCATTATGACAAATGTTCTTCCCTACCAATCCAGAATGTGATAAATTAAAACAGGACACACTCCGGATACGGTCTTTTTGTCAGAGCAGTGGCAATGTGATCTGGTAGGGGATTTATCATATCCTCTCTGTCATGGTCAGATCACATCCTGGTGTCCTTGACATTTTGCAATGTCCATTGCCCCCCTCTATAGGAAGGCCTATTCAAATGGTCCACCCTTGGGGGCTGGACTGGGGACTATGTTGCATAGTCCTGCAAAAGTTCTGGCCACAGCCTGGAATTAGAAATCAGCAGAGCCCTGGACAGGATCATGCCCATGGCCTTTCTCTTGGTCCATCATCCTATCATTCCCCCCACTTCTCCACAAAAGAGTTGAAGATGTTGAAAAGAACCAAAGGACAGCTAGAGTGCCACTGGAGGACACCAGAATGAGTTCCATTAATTACAGGTTAGAACCACTATTAAGGCCTATCTCATGGTAAGAGCAGTGAAATGTCACTATTTCTCTGCACCTATTGCATCTGCAGAGTGCCACCCAGCATAACTGTTTAAAACTCACCTGATCCTTCCATGGGTAGGAAGGTTCAAATGAACATTTACAGTGGTGGTTGGAGGAATTTGTCACCCTTGATGTATAAAATTGTTTAAATTCATACTCAGTTGGATTCCAAGCATAGAGGTAGGTTGTTTGGAGATGCCCAGGGAGCATACTTACTCAATCATCTGCAATTAGTTTAACCTTGTTGGTCCTGAGGAATGGACAGGATCCTCAAGGCTGTTAATGTGATTATTTGTTTATTAGATCTTAGCCCCTCCTGATTGCTAAAAGCGTCCAGCAGAGTGACTTGCACCTGGGTTCTGTATTGATGCAGGATGAGGTATTTCCAGGACCATTTAAGGAAGCCTTGGTCCATCCCTCTCCTTAAGAATCCCACTTGCCTAGCAATTTCCATCCAGTTTCCCACTTCCCCTTTTGAGGGAAGGTGGTGGAAAAAGTGGTGGTGTTGCCACTTCAAAGGGTCCTAGATGAAAAAGATTATCTGGAGCCCTTTTAGTTGAATTTCAGGCCTACTTATGGAACAGTGACAGCATTGGTTTACTTGTAGATGATCGCTGGCTGATGTGGGATGAAGGTAGTACATCGATCCTTGCTCTTCTGACCTCTCAGCGGTTTTTGATACCAAATGACCATACTATCCTTTTGAACCAGTTGTGGGAGCTGGAGCTGTGCAGCACAATCTTGCACTGCTTCAGTTCCTTTCTTCAAGGCCAGATCCAACTGTGTTGATAGAGTGCAAGATGGCCATACCACAGCCACTCCTTTGTGGCATGCTGCAGGGCTCACGGCTCTCTCTATTTTTTTAACATGCTGTCTGCACCCTACTACATTTTGACAATGTATTGGTTTTAAATGGGAAATAGTTCAGTTACAGGAATTCTTAGAAACACGTTCCTTTCTTCTCAATCAATCTTGAAATTCTTCAAATGCCTGGAAAAGAATCACTTTCAGTTTTAAGAACTTAAGAACTCACCAGGGCCACTCCAAAAATTGTCACCAATCGTGATTTTTAATTTGACACAAGGGTGAAAATATTGGGGAATAATCTTATTATTTTGCTTATTTAACTTAAAATCTATTTGCTTATTTAAAGATATTGAGAAGATCAAAATCAAATGTAGGGTTCTGTCTAGATTCAATCCTTTTCTTTGTCCTGATCTCACCTTCATTTTTGAGCATGGTTTTCATGTGCCTCTAAAGGTCAAGCAAAGGCCTTGTATATCTGTCACTCAGATGATAAAGTGGACTCTAACCCCTGGAAGTTTATGCTATCATAAATCTGTGAGATTTTTAAGAGGTCATAAGTCTTTCTTTTGGTGAATTTTCTATAAGGGACACACATGCCTTATTTTCTGGAGCGTAGCAGCAAATGAATCTAATCATTAGAAATGATTAATAATGATTAAAATCAGTTGTCCAATGGAAAGTTTATTTCCAAGTTCACAAAATATAGAACTATATACCTGGATAGCTCTAAGAAATCAGGTATCCTTTTATTACTTTTGCAGCTTTGTATATTCCGATGAATTTATATGTTGTTTGTGGAGGGGCAAGGTTCTCTTGTAAAAATGAAATGCTCTTAAATTACTATCATCATTGGAGGAATTGCATTGATGCAAATGAAAAGAAAACATAAATTTGCAATATTGTTATCTACTTCCTGGAACTTTTCTATATTTCAGCTTTTCTTTAGGAGATACAATCTAGTAGCTCTGACATAACTTTCCTCAGCTTCAAAAGCTACTTACAGTAAACAGAGCCAGTGAGTTGAAATTAGGAACAAAGGATAACAAATATACTGGGCTGATAATCGCCTGGGAGACAGCCTTTATATACGAGTTCTAACACAAGAACTTCAGAAATGTTTAGGGCAGCCAATATGCATTTTCCCAGCATGATTTAATAAAATTGTGGGATGTGACTATACAAACTAGTGTAAGAGTCATTACTTTCATTAAGAATATTACAGAGAATAAATTAACCTAAAACAATAAAACCTGAGCTGCAGATATATGTAAGTCATTTACATTGTCTTGTAAACTCATTTTGGTGGAGGAAGAGAATGAATGTGTTATGGAAAAGGTTTCATTAGCACTTGCATTTCAATTGACTTAGAGGCATACCATAAGAATGAAAAGGCAATAAATATCAACCATAAATGAGAAACCGGTACAAGCTTTCCCTTTTCTGTTCCCCCCTCCTGATGTTCTGTGCCATTACACTTTAATAGTTGCCTTGCATTTTCAATATAAAATGCTTTAAAATAGGCTACAATTGTGCCATCAATGAAATCAGAAGATGGCTTTTATGTGGCTTTGTTATGTAGGTTGACTGCCAATTCCACATTATGACAAAGACGGAACAAGAGACAGCAGAGCTGTAGTGTAATGCTGTAAAATGACAACATGCCCTACTATTTCATACACGCTCAGCTTCAATATTTGTCAACTGCCTCCATTCTGCTTTCATTAAATAGCATATGGAATTAAACTGCATTTATAAACATTATGATTTATTTATAGCTATTGACATTTTAAGGTGTTTTCATTAGCATCTTCTTACCATCCCAGTGTACACACTAGGATGAGCTGCTTATTTGCGTCTCCAGGGAACTATAAGACAAACAGAATTTCCACCAGCATCTAACTGCGCAGCCAAACTATTTATATGCATGCTCTTCTGGGAATAAGACTCAGTCTAAATTGGTATCACCATCTGAATTACTTTCATTGCTTTATATTTGATCAGGTCTTGTTGCAGTCTTTTACCATCCCTTCTGGTATCATAGGCATGCTTTAAATTAAATGTGGGCAGATTTATGAATTATGCTAAAGACATAACCCTAATTCTGCATCCTTCTGAGGCCATGTTGAGTTCAAAATATGCAACTCAGCTATCCCAATTTTCTGGTACCACACAAATATCATTACATGCTTCTGGTGGTTCATGCATGGAAGTCACTCTAAAAATGCACCTTCCATCTATTGTGAGTTAAGCTAATTTCTATAGGGATGGGATTATTCTAGGTATTGTAATCTCTGTATGGATATTGAAAACATAGCTATATGTTTTCAGGACAGACAACGCACTGCAGTGCTAGAAACATTCACTTAGAATGTGAAGGTTCAGCCTTACCTATGTTTATGCTATAACCAACATTGCATTTTTTTTCTGTTAGGCTGATGGAGTAAATTATCCAACTCTTTCTATTTATATGTATATCAGCTGCACATATGCAGAATTGGGCTTAGGCAAGCCTTATTTCTCCTAGGACTAAGGTGTTAGTCTTCTTCCATTAAGGATTGTCTGCAAATAGCAATACATCAAAACAAGAATGAAGATTTATGACTTAAAATGTCAGTGATCCTAATAGTCACTTCAGAACTACATCCAAAAATAGAAGAGTGTGTGTGCTTGCAGACACACACACACACACACACGCACACAGCTTCACTATCCTGGAATATGTAAAGGCTGAATTGAAGAATCTGTCGACTTATATGCTAGATAGCTCATTTTCCTTTGTCACTGGAGTGACAGTGCTTATAAAACTGTGTTTTTCACAAAGGATTTCTGTAATGGCACTGTTAAGCCTCCAATAGCTCAGCAAGTACTTGCATTTCAGAAGCTGAATAAGAGGCATGACTTATTTCAATATGCTGAATAAAAGGGATAGATAGTCAAGGAGGACAACTTCTTAACTTCAGCAGCAGCAGTTTATAGAGCTCAGAAGGACAGACAAAGAAAACTCCACCCTGGTTGCTCCTTTCTTCCACATAATTCCTCTCCAAGTTAAAAAAAAACAACAACAAAACACTGCCAAATCCATTATTTATTCTTTTGAAACAGCAGAACTTACTTAACCCAGATTTCAATCATCTTTTGTTTTATTGATATACAGTTCCCCCATGGACATTTTTTTCAAGTTCTTATAGAAATTTTAGGAATAACTACTGGACACCAGTTCCCAAATGTTAAAAATCAAGAAATCCCATTCAAGGTATTTGAATGAACAGATGGAGAGGTCAAGTTGCAATTTACCCAACTATTTCTTGTGGATGATCAGTTTGGCAGCAACACTTAATTAACTTTGGCTGATCTTAAAAAAAACTAAGTAGTATCAGACAGGAGGGATAGATAGGGAACAACCAGGAAATCTCAGACATGAAGACTAGGCTGGGAAGTTGCACATTATTGCCAGAAAATCACAGGTAGGTGTCACCGAAGTCAACGGGACTAAATCTTGACTCATGCCAGTCTTCACCTACAGGCTAAATTAGCCTCCCCCCAGTCACTAATTCTTGATCCAGTTTACCTGGCAGAAGGATCATAAATATAATAAAGAAAATTTCTTTATTGAAAACAAGAACGAAGCCATATATGCATAGAAAATCTGTATTATAAAAGATAAGAGTCAAAGCCTCTATATAGATCTTTGTTCCAGTATACAGTAAATGTTCATTTCCATCTTTCTGAGTCAATTGCCATTATTCGGGAGATTTTCAGAGCCAGTTTCATTCCTTATAGCTCACAAGGGCTCTTTTAGATTACCGGAAGCCCCCATGTTGCTTAAAGTACAATTTCTTATAAACTAACAGTGGTATAGACACTTTTATAAATAGGACACTAATTTTAATCATCTACCTTGCCTTTTTCTTCCCTCACATTTATTGATTTAAAAACACACAAAATACACATACATATACACATACAAATACAAGTAAAACAATACACAACATGCATCACAATGATGACATCTAAACGTAATGTCTGATTTCTTATGACATCGATAACCTATATTTCTTGATATGTATTCCTTCTCTTGCCTTATATAACAATATTATTTTATTGAAATCTAGTTATTCGTTGTTAAACCTCATTTGGTACAGAATTTTATTTTGCTCTTTTGGGATCCTCTTTTTTATTTTGTTTCTTTATCTCCAACCATTGATACCACCTTTGCCAAACCAGATAGTAGTCAGATTCTTCCTTTCCTTGAATTTCCTTGGTGAGTCTGTCCATCTCAGCACATTCCATGACTTTGGATATTATTCTGTCTTGTGTTGGGACTTCTTCTAATTTACAATTTTGTGCATAGGTGATCCTTGATGCAGTCAAGATGTGTGTGATTAGATATATTATTTCTTTTTCATAATTATGTGTAAGTATGCCTAATAGGTATGTTTCCGGTTTTAATTGTACTTTTTGAGTTGTTATTTCTTCCAATTGAGTTTTAATATTGTTCCAGAATTGTTTAGCTTTGGGACACGACCACCACATGTGGTAGTATGTCCCTTTTTGTGCTTTACATGTCCAGCAGAGTGACAACTGAACAAATGTATTGGGAAACATTTTAGAGATCGGCGCCTGTGGGAGGTGCCATCTATAAAACATCTTGTAGGCATTTTCTTTGTACGGAACAGATAATGTTAATTTGTTATTAGTTTTCCATAGTTTTTCCCATTTATTTAATTCTATAGGGTATCCAAAATTCGTCGCCCACGTGATCATGTTTTCTTTAACTGTTTCCTCTTCTAGTTTATATGCCAATAAGAAGTTATACATTTTTGTTATTAATTTCTCATTGGGGCCCAGTAAAATTTTGACTATTTGATTTAATTCTTTTTGGATTCCGAATTTTTCTATATCTGTTTTGTATCTAGATTTTAATTGTAAGAATGGCCACCAGTCCATTTCCACACCTTGGGTTCTTAATTCTTCTATTGTTTTTAGTTTTCCTTCTTCATTCAAGAGATCCTGGTATGTTTTCATTTTATTTGTGTCCATTGTGTTTGGTAGATTTGTGCCATCTAACTTGCCTTTTTAAAGTACCATATCAGTTTGTTACCTGTGAATGTGTTTAATTTCACAGCTGCCATCCCTCAAAGGAAAGTATGTTTTCTCTGCAGACATGTATGATGTATGCTGATGATGTAAAACTATTCAACACCACCAACAATGTTACTACCCTTCAAACTTCTGGGAGTTGAAGTCCATAAGTCTTAAAGCTGCCAAGTTTGGGGGGCCCTGGACTAGAAGACCTCCAAAGTCCCTTTAAACTCTGTTATTCTGTTATTCCTAAACTAAATAGCTAAGACCACTGATGGGTTGCTATGGGTTCTCCCCAGTTCAGGGAGATCGCATGCAAAGCGCATGCATGAAGCAAACCGGTGGTAATACCGGTTAGAACCCACCACTGGCTAAGACACTCATTGGGACCCTCTTTCTTTTGCTCCCTCTGGACTAATGAGTTAAAGAGCTGCCTCTAGACATTCCTTTTAATGAGATTTTTAGAAACCTGCAGTTGAAAGTTCTTCATGTCTCCTTACCCTGAAGACCCAATTTCATTTGTAATTTAATCCCAGACTGATTGCCCTTTTAGCATTTCTCTTGACACTTCTCCAAAATGCACCCCCAAGAAGCCACATCTCTTTCCCTCTCCCTCTCTCTCACACACACAGAGGTTCGATTGGATCTCTCTCCCCCACCCTCCTTCCCTCTCTGCTTTAGGCTTAGAAAGTCTGCCAGCGCTGCTCCTCATTTGGCAATTCTTAAGGAGAATTGGGGGCTAGAGCCAGTTGACAGTCTCATCTCTGCTAAAGCTGAGGCTCTCAGAAAATTACAATTAAAAAGATAAAAACTAATATACTGTAAATTTAAAAAAGAAAAAGAATAGGAATATAGTAAAAAAGAAAATAAATATACAAAGAAATGACTTTCCTCTTTATCACAAGTAAAAACAATTTTAGCAACTTATCACATTCTCTTAAAATACAACAAATGATTCTTTCATCCCATATCTTTTATCAATAAAATCATTAAAATCTGATTATTTCAGTCTGCTGTGATCTCAACTCCATTTTTAGTTCAACTGTCTTCAATTCCTCATTTGTCACCCCGAAGTCTTAGAAATAACTATTTATGTGTTATTTATGTGTTTACTTTCAGCTGTACACCAGGAATGAAAACACCTAGAATGTTCTTTTGCTTACTCTCAAGTCACAAATCAGTATTGCAAAGCACTCCAAATGGATTTGCAACATCTACTGTATTACCTTCTCTAGTCGTGACTTTCATCTATTTCTCAAGCTCCAAGTCCAGGATGATTTTAAGGTATGGATCTGCTCTGTAAAGGCGACCACTATTCCATCTAGAGCCAAGCTGCTGATTTGAATTGAACCAGATCAATCATCTACAAACCAGCAACTCTATCTAGCAGCAATCTTATTTCAGTTCATTTTGATCCATGAAGTTCCTTACTTCCACTAGACACTGGGTCATGATCTTCCAGTCCAGTCTGAGTTGGTAATACAAAATTAAGCATCAGAGCAAAGATTCCAAGTAATTCATAGTAGGAGTTTTGTAAATTAGGAGCCTCTGGATATTAGCAGATAGTGCAAGTTTAAATAATTACATTTTATAATAATTCCAAAATACTACGGCCGTAGTACCTCTTCAAACCTTCTGAAAGAAGTATCATGTTTCCATGTCCTCTCAGAGATTTGGCACTGCTGTTTTGAGAGCCAGTGCTCATTATATGAGCATTTACTGAAATTCTGTCTCAGAACAAATAGCTCCAAAAATAAAAATCCATCAGTTTGCTATATGTAATTCTCCATGTTTTTGCCTGTGCATTAAGATATTTATCTGACAGTCATGAACCCATATAACATACATTTGTTGAGTTGGATATGCATTCCTTCTATTTCCTGTGTGCCAAGACTAAGACAGGAGAAGTACTTAAAGTAATTGCTATGAAAATATTGGCCTGAAACTAATGACAGAAGTTTCAAAGTCACCTTCCCGGGAATGATTAGAACATAGTTAAAGTAACAGAGGATAAGAAAAAAGACAAAATGGTAAGCAATTACTAAGCATATATAATACAGCAGAAATCAATGAACATTTGCCAGCATCAGGAATTAGATTTGTTCAGAGAAGAGGAGAAAGTAAAAAGTATTCAGATAACAGAGCTAATGGTTATTAAAGGAGCTCAGTCCTTAGAAAAGCACATAGATTCTTCTAGTATCAAAATACTTGTGCCACAGTCTCAGCACATTTGGAAACAAATATATATAATTTAGAATATATAAGTTAATAAGTTAAACTCCTGAGAAAACTCTTAAGAGCAGAAAGGTTACTTTAATTAGAGTAGCGTGTTCTGCCTTTTGTAGCTCTTCTATGTTAACCATCAAAGGAATTGGAGAAAAGGGTTTCAAGCTTTTCAGCTGATGTAATGAAAACTTAGCTTTTACTTTGATGGTGATTAGGGTAAAGTGGGCTCGTTTTATTTATTTATTTGTTAATTAAATTTATATATCTACCTATTTCACCAAAGGTGACCCTGGGCAACACACAACAAGAGTCAAACAGTGAAAACAAATATAAAAATAGTAAAAAATATCCCAAAAATTCAAAATACAAAAAAAATAAATGGAGAACAAAAGATGGTCCTCTCAACCAGTGGTGGGATTCTGCCAGTTTTAGGTGGTTCGGCTGAACCATTTATTAAATTGCTGACTCGCCCCGCCCCTTGCCCCGCCCCTCCACACCATTGGGCGAGGGGTGGGTGAGCCAGCAATTTAACAAATGGTTTGGTATTTTGTTGTGATTTTATTGGCCTTGCAGCTGCTGTGGGGCTTCAAAGGGCCACCCTACAGCTGATCAGTGTCAAAAGAAAACAAATGAGTAGACCCTGCCTGCAAAAATAAATGGGTAGACCCAGCAGTGGGATTCTACTTCGGTAGAACCGGTTGTTAAGGAGTTAAATAGTTAAGCCAGTGGTTGCCAAAGGGGGCGGTACCAGGGGCGGTGGGATGCCTTAGGGGGACGGGGCGGCAGGGGGCACTAGAGGCAAAAGGGGGTGACAAGGGGGCTAAGTGGCAAGGAGGGTGGCCCCCACCCTTTGGCCTTTGCCTCGCAGCAGTTACCTCCTTGCAAGCAAACAGCAGGATAAAACTCCTTTCAGCTTCAGCAGAGGCTTGATTAGATCTGCCTCCTGACTCTCAGCTGATACGCTCTCAGCTGTTTTGTGCAGGCTCTTTTGCAAGCTCTTGTTTTGCAAGCACTTTCCTAGCTGCAAAGAGTGATTTTTTTCCCCTAGCTAAAAGGAAACTGAAAGTAAAGCAGGCTCTGCTGCAACGTGACAAAATGAGGCAGGGAGAGAGATTTTTTTTTCTCTATGCTCACCAAAAAAGGTAGGTGCAAACAATGGGAAATTTAGTTCAAAAGAGGAGAGTTCAAGATTTTAAAACACAAAAGAAAAAAAGCCCTATTTAACTAGGGAATTGTAATAATTGAGATACTATTAATTGTATAATGTATTGAAAGCAGAAATGGTTAAGTTGTGGTTTGGAGGAATATATGGGGGAAACTATTTGGTTTATTATTATTGATAAATATAATTAATGGATTTGTAAGAAAGTGGATTGCATGGAAATAATTGGAATATTCATGTTCATATTGATTATTATACAAAAAAGATAGTTATATAACTAATTGATTTATATTAAAATGTTGAATTTGCATTAAACAACTGCAATATTACATAATTAACCAATGTGAGGATGGATATAAAAATAGATGACAATGGGAAGGGGTATAATATAGAATAGACGGGAAAAATTGAATTTGATTAAGATTAGAGATGAGGATGAAGGGTAATATTGTTTTTTTTAAAAAAATAGATGAGAAATAAATATGGCAAAAAGGAAATATAGAAATTGTAAATTTAATTGAAATGACTAAACACTGTTTAAATTTGTGAACTGGCCAAACACTGTTCAAAGAAAATATATTGTATGTTTGTATGTGTGTTTCTAATTATTGCTATTTATTCATATTTGTTCTCTTTTATTCTTTAAAGTTTAACAATTCATTCTTTATCTTAATATTTTTATATTTGTTTGGGCTCCCTTTCATCTTTTTTATTGTACAGCAATCTTTCTCCTCCAACCTACCACCTCTCTCTTTTCTTTCCTTCTTACTTTCTCTTCCCCCCTCTTCTTCTCCTCCCTACTTCCTCTTCCTTTCTCCTTCTCCTCCTCTCTTCCTCCCTCTCTTACCCTCACTCCTACACTAATTTCCCTTCCCTTCCTTCATCCCTCTCTTGCTGTATCCTTTTATGCATATGGACTACTCAGAGGGCTGAAAAAGTTATTTTTGACTGGTCCTCACACTTTTGACCAGTCCTCGAACTTACGACTGTCCTCACATTTTACGTTTTTGTCCTATCTTGTCACCATGGTGAAGAGAAGCAGTTGTGAAATGAGTGACACAGTTGTTAAGAATGCTACAATTGGCATAAATGATGACCAGTCATAAGTGCGAAGACTGGTCAAAATGTGAGGACCAGTCAGAAATGACTTTTTTCAGCCCTCTGAGTAGTCCCTATGTGCATATGGACTACTCAGAGGGCTGAAAAAGTTATTTTTGACTGGTCCTCGCACTTTTGACCAGTCCTTGAACTTACGACTGTCCTCACATTTTACATTTTGTGCCCTATCTTGTCACCATGGTGAAGAGAAGTAGTGGTGAAATGACTGACACGGTTGTTAAGAATGCCGCAATGGGCATAAATGTGAGGATGGTCATAAGTGCGAGGACCGGTCAAAAGTGCAAGGACCAGTCAGAAATGACTTTTTTCAGCCCTCTGAGTAGTCCCTATGCACATAGCCACGCCCACCCGGTCACATGACCAGCTAGCCATGCCCACCCGGTCACATGATCACCAAGCCACACTCCCAACTAAGCCACGCCTACAGAACCAGTTGTTAAAAAAAATGAATCCCACCACTGCTCTCAACCAAAGAGCCATCTGGCCAACTCCATCCAGTTCTTTGAGAACTGCAGGCCTAGTAACACAACCAAGTCTTGGGAACATTTCAAAATATCAAAAGGGACAATGACCAATCTAATTTCAGGATGGACAGTGCTCAATAAGGTGGGTCCTACAGAGCGGTGGGAATCAAATAATTTAACAACAGGTTCTGTGGTCATGGCTAGGTGGGCATGGCTAGGTGAGCGTGGTTAGGTGGGTGTGTGACTGGGTGGGCATGGCTATGTGGTCATGTGACTGGTTGAGGGTGGCCAACTTGACATCATTCACTCCCACCCAGTCACATGACAGCCCCCAGCCATGCCTACCAGGTTTTGTAGCTCCCTGTATTTTCTTTTAAACAGGTGTATCTCTGTGTGTGTGTGTCTCTTTCTCTTTCTCCCTCTCTCTTTCTCATCTCTCGTGTGTGTGTGTGTGTTGTGTGTGTGCGTGCGCATGCGCATGTGCACAAGTGCAAGCCTGATAGAGGAGAGAGCTGTCAACTTCCCCAGCACAGGAAGGGGCTTGAGGACATATCATGGCCCTGAGTGCCAATATCACAACTGCCCCTTTCTCCCCCCCCCCCTCTTGTTGCAGTCTCACTCTCTTCTTCTTGTCCCCTCCCCCATGAGCTTGCCATTCCCCTTGTGGCATCTTTGGGGCTCAAGACTATCCTTTCTTCTCTTTCCCAAGGCACCAGCTTTAATGGAGGGGAAGCAAAAATGGCCAAACAGCATGCATTCTCCTGGACAACTCATCCTGCAGCGGCAGCAGGTGGGATCTAGGCCCATGTTCTAGACACTTGTTCTGCTCTTCCCCCCTCCTGCTCCCTTCCAATGCCAGCAGGAGCGCATGGCATTGCCTGTATCACAGGGTTAAATTCTGAGACAGCTGGGCTGCTTGGCTTGCCCTGACAGATCACCTTTTTTTTCTTCCCTCACCTTGTTTTTTTAACTCACCATTTTAGAGGCAGTGTATACAGGCAAATCCCGGGAGGCATGCATGCATGGGGCAAGGGTCTTGGTTGCCCTGCCCCCTCCACTCCACTTTTTTTCTGCTCTCCTTTTCACTCAATGGCCGCCGCCCCCCTTGACACCACAGCACATTACCTGTAGGGAGCCTCAGTCTCAAAGATCATGCAGCAAGAGAAAAGGCAGCCACGTCTGCTGCTGCTGCCTTCTAGACAGCTGCCTCAGGAATGAGGGGGAATAAAGAGGCCAGCCAGCAGGCAAAAGTTCACTCACTTGCTTTGCTCTTCCATCTTCACTGCCTTTTCTCTCCTTGTCTTGCAGCCAGCTTTCTCATTTAGGGAAAGGTGCTGCAGATCGGGAGGACCACATGGCAAAAAAAAAGGCAATGAAATTTGCAAGAGCGGAGGTGGGACAGCAAAGCAAGCGATGCTTTGGGTTGCCGGATGCCTATTTATTCCCCCTCACTCCCAAGGCAGCCAGGTAGCACAACACAAGGCCGCAGAGGCTTTATAGTGTTTCTGGAACAAGGAAAGCTGCTGCTGCCATTCCAGTTAGCGGGGGGGGGGGGGGGGGGGAAGCCCGGGCCCCCCCCCAACCTGAGGGGGGGGGGGGGGGGGCTCAGGCCAGCTGGTAGAGGGTGATCATTCCTTCACTTGTGGTCTCAGGCCAGGGGAGGCAGCAGGGTGAGCAGCGGAGATCAGCAAAGGAAGGCTTATCACCTATGCTGCGGGCGTGACTCTTTTCATCACCCAAGGCTGATGAGGTGCGATAAGGAGTGAGTGGAAGGGGCGGAGCAGGTGGGGAATTTAACAACCAGTTCTCCTGAACCGACCAGAAACAGCTGAATCCCACCACTGGCCCCACAGAAGGCCTATACTCATACAGGCAAACAAACAAACAAGCAAACAAACAAATGTAATAAATACCTTAGACACATTCTGTGGAACGAAGATAGAAAGCATAAGAATATAAACGTAACACACACATTAATTAAAATGCAGTTACAATCATTTTAAAAATATAAAAGCAGTTTTAAAATATAATATAGATAGATAGATAGGTAGATAGGTAGGTAGGTAGGTAGGTAGGTAGGTAGGTAGGTAGGTAGGTAGATAGACAGACAGACAGACAGACAGACAGACCTCCGGTTGACGTCACAGCGGGAACGGCCGGAAAATAGTGGAGCTCTGCCAGGCTCCATGAAATGCAGCCAGCAACTGATTGCCGGGAGACCCTATAGGGTCAAGCTGCCCTGGATGGGTGGTGAAGAAAGGAAAGGTGCATCATCAATCATGAGGAAACCACAATTTCTTCGTTGATCCGAAGAGAGCTCTCCCAAACGGCAGCAGGGACAATGACCATTTTGGTCAGCCACAAGCTGGGACAAATGGGACACTAAGATTTTGTGTTGGAGTGGTCCGTGGACAGAGCAGTGAAACTGGGTGAGATAACTTCCAACTTTTACCTTAGAGATTTAACCAAAGTAAAAAATTCCAAAAAACAATCTCCAAACATTAAGAAAGCGGTGATTGGACTTATGGAGAAGGATTAAAAACTAAAAACTAAAGAGAAAGATTAAAGACTCAGATGCAAAAGAAATATCTAAAGGATGCTTTAAAACAAAGAAAGCCTGGAAAAAATTGAACAACATTGTGAAAAGTGATTATTGGGAGAAATTGATTTTCTAAACTCTATTTTTAACTCCCTTGATTGGTTGACAATCAGCTGTTTTGAATTTTGCACTGTTGAATGCTGGAATCCGGAACAGGGGAGCCATCTACTGGAGGAAGAAGATTACTGCAACATGGGAAATTTAAGTGAAAGTGATAAAAGGAGAGAAAGTAAACAACACCTGGAAGGCTATTTGACCTTGACTTTATCTTAGTAGGCAATTTGGATGCTTGGAAATATTTAGTGAGCTGTTTGAAGATCTTTAAGGCAAACTGAATTGTAAACACTAAAACTTCATTGAAACTGTTCATTGAAAGATAGATTTGAAATACTTGAGGAAACCTGGTGGGCCAAGCTGGATTTGGTTTTCTAACATCACTTGATAGATCATCCTATGAGGCAAAAGAAAAAAAAGAGAAAAAGAAGAAAAGACAAACAAAACTTTAAAATTTGGACAATTGAGAAGGTGTAAACGGGAAATTATAAACACTGTAAAGTATACATTTATAGCTTTTAAGGACTAGAAAGCTAAGGGACTTGGAAGTATAATTCTGGGATTGATTAAATGTTATCAATAATTGACTTTTTTGAGTTTTATTAGGATAAATATTAGGATATTGGAATATTAGAAATGTACTGAGTAATTTTTAATACATTAATTTGGTACAAAATAACTCAGCAGGAGACAATAAAGTTCTATGAAGAAATGTTATGGTTAGGTTAAAAGTATTTACGAAAATGTGACAAAGAATCATAAGGAGATGGTGGGATTGTTCAAAGATAAAAATGTGAGTGTAGAAGACCCTCAACAAATGGTGGGAAAAGAGGAACATAATATTCAGAAGACAGATGAAAAATTAGAAGAAGTGGTGGAGGAGACAAATCAAAATAAGTTACAAGAAAACAAAAACACTGAAAAGATAGTAACAATAAATAGTAATAATCAAATAGATAATTCC
The DNA here is from genome assembly GCA_012654045.1 of Ptyas mucosa. Taxonomy (NCBI): domain Eukaryota; kingdom Metazoa; phylum Chordata; class Lepidosauria; order Squamata; family Colubridae; genus Ptyas; species Ptyas mucosa. The sequence continues at coordinate 14,426,903 of WNWU01013639.1, forward strand.
TTAAGTACTTACAATAGAAGAGAGGGGAAAAAAGGAAGATTTTCCAAAAATGATGAAAGGCTTATGGATGGGTATCCAAATTATGGAGCAGAAGGGGATAAGGGATAAGGCAGAGGAAACATTCAGTCTATGCAAAAATGTTAGAAAGAAATATAGAATCCCAAGAAAGAAATATAAAAGAATCAGCAAAAAGTCAATAAATGTTGAAATTCTAAAAAAAAGGCTGAGAGATGACTGATAGACATATAATATCTTGCAATATTGTGACTGTATTAAAAACTAATAGAAACAAGTAAAAAGTATAAATTGGGAAAATAGTAACATATATACAGATATATAATAGAATTATTATAACCCACAAATATACTAAGGTTAGGAGGTGGAAGACCATGATTAGGTATATTTAAATGTATTATTATGATTAACAATGTGCAAAAAATATACTGGAATTTATAGCTTTCAAGGACTACAAATTCAGGGGTTAGAGATATATTTCCGGGACTGATTAAATCTTATTAACAATTAGTTTTATGTGTGTATATAGAAAACTGAGATATTGGAAATATGGTGGAACTTTGAGTAATATTTAAAATATTAAAATTTTTAACAGGGGTCAACAAACACATTGTATGAAGAAATGTAATTGATGTTTAAATATATTTTTGGAGAAAGTGATAAAGAATCATAAAGAGAGAATAGTACTATTTAAAGATAAAGAGATAAATATGGAAAAACCCCAACAAGTGGGGGGGAGGGGAAATAAGTACAAATTGGGAAAATAGTATTGTATATATTGATACACAAAAGAATATATTATAATTATAATGGGCATATTAAGGTTAGAAGTTGGAAGATAAGAACTATGTATATGTAATTGTATTATTATTGTTGTTGTTAGCACTGGGTAAAAAAAACATTGACCCACTACTCTGTCCACAAAATATGTTGGTTGTTAAAGGAAAGCTACAAATAAAGCATATACTATACATATGCATATGTCGTGAAAGCGACTGCCTGAGGGTTCCTGGATTGGGGTTGAAAGGTGAAAGGAAGCAGTATGCTCCTTCCCATATTTGGGTAGACCAGGTTGCTTTAATAGAAAACTTAATATAATAGAAAATTTAATATATATAATTTTCCTTGACATTCATGATCCTGTCTACATTTTCAGACTATGAAACAGAAAAAAAATAGATTGTAACTGAACAAACATTGCAAACATGAAAGACTACAGTTAGTATAGTGTTAAGTTCCAACAGGATACCTTTATTAGTTTATGTAAAATCTTATTTTCTACAAAATGACATTTTATGCCATTTACATACAGCAGAACTGAATTTGGTGGAAATTAAAAATGAAGCCTCTAATCAGCCTAATAAGATGTTGTTAATTGAAGAAGTGGGCAAGAAGCCATATATAAAAGGCTAGGCTTATTAAACTTATTAAACTTAGCCTTTGAAATATCTAATTTGGTGGATGGTTCAGTATGGATTGATCCTAAAAAGAATGACTTAGAATCAGGATAGATATGGATCACTAACATATCTTATAAATGTCTGTAGCAATATTTGGAAGAAAAAAGAAATAATTATTTGCCCAACTGTTTGTCTAGAAACTTAATTTCGGAAAAAATGGGAGAGATGAAATATGGACAAAGAGTTAGAATTGGACTATGTTTATTAAAATGACCTGAAAACTGACCGTTTAAAGAAGATTAGGAAATAAACTGTGATTTTGCAGATGAGCTAACCCTACTCTAAAAAACCCTATTTTTTTAGAGGACAGAAAAAAGTCCAAAATCAGCATATCATATCAACAACTTTCCACCAAGGCAGAAGAGAATGACAGGTGACAAAGTGTGCTCCTAATGACTTCTCTGCCTATAGATAATCTCCTCTGTCCATCCTCTTATAGCCTGTGAATGACAATTGCTATTCTGCTAGTGTTACCAGGTTAACATCTAAATCTTGCCAACCTTCCCTCTTCATAGCATAGCTGTGAAAATTAGTTGAAAAGTCCACTGAATCATCTCAGCCTTTAGTTGTAGCCCCAAATTCAGAGTATGTCAAACAAGGTTGATGTATTGATAACCAAATCCTTAAGTAGTAAAAATCAACTTTCCTAATAAAGGTGCCTTAGCAGTATATATATGCACATATATGGATGCAAGTACTGAACTTGAGCCTTAAAAAGAGTTGTTTGTTTGATTTGTCTTCTGCCTATTTGATCTATGAATGAGCTTGCTCTTCTTATGAAATATCAGGTTTATGATTTAGTTTGTCTGAATTCATGGATCTAGAACCAACAGCAAAGGAAAGCGATAGCTAAAATAGAAGAAAAAACCTATAATTCAGAGCTGAATTGTGGAGTCCTTGGTATTCTCTGAGCTTACTTATTTAGCTGCAGATATTTCATTATCCAATGAATAACATAATCAGTGAGCAGTGATGAAGTTACCTAGTCAGGTGATGAACTTTCTACAGTCACCAACCAAGGTCCAAGAGCACCAAGGACTTCACAGGTAGGGCTATGTTGGCCAATTTCAGCCTTACCTAATTAAAGAGGACCTGGTTGCCAGAGATCATTTATTACCTCTCGTTAAACTAACATAATGTGTTGTACATGAGACCATTATAAACATTACTTGGAAATGATCAAGAATGTAATGCCTCATGTATTAACCAGTGCCTAATGTTGAGAATATATGCTATAACAGCCATATTGCAGGTCTATGCTAGTTGCCAGTTGATTTCTGACTACAATCTAAACTGCTGATATATAACCTATAAAGCCATTTATAGCCTGGCATCTGGGTATCTGCACAATTGTCCCTCTTCAATCATTGAGGTAATAATGCCCCCTCCCTGATGGCTTTTAAACACTGAGCTCTTTCAAAGAGTATTAAAATTAACTTCATGATTTGTATTATCTCTTATTTCAGTGTTTCTCAACTTTGGCAATTTGAAGATGAGTGAACTACAACTCCTAGAATTTCACAGCCAACATAGGAGTTGACTAGGGAACTGTGGCATTGAAGCCCACACATCTTCAAGTTTCCAAAAGAAAACACTGTTCTATCCTTTCATATCTGTTTTTGCTTCTTCCTTTTGTCCATGTCCTGCCTACCCAGCAATTTGAAAGCAGGCAATATTGTGAAAGAAAGATTTAAACTAGGCAACAAGAGCTATGGATTTGATTTTGTGAAAAATGAATTGGAAATCCTACTGTGTGGTAGTGATGAACATATCAGGGGTGAAATGCTCCCAGTTCGGACCGGATCGCCCGATCTGGTGGCAATGGAGGTGGGTGGTTCAGAGAACTGGTAGCCAAAACCCCCGCCCCCCCCCCCCCATGCCCAGCTGAGCTGCACAATCACCAGAGGCTTTTTTTTTAACTTTTAAAAGCATATTTTCTACAACCTCTTCTGCAAAAAAATGCTTTTAAAAGTAAAAAAAAAAGCCTCTGATGATCGTGCGGCTCAGCTGGGATCGTCAAAGGCTTTTAAAAGAAAACCCCCCTTTTTTTCTTTTAAATGCCTCTGATGATCCCAGCTGAGTTGCCTGATCAGCAGAGGCTTTTTAAAAAAGAGGCTGGGATCGTCAGCCTTTTGAAAGCATTTTTTTACAATATCTTTGCCGAAGAGGTTGTAGAAAAAATGGTTTTAAAAGTTTTTTTAAAAATTGGCCACGCCCATCCAGTCACATTAACAACCCCCCCCCCCCAAGTCATGCCCACAGAACCAGTAGTAACAAATTTTAGATTTCACCACTGGAACATATTATTGGTGAGGTATAAAAATTGTTACTGAAATTGAACTTGGATAATGACTATGTAAAGCATTGTATCATTCAGTGGACAAAGAACTTGGATATAATATAATGCTTGAACAATGGGCGAATATGCGGACGAAAGGTTTACAATTCACATTAAATTATAATTTGAAAGAAAACTTTTGTAAGATGAGATACTATTGTTATCTAATACCAGACAAATTGTCAAGAATATTTATAAAGGCATTTCAAATGAATGAGGAAAGTGTAAATGTAAAGAAGAAACTTTTTATCACTTATGTAGGACATGTGACAAAGCAAAGAAATATTGGAGCAGGATTTATATCTTAATACAGAAGATTTTTAAAGTGAACATAAAAATAAAACTAGAGACTTTTCTTAGATTTAATGGATAAAAAAAATTGGAGAAAAATGGAATTTGATGTTATATATTTTGATGACAGCAAGAATACCTTTTGCACAAAAATGGAAAGATACTTTGGTTCCCACAATGGACTAATCGCTGCAAAAGTTGATGAAGTTAGCAAAGATGGCTAAATTGATTGCTTTGATTAAAAAAAAGAACACAATTAATGTTGTTTCTACTTGAAAGCTGCTTTTGGACTTGTGCTTGACCTGGAAAAAAAATGAAACTTTGATTTTGGATTTTGCTTATTAGGTAGGTTTGCTATTATAGAAAGCTGAGGTTTTATGTTATTATTTTATTCTACTGCCTCAAAAGGGATCAGAGGTCAATGCTTTTCTTTTCCTCTTTCCTCTACACTTTTCTCTCTATCCCTTTTCCTCGCTTATTTCCCCATTATTTTTATTTTCTTTGTATTTCTGCATTTTATATTTTGTTAAACTAATAAAATACTTTTTAAAAAAAAGGAAAGCATGCAATATTGTGAGTAGATAAGTGAATACCACTTTGGGGGGGGAGAACCTAGCTGCATTCTTATGTGCAGACCTCAGAAGCACAGAGCTGGGCCTGGGTGGATGTGAAGCATTGCAATGTGAGGTGAGGTGAAGCGAGACCAGCAGAGGATCCCGGAAGAGCCAGCAACCAGAGCACGACTAGTTAACCCTACAAACTAGCTTTACGAGAATAGAAGCACAAGCACCAAACAGAATGAAGTAGCAGTCTAGGCTCCCAAGACTATATTGAATCTAGCATTTGTAGATTTCCTTGACATTGTATGCCCTATGCTAAATAATTTGTCCATGTGATTCTTCTAGATGATTTATTGTTCATGATTTTATGATGTTGATTTAAAATAATTTACACTGACTATTTTATGGACGTTTTCATTAATTTTTCATATCATAGAGGCCATTGAGAGTATTTGAATTGTAGCAAACTATAAATGTGATCATTAATAATATGTAGAGCCTTGGATAGTACAGTGGTCTAAAGCCCTGCTATTAACATCAGCTGCCTGCAATTATTGCAGGTTCGAATCTCACCAAGGCTCAAGGTTGACTCAGCCTTCCATCCTTTCTAAGGTAGGTAAATTGAGGACCCAGTTTGTGACTTTGTATAAATATACAAAAGTATGAAGGCTATTGCTTAGCGCATTGTAAGCCGCCCTGAGTCTCCAGAGAAGGGCGGCATATAAATCAATTTTTTTAAAAAAAATGTATGTGTCTTGAACCACAGTGTCATATACAGGGGTTGGATGGGAAACCGTCACCAGATATTTTCCAGATGCCTAAAATAAAAGAATTAAGTTAAAATTGGGTCTCATGGAAGTCAATATGAATAATTAATCATAATGAAGTTCCATTGATTTCAGTAGAATTCAGCATAATTAACTGAGTGTAGCAGCCAGCCAGACATTACAATCTTCCCTTCATTCACCTGGGAAAATTTCTATCTCTTTTAGCCAATATAATGGAACACTAAACCCTGGAGTTTTTACATAGATCTAATCAGAATGCTCTTTCTCAGGAAAACACAAAGACTAAATGAGTATGAGCTTGGGTTGATTATCAATGAAGATTAGGGGTGTCAAACTTGTGGCATCATGTTGTCATCACATGATGTATCATGACTTTTCCCCCTTCGCTAAACCAGGGGTGGCCGGGGCCAGTGTATGATGCATCCGGCCTGTGAGTAGCGAGTTTGATACCCCTGGTGTAGATGACGGCAGGCTAATGTTTTGAAAGTGAGGGATAAAGATACAAAAACTCAGTTTCAAATCATTGTCAAACACATTGGCTGACCTATGAGTAACCACTATTGCTCATCTGAATTTAATGCTCAAAGTTTTAGTGAGGAAGGTAAAAGTGGGCTGGTTTTATTATTAAAAGAATAATGCCCAGGAAATGGAAAATATAGAGCACAGAGTTATACTATAAGTGGAAGAATAAAGATTTTTAGATTTATCTGTTCTGCCACCTTTAAAATGGCAGAAAAGGATATTTTTAAAATCAACAGCTAACTTCATCTTCCAATTCAGCTGACTTCCATGTAGGAAATGGGAGACAGGCATTAAGAAATGCCTCGGAATAAGATTTTAAAAATCAGTCACAGGCTTAAGAACTGATTATACAAATTGATATTCATATATCAATTGGAAAGACAGGAATTTCAGATGGGAAAACATGTGGACGAGGATTCTAAAATTTACATTAAATTATAATCTAAAAGAGAATTTTTACAAGATGATGTATTTAACACCAGATAAGTTATCTAAGATATATAAAGGTATGTCAAATGTATGTTGGAAGTGTAAAAACAAAAGAAAGCCCTTTCACCTTCTATAATGGACATGTGATAAAGCAACAAAATTTTGGACTATGATTCATATTTTAATACAGAAAATCCTGAAAACTGAGATAAATATGAAACCAGAACTTTTCCTCTTGGGTCTAATGGAAAAAGAATTGGGGAAAAAGTCTGGAACTTTGTTACTATATATATTGACAGCAGCAAGATTATTGTATTCGCAAAAATGGAAAGATACTTTGATTCCTACTATAGAAGAAGGGTTGCAGAAGCTGATGGAGTTGGCTGAAATGGCAAAATTGACTACTCTGCCCAAAGAATCTGAATTTTGATCACATGACCATGGGGATGCTGCAACAGTCAAGTGAAAAAGTCACTTTTTTCAGTGCTATTGTAACTTTAAATGGTCATTAAATGAACTGTTGTAAGTCAAGGACTATCTGTAATATTTTATTCTGTTCTATTCTGTTTTATTCTATCTAAAAAGAAATGCCTTACTATGCATAATTATCAAAAAAATGAATTATTTAATCAAAGATCTTGTGGATGTTTTACAGCCAGCTTTTCTGTATCGTGGATGTTATTTTTTCAATTGGAGAGAAATGTATACGTTTACAAGTAGTAGAAACTGGGAGCAGTATTTAATATTTGACCTTGAGTAAAAATAAGTACTTTAATTACATGATCTTCCAACTAGAGCACTTTTTCAAATCAATTTGTACAATCTATTTTAGGTTGAATCACCAAGTGAGGAAGAAATAGTATTTTACCTATTGCATGCAAAGGGAACAAAATGATTGAAAGAATGTGAAAGCTACAAGTTACCATTTCTGGAAAATGTGGTTTTATGACCAATAATTTTTCATCTTGGTAACCAGACCATATGAATCTTGTTTGCTCTTACAAAAGGAACTGGTGCTAGTTATTAACTGAAATCCCCAATGGCAATATCACAACCAGAAGGGGAAAAAATAAGAATTTAGTAGGCTGAAAATAAGCAGTTGTTGTGGTTTGTTCCATGATTTTGTGAAAGGATGGTTTGTGGACAATGATGAGAAGTGAATAGGATTATGTTATGAACATCAAAGGGAGGCTAATTCCAGATATGGAATGATGGCTTTGTAAAATCTATGTTAAACATATTATTTACTTAGCGTTCCTTTTTCAGAAAACTGAAATTTAGTGCAGTCATGTGGGATTCCTAGAACATAGTTCATTGTTCACCCTTGTAGAGAAATCAATTAAAATAAAGTTATTAATAGATAGAAAAGAATAGAAGAACATGCAATAGATAGGGAAAAAAAGATGAATAAAAAATGGGGTGAAAACTAATTTGGCTGAGCTATGAAACTGCTGCTAAATAGATAAATGTAATGATATTATTCTGTTATATCTTAGGTCTAAGATAAAAGTCAGCATCCCAGGAATGTAAAATATTTTAAATTCATCCCACAAAATAGTAGCATAGTGAGGGATATAACAGACCTGGCAATGTCTGGCAAACAATACATCTTTCTGGAAAATAATTATCATTCTAGCAAACGCATTTTATTCAGGTGATGTAATACATCATCGATCGTTTTGGAAAGTGAGGTCAAGTCAATTAACTGTCAAGATACTTGTAAGTTAATTAGCTGGTGCAATATTTTGAGTTATATTTCTGAGAATTGTTAAGCACCCATGTTTTGGATTGCTTGAGATCAGATTCTTACTTCTTACAATATAAAAGTGAACATATTTATATTAAAACTTTATTATAGACACCTGCAAACACAATGCAAACCCTATGAACAGAAACTGTTCAACAAAAGCATTTTCTAGAAATAATTTTCAGGTACAGGAAAAAAAGAAACTTGAGCAATAATAAAATAATATCCTGGGCCAAATAGATGGGGAAATTCTGCCTTTAATGTCTCTTAAAACGTCCTTGGTTAATCCATTTTCTCTATCTTGGCAAAGCCAAATAGGCTGCTTGTGAATAATTCACTCTTAAGCTGTATAAATACGATAGCATCATACATTCGAGAAAGAAACTAATTACAATAATGGGCTGGAGTTTGATAATCCAGAATATTGTTTTCTAATCTAATTCCTTTTCTGAGATAATTACTCAGAATCAGCCACTGTCAGGATTATAAAAATAATCAGATTGGAGGTAGGAGCTGCTGATAATATCTTAGCGTCCTATTTCTCCTCCCGATAAGCAGTTCCAATCAATTCAACAACTGAGAATTGTTGGCGATTATTCCAAATGCCGTTTAAATGCATCATTTTACATTTGTGTGTTTTGAACTTCCATTTCTTTGTGGAATACACACACACACATATACACACATACATACACAATAGATTTGAAATGCTGTTTTTAAAATAATTATCTGAGAGGAGGCTTTTATTGCAGAAACCAATTCCCTGCTTCCTTAACAATCCCCAGGTTTGCTTTATGATATGTTCAAAAGCTTGACAACCGACTGGGCCTTAAATGCTTCCCTTTGAGTTTTGAAAAAAGAAAAATAGAAAAGAAATGCATTTTTGAAACAAGTCAACTGCTGTGCCGTTGCATGTAGTTGATTATCTGCCAATGCTTAAACTGAAACATCAGTACAGCTGTTATTATTAAAAGGAAAGTTATTGGTCATTCTGAGTACAAAAGTGCAAGTAAACATATATTTTTGTTTAAGTAAACATAAAAGGTGAGCTTTAGATGGTAAAAGCAAAATATATTGTTTAAACCTGCAAATACTATATTCCAACTTTGCAAGTAAAAATAATCAGATAGAACATTAGGAGTTCTAAGAACCACACAACAAATAAGATCAAATCCAAATAATGTGATGATTTTCTCCCTATGGCCCATTAGTTAATTAATATATGGAGGTGGCTCCAATTTGGAGATATATTCTAAAATAATTCCTTCTACAATATGTGGGAGACCATGCAAATTCATTGTTAAGAGAAGAACAGATAGTAGAATAGAAGCTTGCAGGAAAAATAAGCAAAAAGAGTTAAATAAATTCTATTGTATCTTGAAATATTGGCAAAATTTTGAAAAACCACTTTCTGGCTTACACAGTCTGAAACAAAAATCATCTCAATCAAATTGACAGAAGTTGAAGAAATGGTCTCATACACCCATTTCTAAGAGATAAACTTTGGGAATAATATACAAAGACCTAGAATATTCTAGTACATATAATAAATAATAGAACAACACTGAAAATAGAATTTATTATTTTGTTAATAAATAATCCCCAATTTCATTATATATTATATTCACAGTAAAGTGGTAATATATGTCTTTTTCTACAGTTATTTTTAAGATAAATTTCCATATCACAGAAATATTTCCTAACTCAGACAATGCTGGCAATATATCATTATGAGTCCATATTTCATAAACAACTCTCTGATGGCTACGTAACTATGATACAATTAAGCGGCTTGTAAACTAAAACTATATATAAGCGTGTTGAATTTAAAGTAAATGGAATAAGCACAGAATTTCAAATCAATTCCTCACATATATGAAAAATGCCAAGAGAAGAAACACATATTCTCCAAGTACGATTTTGTGCATTTTATTCCCTCATTAAATCTTATAATGGCTCACTATCTGTGCATCTAAGGATCCTTGGTCTATCTCCTCTTTGATTAGCTATAAAGGATGCTACTTAAATCATAATGGGTTCAGTAACGTTCATGGCACTGAAAGAGGTAAAAAGTAAAGGCATCTTTATCCAATTGGACAAAGGGTTTTACATGCTGATTGTCTATTCAGCCAAGTTAGCAGTGTTTAATTAGAGTTATCACTCCTCTTTTCTTTAACAGCTGCATGATAAATGAATATAAAATGCTATATTCCATTCTAGGAATAATATTGTCTATTATATTTGGCTATTACAAATCCATAATGATGTTGTTCGGCATTGTCAGATCTTTGGACCGATTGCTTTATTTCAGCCCTAGACTGGGAAACCAAAAAAATCTGACTATCAATTCAGGGTGAATCTTGATCCTGCAATGGATCGAGTCAGTCTGATGGTGATGATTGTAATCATTATTTTATTTTAAAGCAGCAAATATGTAATATCCTAGTCTATCATCTGCAAAGAATGATTGAATATGTTGGACTTTCTTTCATTATTGATAGAATATAGCCTTTTATATTATCGGCCTTCTCATCATGATTAACACTTATATAAAAGCTTTTTATTTAGAACTGTCAGCTTTAGTAGAGGGGAACGAAAATGATCAACACATGTGACAGAAGTCTTCTCTTCGAAATTGCATTGTCCCCAAGTGTCATGTTCTAACACTGTGACAACTTTCTCACGCCTCTCTTGAATTACAAATGGGCACTCATCAAATCAGTATGATTATGTAGCTGCCTTCATACTAGTGGCTATTTTTTAAAAAACTGACATTATTTAAAATATTTGCCAGCATTCTAATAATTCATCTCTTCTCACAAAAAATGTTCCTCTTCTTACAAGAAATCCTGCCTTGTGGCTTTCACTCCCCTTTGTGGTAGAAAAGATGCCATAATTGCCATTCATATAAAAAAACTAAATTCAGGAAAAAAGATCCAAAAGATCTTTTCCTGATGATAACATCTTAGACTCAGAGAAGATGCTTCTTAAATGGAGAAAAATCAACTTAATTAATTATAAGTTTCAAAACATTTACAATTTTATTTTGAACAAAAACACTTAATTTACAGAATGACAGAATAACCATTGGAAGGGAAGTTGGAGGTCTTCTATTCCAATCCCTTGCTTAAGCAGGAAACCATTTCAGACAAATGATTGTCCAATCTCTTCTTAAAAATCTCTAATATTGGAGAGCACCCACAATTTCTGGAAGAAGTCATTTCGCTGATTAATTGTTCTGTTAGGAAATTTCTCCTTAGTTCTAGGGTGGATCTCTCCTTGATTAGTTTCCATCCATTGCTTCTTGTCCTGCCTTCAATACTTTGGAGAATGGATTGACCCTTGTCCTTTTTGTGAAAGCCCCTCAAATATTAAAACATTACTATCATGTCACCTGTAGTCCTTCTTTTCATTAAATTAGACATACCCAATTCCTGCAACCATTCTTCACATGATTTAGCCCCATCCCCTAATTATCTTTTTTGTTGCCCTCTTTCTAGATTTTCAGCATCTTTTTTTATATCATGGCAACTCGAACTGGATACAAGATTCCAAGTGTGGTCTTATCAAGCCATTATAAATTGGCACTAACACTTCACATGATCTTGATTCTATCCCACTGTTAATACAGCCTAGGATTTTATTGCCTTTTTTTTTTTGGCAGCTGCAGCACACTGCCATCTCATATTTAAGTGATTATCCACTAGAATTCCAAAATCCTTCTCACTGTTACTGCTGTTGAGCCAGATATCCCTTATTCTATACCTATGCATTTAGTTTTTCTTGCCTAAGTGTAAAGTTTTGCTTTACCCTACACTGAATTTCATTTTATTAGATAGGGCCCAGTGTTCAAGTCTGTTGTGATCCTTCTGTATTTTGAGCCTGTCTTCTGGAGTGTTGACTATTCCTGGCAGCTTGATGTTATCTGCAAATTCAATGACTTCCACTTTTATCACCTTGTCTAAATAATTGATGAAGATAATTTATATTTTTTAAAAAAAACTGGCACTTATATCTAGTTCACACCCCTTGAACCAAATCTAACTTACAGACTTTTGAGAATCAGCCAAAACCTTGCTAATACACTTGTATACACAGTATACAATTCCTACCATAGAAATAGAAAAAGGATGAGATGGGGAAGTGAATGATTGCAAAGAAGAAATGGAAGGAAGTCTTTGTGGAATGGCAACACATGAATCATTTTATGCCACTTCAGTCCAAATGGCTCAGTGAGCACTTGGCCCTAGACTAGTAATGTGGCTGAAAATTGTGATTAGCCAGTCTATGTGATGAATCTAGACTGTTCTTAATTCCCCCATGTACAATGAATGCCAATTCCAGGGTTTTCAAATGATAATGTATCCATAATTTAAAATGGGATGAATTATGAGTTAATAAATAATGAAGTGTTTAAATTGGCTTTAAAGGCCTCTTAATTCTTGAAGGTATGCTGGGTTATACTATTGAACATTGATCTTGATTTCTGGTGAAGAATTATATATTTGATTTAATAATGTCCAGACTTTATAGCTTCTTATTGTTACGGTGTCTAATTACTATTTTATTGTAGTTCACTTCCAATGTCCTTTCAAATTATATTTTATGGTGTTATGGTTTTATTTTTATTCTGGTATCATCTAAACCTTGTAGGACTTAGCTCAAATGTTGGCTTAAAAATATTACAATTGCCTAAGTCTATGACATCGACTATCATCATGAATGTTCAGATGCATTTCCATTTATTTTTTTCTACATGCCTGTCTAATAGGGTTGAATAAAGCTTTGATTTGAAAATTTGATTGAAAGTCAGCTGGATTGAACGTCTCCTTCTAATTGATGTGTCATGTGGAATCAAAACAGATGTCTGAGCCAACTCAAACAATTTAATTGTTTTATCAATGTGCATGCACATAAGATAACTTTTGAGATAACTTTTAAAATTCAGTTCAATAAGATGCACAGTTCTAAATTTTAGACACTCATGGAAAGTTGGAGATATAAAAGTACTTTCTCCTAAATCTTCATTTATCAAGTTTTATAATTTTCAAGTCTAAATTGTAAACAAGTCAAGTTACCACAAGTCAGTCCTTATCATCACTTCATCACTTTTGATCAAATTAATTTACTTGTGTGTCATTGCTCTTGTTTTCTTGGCTTTATAATATCTGTGATTTTATGGTTAGATACTTTAAATCCTATTTTGCATTCTGCTTCAGCATTACCACATCTATATTAAAAACTTCATAATGCATTTACCAATAAATGAGGAATAACTATGTTCACATAGTTGAATGTGTTATGTATAATTTGCTGTGTTCATGTAATTATGAACTCACAATTTTTCCAAATATGTACAACTCCTGAATACAACTTTTCCTAGTTTATATATATATATATATATATATATATATATATATATATATATATATCCACAAAATATCCCAAAAATGTGCCCACATCCTTTTAAAATATGATATTCCCCAATTTAAGCAGTGTTTCATAAGATATATATATATATATATATATATATATAATTGCTCCTAATATGTTCTTTTATAAATATAGACATTGCAGTATGAACTTCTAAAAATCTCATTTATCAAAATATATATCGCTTTTTGAATACAAGTGGGTTAATATGTGTATCTTTCTGTAAATATAATTGTTAGTGTTTGTTGTTGTTTTTAAGGCAGAGATTCACCTCAGTACCGGCATTTTCTGCCACAGAAAGGATTATCATAACACTACTTACAAATATGATCTCATAGAAAAATCAATTGTGCATTTCTTTTACATCTGCAAGAGGGAATTAATGTAAATGGAGCAAAGATTCTCTTTTGATAAACTTCACAATTACAAGGATTCTCCGAAATTCTTCAGAGGAATTTCTATGAATGAAAGTTCTGTATAATCCCAAGAAAAAAGCAATATAATTAACAAATGACAAATGTTTTGTTCCATCTAAATGGAAATTATAATAATATATAATTATTTGTTACTTTTTTCAAGAAGCTAATAAATCTCTTTGCAAGAACATTTGGGATGACTTTCCCTCAGGATTTGCAGAGATTTTGTCAAGTGTCAGGAAGGAGGGGTATTGTTCCAGTCATGAGTTTGACCAAGTTGTAGATACCACAAGGGAAAAAGAGAGGACAGCAGAGCTGAAAATAAAAAGCAAGCCATCAGAGAGAACAAAGGTGACAGTTCCTAAATAACGCTGTTACTCAGGCATGTGCACATCTTGATGGAGTTGTTAATTAGCTCCTTGTTCACATTTAATCCTGCTTCTCTGAAGGTGACAATGCAGAAGTAACAATGTGGACATCAGGCATTTCAATAAGGATTCTTCACTTGGGTGCTTTTCATTTTAAAAGAGAAAATGAGGGTCTCTGAGCAATTTACTATCTTCTGCTCAGCCTTTCCATTTAACCACTTTAGATTGGCATCTTATTTATTCTACAAGGCATGTAGACAACAGAAGTTCTAACTCTTTCTAAAGTTGGAACTATCAACCCCACCCACCAAATAGTTTCCCCTTCATTCAGGACAAAGGATCTATCTTCTTTTCCATATCTAACCTTTTGGTATTATATACAGTCCTGTCAGGTGGACTAGCCCAATGATATAAACCAGAACAGGAAACTGACTGCATAAAAGGCCTAGAAGTGTAATGAGATAGATCATAATAAGAAATTATTAAAAGTCTGCCTGCAGTTTCCTTTCCCTTCCTCTTATATCCCATGAACCATATAGATTCATTTTCAATCTTTTTTCTAATTCATTCCCCCTATCCTCTGAAAATACATTCTTCTGGTCTGTTGTGTGGATTGGGTGGTTTACGGGTGGGGAATTTGTGGTGGGGGGGTTGTTTGGGGATTGTTATGGGTGTTGGACCTGATCTTTGGATGTTAAGTGAATTTCGTTGTATGGGTATACTGTGTATATACCAGGGGTGAAATCCAGCAGGTTCTGACAGGTTCTGGAGAACCGGTAGCAGAAATTTTGAGCAGTTTGGAGAACCAGTTGCAGAAATTTCAAGTAGTTTGGAGAACCGGCAAATGCCACCTCTGGCTGGCCCCAGAGTGGGGTGGGAATGGAGATTTTGCAGTATCCTTCCCCTGCCACACCCACCAAGCCACGTCCACCAAGTCACACCATGTCTACAAGCCACGCTCACAGAACCGGTAGCAAAAAAAATTGGATTTCACTACTGGTATACACGTACAATGACAATAAAGTTATCATTCTGTATTTGTGTTAATACTTTCTGAATAAGTTCTCCAAATCTTCATGGCTCCATACAATAAAAGTATTAAAGCTGGAATAACTAAAAGCCACTCCCTTTGGGACTGTCCATCCTAACTGCCGACAGTGTGAATTTTAGGGGCTCTAGAATGTCCTGTAATATATAGATAACCTAGGTCCTTGTTACTGAATCAGCTTTCTTTTCCTCTCTTGTCTGTGGTTTTCTTTTTTTTTTTATTCACTTTGCCCGATTTTGTCCAGATTTTGCATGTTTTGTTAAAGTATAATATGAAATTTCAAGCTATTTTTGCTAGCTGAACTAAGTGGCATGTATACTTGGTGTATTCAAATACAGAGACTGACCTGGAGTGTTCTGGGTACAAATTAAGTTCCCGCAGCTCTTTCCAACAAATAATGCATACTTGTCTTAGCATAGATAATTGTAGGGCCATTGAACAATTCATGGTCTGTAAGACTTGTAGATCTATCTTACAAAAGAACTCAGACTTGTCTAAGAGGGCAACCTTCAATCTTTGCAGTATTTCACACAAAACGGTGGGAATTGTCTCATCCTATATTTACAGCTGTGGAGACTAAAGCAGCTTCAACAATTATTAGAGATGAACAAAGAGGCTTAGCAATCTTTTTTAGGTGTTTTCCCTTGTTTGCTCATGTGAGATTTCAGCAATTTCCTCCCATGAATTTCCTCTGAGCTGTCCTTGAGATTGCATACACTACTATCTCTTGAGATTTTGGAAATCTTTGGAATTTAGGACACTTTCAAAGATAAGTGTTATTTAACATGGAATGTCTGAAGATATTATCTATGAGTATGTGTTGCTCACAAGTAGCACATTGCTTATCTCTGCATTATTGTCCATAAAATGTCCAAGGAGACTTATGGAGATTTATGGTATGTGTAATTTTGACCCAGTTTGAAACAAGTTGTGGCTAATAATTGGGCTTAACTATAAGTTATGAGGAATATATAGATTTCAATAATAGTCAATAGAAGCTGTGTGTGCATGTACACATTAGAGATCATTATCAAGAGTCCTCCATCAAAGAAAAAAATTGTTTTCCTACTTCAAACTGATAAATGCCCCACTTCTTTCTCCTCCTTTTCCACTAGAAGATTAAAATCCATTGGCTCAATGTATGATATTTTTCCTATGAAAAATATAGCTCCTGCAGGTGTAGATTTTTCATCAGGACTAATTCTCCACCAGAAATTCTAATTGATTTAAATCTGACTTTCTATATACCAGAAAGTTATTAAAGGCAACTATGCACCAGACCCAGGGACACCCTACCATTAAAAAATACTAATATGTTTAAAATTAGATGTAATTATAAGAAATTTTTAAAAAGCTAGCTATGTGGCTAAAATCCAATCATACTGGAACAAACTCAATTTTTTTCCTGGAATAGTGCATCTGGTTTATTGAAGGGATTTCAATTCAATATCCCTATGCCAGGTTTAATTTGGAAGGATTTTTATGAAAATTTATTTACTAATCCAAACCAGGACCTTCCACATAAGAAATCATTGATCTCCTACCTTTTCAAAGTCTCCTTCCAACCTCCAGTGGCAGTATCAGAAATCAGATCTATTATTATTATTACTATCAATTACTGAAACCTAATAAGGCACCTGGGGAAGATTTCTTTACCCCTGGAATTCTTCAGGACATCTATAGATGGTGGACATACATTGTTAGAGACCTGTTATAAACAACACAGGTTGCCTCTCAGTTGGATGAGAAATCATCACTATAATTCATTCACACACACACACACACACACACATGTTGTTGTTGTTGCGAAGTCATGGCCAACCCTTCGCGACCCCATGGACAATGTTCCTACAGACCTTCCTGTCCTCTGCCATCCTCTAGAATCCATGCCTACTGCTTCAGTGATTCCATCCAGCTACCTCATTCTCTGTCATCACCTTCTTCTTTTGCCCTCAATCTTTCTCAGCATTAGGCTCTTCTCCAGTGAGTCCTTCCTTCTCATTAGGTGGCCAAAGTATTTGAGTTTCATCTTCAGGATCTGGCCTTCTAAAGAGCAGTCAGGATTGATCTCGTCTAGGACTGACTGGTTTGATCGCCTTGCAGTCCAAGGGACTCGCAGGAGTCTTCTCCAGCACCATAGTTCAAAGGCCTCAGAAAGACCATAGCCTTGACTATATGCACTTTTGTTACGTGTGTGTGTGTGTGCATGTGTGTGTATTTCTATCGAGGCACCTGGTCTACCCCAACATGTGGGAGGGAGCATTCTGCCCTCAAGCAGTCGCATTCACGAAAAACCATTTTTATACCAAATTTATATTTTGCTGATAAAGAAATAAAGGGAGACTAGTATAGATCTATTCCAAGCTATTTAGCTCTCATCAGCTAGCCATACCAAGTTCGAATCCAAGTAAGGGCATGGCTAACTGATGAGAGCTAAATAACTTGAAATAGATCTATACTAGTCTCCCTTCATTTCTTTATCAGCGAAATATAAATTTGGTGTGTGTGTGTGTGTGTGTGTGTATGAATATATGTGTGTGTGTGTGTGTGTGTGTGTGTGTGTGTAAGTATATATATATATGTAAGTGTGTGTGTGTGTGTGTGTGTATCTTTAGCCAGGTTCTACCTACGTAAGCCAAGATTTTATGCAGCCCTAATTCAGTGAAATCTCATTCACTAGTTTCTGGGCTTTTTTTCTTCTAGCAGCCAGCAGACTCTTTGCTGCCCATTGGGAGACTAAAATAGATCTATTTTGGCCTTATAAGGCCTCTTCAGTTAGCCACACCCTCATCTCATGTATCCTCCCTGTTGTTGTGGCTCCGACCCCCGAGCCTTCTTATCAGAGGAAGAAGTCTCCAAACATGAAGGAGAGGAGTTGGCCAGGCCTCCCTCTCCAGGACCCTCCTCTCTGGCAATGCCTCAGGTGTCTGCCGAAGAAGAAGAGATTGGCCAGGAGCCAGGTGTCTCTGATCAGTTGGATAGCGATGACAGAGATACGTTGTGGATGGATCCACGCCACCGTCAGCGAGACAAACGTACGCAGCAGAAGAGGAGGCGTGCCAGAGATTAAGCTGAGTCACTGGGCCACATCCCACAGGTTATATAAGGGAGTGTGGTGGCCAGTCAGACTCTGTGATGGACAAAGCTGAAACTTCTGGCAAGTCACTTTGCACCTCTGGAAAACGATGCCTAAATCTGCTGTGATTTAATTTACGAACTGGACTGTTTAAACTATGTGTATTTTGTTTGTGTTATCTGGTGGAGGAACAACCCCTCCTTTTTGGAGTAAAGTTCTTGGCAGGCAGCTACGGAGTTGCTGCCAAGTTTCTGATAACTGACATTGGGTGTTTGAAAAGTTATTTAACCCCCAGCTGGCTGTTTGGGTGCATGGGTGAGATGGGAACAGAACACCTGTAAAGGTACAATATTTGTTTTTCTTTCTTTTGGGCAGCAAAGAGTCTGCTGGCTGCTAGAAGAAAAAAAGTCCAGAAACTAGTGAATGAGATTTCACTGAACTAGGGCTGCATAAAATCTTGGCTTATGTAAGTAGAACCTGGCTAAAGAGAAATACACATAAAACCTATGAAAAAGAAAGAAAAACAAATGTATGTATGTATGTATGTATGTATGTATGTATGTATGTATAAACATCCTGTTTCCCCCAAAATAAGACATCCCCTGCTAATAAACCCAGTCGGGCTTTTGAGAGCATGGCAATAAGGCCAAGCGCTTATTTCACAGTTCAAAAAATATATAAGACAAGGTCTTATTTTCGGGGAAGCACAGTGTGTGTGTGTGTGTGTGTGTGTAGACAAGGGTGACTCAAAAATTATAAACTTAAGTGTTGTTGGAATCATGGCTAAGATGTATGCAAAATACTTTTGAATAAAATAGACTTTGTATTGAAAAAAAATTCTTAGTGGAGAAACAAGCCATATTTGAAGTTTCAAATACCATCTTCACCTATAAAAAGCCATCATTTTCAATTTGATCATGGAAGAAAGGACTGACCTAGCATATATTATCTCAACCTGGCTAGGGAAGTTGGGGCAGAAAGTCCTTTCAGTGGCCCAAATGGATTGCAAGTGTGTTCAATCAACTGAGAATTTCAGTGAAACACATATTGTAAAATGGTCAATGGAATTACATCCCAAGCTTAAATTTGAACAGATTTCATTTACACAGACTGATTCTGAAAGATGCAAATTATTCAAAATTAAGATTTTATTTAAAATGAGGTCCTCTTCCATTGTTTAAGATTTTTGTTAATTACACATAACTAAGCATTAACTTTATTATTAACATTATTGTAAAAGTGGAGCTGCAGTTTTTGAGATAGTCCCTATGAATGATCTTGCCATTTTGGACTTCATGATTCTAATTTATGGCTCCACATAAAAATAGAAGAGAAATCTTCAGGATCGACTGTTTTGAAAAAATGTGAGTCATATTCCATCAGAAGAGAGGAGTTTATATTCTAGGTATGTCTTTCTATAAAAGTAAATCTACGAAGACCGCATGGAATATATGGATGCATTTGGTATCCTCCCATTCAAGAACCTGAAAGGCAGTTCTCTATATTTGAGAAAATGAGGTTTTCTGACATTTTAATGAAATATTTTATGAGTTATTCACTTAATGTATCAATGACCCAAATATTGGTAAACTTTCTATACTGTAGGCAGAAATTTCAATATGAAATGTAAGGACCTAAATGTAACTATGTTTACAAAGACTGATATGCAATAAAGAAACAAAGTAGATGAATGAATTTTGCAACCACTTCAACTACAACATAACCATTAAGAAAAGATTTGTGTCCAGACATAAATCTCAAATTCAATCTCCCTTGAAAGAAAGGCATGAAATTTGTCAAGCCTATATTCCTTTCAGAAATATTTATTGTAGTATAGGCCAATGTTTTGTTAATATTCCTATAGTGAGACAACATATTGCTTTAATTAAAATAACTCACATTAATTTAGGAAGCTCTGATGGGGATTTGTCATAGTGATTAAGGTGCTGTAGAAAGATGCAATCATAGTGAACAGGAACACAGCAGTTGTTTCTCAGTAAAGATCTCTTGACCTTACAACTCATTTATTCTTCAGCATGGCCTGCTAATCTCCAGAAGCAAATGATGTAGAACGCAGGAGGACTCAGGTCAAAACCTTGTTAGTATCGGTGCAAGAGAGCAAAGATTATCAGGGCACTCTGTAAATTTTGACAGAAAAGATGTCAAGGAAATATTATGCCAGCATGCAAAGGACTTGCTGTAAAGGGAAACTAAAGACTAGCTTGTTTTACCTTGTTCAACATTACTGGAAGTGTGAAATCTGAGAATGTGAACTCTGCATGACATGCCTGATTGCAACAATATCAATTATTTGGAGTACAGAAAGAGATACATATTTCAGGATGATGGGAATTGCAGTAGGTACATGAAAACATCAGCGATAGTGTCTATGATAGTCATAACAATGTCTATGAGAGACATTCCGTGATTGTGAGAGACACAAATGTATATAGCACTCATACAGTGGTTGCTTGGATTCTATATGACTAGCCATAATATAAAGAGCTCCACAACAAGCCTATCAGTGCATCTGTCAAACCCAGAAGTCCCAGGGTTTGCCATACCGGGGGAGGGAAGGAGCACTGGTGATGGGGGGTGTAGGAGAGTCAGAGACTGCAGCAGCATGTCGATGAACACCAAGGACCAACTGGTCGGCGGAGAGCGAGCTGCGAATCAGCAGTGCAGCAGGGAGGCAGGGCGATGTGAGGCAACTGGCCCGCCGGAATCTGGAGCTCCAGTGACAGACCAACAATCAGCCATTCCAGTCTGACGATCAGCTGTGCCAGGCCACAGAATGGCCAGGTGGCACCCAATCAGGCATTCTGCTGCACAGCTGACAATAGGGCGAGGCCAGTGCAGGTGGAAGGACATGGCTCACCCAGATAAAACAGGCAAATGCTCCCAGTGCTGACTTTACATTTCTGCTGCATTTTACTGTTAGAACTCATTGCGTGCCAGAGTCCAGCTAAATAAATCCAGTTAGTCTCCATGCAAGTAGTGTCTTAATGCTGGTTTGGATCCAGAGCTCGGTCCTTTGAGAGCATCCTTATTTGTTGGATGTTTAGCCTTATTTTTCACCTACTGAAATATGTATTGCATCTGTTAATAGAAAGAAAAAATAACAAAATCAAAGAATAAAGATAGGTTTTACCTAGAAAATACTGTTTGCTCAATATATAGTGAAGCTAAAATGAGGATTGACAAGAGCTACAACTTAGAATTAGCCTTGTAGCAATCCAAGTGCATGATCACTCTTCTGAAAATGTTAGAAATTTCTTCCCATGAAACTTGTTTGCTTTTCATTTGTATTCCTCTTTTTTTCTGGTCTGTAGAATTTAATATTTTACAATAGAAGGAGAGGCTGTGCTTCACAGCAGATGCAATATTTCACAGATTTCAGATTGCTAGTTTCAAATCCTGGCATCACTGGTTAAAAAATAAATACAGAGAATTATCTGTCTTCAATATCTTGCAAACCATGACCCACCAAAGCTAACAACAGTGAGCTAGATATACCAATGACTAGATGTAGTGTAGGGCAATTGCTATTGTTCTTATAATTATACATAGTTTTCCCCCTAAAAGAATTTAGAACAGTTTACAAAAGAGCAATAGTAATTTTCACAAAAAAAACCAACAACAACAAAGAAGTCTGTGTCAAAGAAGTCACAGTCCTTACAAATAATCAGGAGTTATTCCAGGCAACATTATAAACGGAAAAAGAGATGACCATGATGTCACAGTTTGATATAAATCTAGGGATAAAAAAGGAACTCTTCTGGGGATCCAAATAATGAATACTGAAAAAAATGTGGTTCAGAAGTTATCCCTTCTCCAATAAAGATATAAATTGGCTATCGCTATCACATTGTCCAAATACAGGACTGTGTTATATTCACCCATAGTAATCAATCTGAAATGTCCCTAAAATATTGAGTTGTAAATTAATAAACGTCTAACCTAACTTTCCTCAACTTCCTGTGTCTTACCTTGATTGCAAGAAAAGTAGCTTTGCTTGAAGAATCCAACAGATGGCAAGCAGAATTGTACTTGCTCATTAGTTTCTAAATGTTCTACTCATCTTTTCTCATGGCTTAGCCTCTTGTCAGCTCTTTGAAGCTATCCCTATATGAATAAAGCAAAAGCATTTATCACTTTCTGCATTTAGAAACTTGAAACCCAAGGTGTGATGCAGAATACTTAACACCTGTGTGTGCGGTTAGTTGTAGTTTTTTTCAATCTTAATCTCTATCAAATTTCACTGAGGAATCACAAATCTTGTCCTGATTGCCTAAGAAATATAGGTAATTTAGAATAGAATGTATCCTGCAATGGAATGAGTTACTTTATTGGCAGAACAACTGGTTCAGATGTCTCAAATCTGATATCATCGAGATATTTTGAGACTACAGTTCTTTCATTCCCAGCTGAAGTTCCTGGAAGTGCTGGTTGGAAATATTAAGAATTGTAGGTCCAGTATAGCTGGAAAGGCCAGGATGGAATGCTAAAATAGCACCACAGTGTTAATAGTATCAGTAAATGGAACTTCTGTTACAATGAGTTAATCTTTCATGAGATCTATCAATATCTATTCATATATGGTGCTGGGGATGGTGGTTACCCCAATCACTTCATCAAACTGGCATTTCAAAAGACTGAGTAAATTTGAACCAAAGCCTTTGTGCCAACTGAAAGTGAATGTAGTTGAAGTATTATTGTCTTTCAAGAAAATAAAAGATTGGAATATATGACATCATGAAAGGAAAAGAAAAAACAAGGGATGGAAAATGAAAGTTGATGAACAAAGAAACTGAAAGATTAAAAAAAAGTATCAAATACAGGATCATTTGAAAAATATTGCCTGAAGTACACAGTATGATTACAGTGACTACAAATATATTTATCTGATTTGATTATTCACTTGTCAGCATTTGAATTACAAACTTCCCCTTTCCATCTTTCAAGAAGTTAAATAAATTTCCAAAGGGACCGTTTAAAAAACAGTCACTATTTTGGTATCTCCCATTCCAGAAAACTGAGCTCCCAAATTATGCATCAGATATGTACTTTCATATATAAATCTGAACTACAGAAAGAGAAATTTAGAGAAATTTACTTATGCTGCTCATTTAAGTATATTTTTAAAAATGCATCAAATTGCTTCATTCCATGCAGGGATTCAGTGTCTCACTTTGGTTGTAAATATCAGTGCATTAACTTTCTACTGATTTTGCACCGTACCCATGAGATCAAATTATATGTCCTAAAATATGCCCTAAGTTTGTGGAAGCTTCCATTTATTTATTTTTCTGCATAACTTGAGCCTAACCCTAGGCTCCAGCAGAGAGGTACTGAAACACTGGTATATGATACAAAAAAAGTCTTTCAGGTACTTTACAAATAATAATTCATACTAAAATAAAGAACAGAAGAACAGATTGCAATTGATTTGACTTGGAATCATCTTCATCAAACATTTCGTTTCTAATTCATTCTCTGCAACTATTTCTTTCAGTTTTTCACAAGTTTCATCTTTTCAGTTATTCTCTAACCATTTTTCCTTCTTCCCACAGGTTTCCTGGATAGCAATTAGCAGACCTTTCCTATTCTATTCAGAGCGCATCCAAAACTGCTAAAAAAAACAACAACAACCAACAACAACAAACACTATCAGTTCAGTTCTGCACTGTGGTCACAAACCAAGAAGTCAAACAATTGAACAAGAAGCACAACATTTTCTTTTTTAACATTGTAGCATTTAGCTTTCTGAATGATAGAAGATATTTTTCCGAGAAATAAAACAAATTAAGAATCAACTTAATCAACAGGGTTGTAGAAAAGCCATTGCTTATATCACAAATAACCCACTTTATACCTAGATGGCAAATATAGGCCTTTGGAATACTTAAATGTTTGTACAACAGTGACTTTTGTTAGATTTTCTAGGAACAATACCTCATTCTCCCATAATATCAGCTCAAAGGTAATAATAGTAATAGTGGATTTGGCAATTCTTGGGGACAGCAGAATAGAAGATAAAGAACTGGAGAAAGTAACAAAATAACAAAGATTTGCAAATAGAAGTACAATGACTATGGCAAAAGAAAGTAAATAAATAGTACCAATAAGAATAGGTGCTTGGGTGCAATCCCAAAACAATTGGAGCACTACTTGAACACATCAGCATTGACAAATTTACCATCAGTCAATTGCAAAAGACAGTTTTGCTTGGGATCATTTACATCCTGCAACAATATCTCAAACACCATCAAACATTAACATGAGTCTATCCCAAGTCTTTTAGAAGGACTCCATAGATGGATAAAAAATTCCAAATCCAATTTGAACACCTGGCTGAAAGTGTGACGAATAATAATAATAATAATAATAATAATAATAATAATAATAATACATCAATGGAAAAGATAATAGAAGATTTACACAGACATATTAGTGTAAAGAGACATGTACACATGTCGACACTCTAGCCTTTGAGACCAACAAAGTTGATTTACCTTTTTCTCTAGTATGTCCTACTACACCACAAGTAATTTTACACTCATGTATTCAGTATTTACATTTGAATGCTTCCTGGAATAATTAAAACTTACTAAAAGTGTTAAGTAAAATATAGATCCATCTTTCCTTCTAAGCAAAATTCCTCACTTAATTTCCCCATTATGCAAATACAGGAGGTAGTGGTGGTTTTTTAAAAAATTTAAATGCCTATGCTAAATACAGTAAAGAAGCTGCTATTTATTTCTTTTATTGCTTGAAGAAACCATATAAATGAGAAGCAAATTAAATATAGACTTCAAAGGTTCTAAATCTCTTTTCCGAACTAGTAATTTTTTTTAAAAAAAAACACAAGTTAATTTCTCTCTCCACTGTATAGTAACATACAACCCAGGCAATCTGCCATGATTTTTTACTTTCTGAATAGTTTCAGATCAAATGACAATTTAGAGCATGGGAAAAAATATCCTCCATTAATGACAAATCAAACTACTTAACCAATATGCCTGATTAAATTAGTCACAGACCCCACCCAGACCCCATCCCAATTTTGCAACCTAGAAAGAAACAAGAGAGAGATGGAAATAAAGCAAAGCATGATGGGAAATTTGAAGAAAATTGGGAATGGGTAAATGGAACCAGTCTTGCTATAAAAGTTTAATACATGTTATATATGCATTGATGTTAGTTGTCTTGATTGCCACTTTGTTATTTCCTTTATTGTATTATTTATTTATCTTATTGTATTTATGTTTTGTTTTGTTTTGTTCACTATGATCACTTAGAATGTCTCTGGAACTGGGTAGCACCAAAATTAAATTAAATATTAATTTAGTAAATAAATATTAGACCTCCCACTATACATTTCATTCATAAAACAGTTTTGGGGTAAGCTAAAATTCTGAACACAACTAAACACAACCAATATCTTCTTGTTTAACATGTCATAATGCAGTAATTAAGATCTGATTAGCATTTACATTTATTTAATTTAAATTATAATCTCAGTGTTTCTAAATACCAAATGAGTAAAACTGGAAGCTTACATAAAAAAGGAAAATTGCTTATTCAAAAGTTATTATTTTCCTATAAAAGTTTCCTATATGTAAAGGAAATGTAGATTCCCTCTCTCTCAATCATGTTCCTACGATGAGAGTAACAGGTGCTCTGATTTTGAACAATCCATTCAGATTTAATTGATGTTGTTTTCAGAAAGACTGACCTCAAATTTCCAAACTGCTTTTGTCCAAGCCTTGTCTTTCTAGGAATTAAGTACTAAAAGTCTCATCAAACAGATGGTATTATAATTGTGCACCTCAAGAGTATAAGCTGATTGACTCTTCTAGGTAAAAAGGTTTACAGCCAAGAGATACACTGGGTCTTCCTGTCATTATTATGGTGTGTTTATAAAGCCTACTGATCTTAATTATGGATATAGTTCAGTTCTGGCCCCATTACTGTAAAGAGGTAAACCAAAGGGAATTTGGAGAGCACATTTGCTATTTAACATTGGCAAGAAAAACTATTAGAATTTATTAGGAAAAGGGGGGAAATGGTGTAATGCTAATAAACTGGAAGGTGGATTATTTCAAGAAAACTGGTATGCATGCTATACTATATAACATGAATATGAATAATAGCATGAGATTTTTTTTTCTTCTGTTCAAATGTGTCTTGATTCTCCAAGACTGACTGGACAAAGCAATGCAATTTTCTTCGCAAGATTTTTCAGAAGTCATTTGTCATTGCCTTTTTCCTAGGGCTAAAAGAAAGTGATTGGCCCAAGGTCACCAGCTGGCTTTCATGGCTAGATGGGATTGTCTCCCAGTTTTTAGCTAGATATCTTAACCATAATCTCAAGTTTTCTCTCTGAAAGAGAGATTATTGCCTTTGCAAATTATGTGATGAGGTGTTTTGCCCAAGAGTGCCCTCTAGACTTATTCCTCCAAACTGTGAAGCTACAGTTGTTCAAGTAACTGTTTAGAATTCTCCTATGGGTTTTTGGGTCAGCAAAAGTCCAGCATCCCATTTTGCAGGCTATAATGGTGAAATGTCTTCTGGACATGATGATGGCTTGAAGATCCCAGGACTCTCAAATAAGCTAAACCAAGTTATTAAGTCCTGCAATGCTTTATGGCTTCAAGGATAGGATCCAGATAAGCTGGAAGAGGACTGGTAAGAAAAAGATCCAGAAGTATAAGACCAAGTACTGGTGCATTACCTCATTTATTATCTCATGCTATTTATTAAGGCAGATCAATTTTCTTAAGCTTTCACACAAATCCTAAATAAATATGCTAGTACTTTAAGAATCACATTAATTTTAATGAGCAAATTCCTTAAAATGCGATAAATGTGTTTAATCATTTAATATCAGTTGAGATAACACAGTATATAACAGAATAGGATTTGAATATATTTATAAGTATATCTTACATAAAGCAGCTTCACTTATATGAAAACATGTGGACAACTATTTTTTGTTCTTCAGTAACATTAAATCTCTTTCCCTACTCTATACTTTCAAAATAAATTGCTTTTTTCTACATTCAGGGCATAGCACACCAACAGACAGATGCTTTTGTACATGGTAATTTTGTGGTTTTGACATAAATTAGATCTGCCTTCCAAAAGTCTCAATGTGAGATCAGGGTTAAATATTTGATTAGTTAATCAGTTTTTGCAACTAGCAGCTATTTCTTTCGGTATGTGTGTGTGTCTATTTTAAATATTAATCCAAAAGAAACATATATAAATAGGAGTGTCACTCAGGTTAGAACAGCAGTATGGTGTAAGAAACAAATTAAAACAGAACAACTAGGATTATTGTCTTACTTAGAGCTAAGTGTGGGAATTTTCTACAAGTGATGATCTTGAAGACTAGGAATCAAGTTAAGGGGAATTGTTATATGCAAACTCAACTTTCCTCCAAAAGATGTATTATGAGCAAGAGCCATGCAGTCCAATAAACTCATTCTGTTAATAGCTGCATCCAAATTTTCTTCCAATGAGATGATACAAAGACAAAGACAATAGCAGATCATGATTGAAATGTAGTTTGATGATAGTCAATAATACTAAAGCAAAGGAAATTATTACAGTAGAAACATTAGAAATTAAAATATCAATGATTGTTTAACATTAATGAATATTACAGTTTGTTAAACGGAAAAAAATAATGGCCATTCAATAATAGGGACAGGGTAACTATTAGAGTTGGAAATGGATTTAATTTGCTGATGCTATGTCAGAATACAAATTCCCAAAGCCTTCTATGCTTTTTATGTCTTTATACACTCAATCTATCTCTTCCAGTATAATAATCTTCCCCCCATGCTAGATATTTTATCGCTTATGCATGCAAATGAAAGGACCTCAGCTGGTGAGTCTATTTCTCATGTTCCTGAAAGTTCACTTGCCATGTTTTTGGCTTTTCCCCCTGTCCTTAATTGCATAGAACTGCTGTCTAATTCACTTACACTTAGCTAAACTGTTCAGCAGAGAGAGGTGTAAATAATTTAGAGCTAGACTAATTGAGTTTTAAATATCTAAGCATAACTACCTCTAATTCAAAATGGTTTTGCCAAATCTCCCAGCGTTTTAAAATGGAATGGTAATAGCTATGGGTGTGTTCATTTAAATACAGTATGAGCGTGTAGGTGTGCATATGCGCATATCATGAATGCACATACACATGTGTGTGCATGTGTAAGACACGTATAAATACATTTACCAACAGAAATACTTGCCTTAAGGAATACCTTATTCACATTAACCCAATGACAATTGGGATTTAGGTTATTATTTTCATAGATGAAAACTGAAGGGATCCAGCTATGATAATCCTGCTTCCACATTAGAACAAGACACTTATCTTCTCTCATCTTTTTTAAAAGATTTAGCAACTAGTGCTAGGCACAAATGGCCTTTTAAAGTTTTCTTCCAAATAGTAGGTGGGGGGGGGGGGAAATGGCTAGATAATTTTCCAATGATTACTAAGAGTAGGGGCTCCATCTAGAAATGATAGTTGGAACAATACCAGTGGGAGAAGTTCTATCATAATAGCTTCCTTTGGAATTTAATTGAAGTTTGGAAAGCCAGGAAGGCTGAAGATCACAGGAGACATGACTATGTAATGAAAGACAGGTCAGTCATATAGCTCTTGATCTCTTTGTAGCTAAATAACAAAGTATAAAACCATCATATTCCACCTAAGAGAATTTCTCCAAATTGTTTTCTGCTTTAAAAGAATTTCTAAAGTAAACATTCTTTCTTCAGACTGAATGAGAATTGATTGGGAACAAAAGAGAATGAGATTTTCTCTGCCCAGTAGTAATGGTGATTTTTTTTTTTGAGCTGCATTATACAATTGTAGTTAAAGTATTCTATCTACAGGGATCCTGTCTTCAGGTATTTCCTAAAGATCTATAGATCCTAATATTTCTAATACAGGCCTTCCTTGACAAAAATAACAGTTATATAATCAACTGAAATAAAAGAGAATCCTATTTGACTCCCTCAAACTTGGTCAGAAGTCAGACTTTCACTAATTAAACATAGTTACATTTTGCTAGATAGAAGTTTTCCTCTGCTGGAGAACCCCAAATAGTCACAATACAAAGATTAATCATGTTCAAAGAGAATATAACATTTATTGGCATTCCTTTAAAAATGTTGAGAAAGTAACTATAGGTGAATTCAGACATGAAATAAATGATTACATATCATGAGGGTACCCAAAGTCTGAGCTTGTATTTTTCTATAAGGTCTCAATGACGCTGTTTTAGGAATGGTCTGAGCAGCTATGTAGCAATGTAAGTATGCGATTGCCTGAAATTTTATGACAACCTTCTAATCTTTATCCAATAAAATGGTCAGGGTCAGGAACAGAGTTACTGTATTAAAGCAGACATAGTTATATGCATCTGGTTAAAGTGGGGTTACAGTGCACTCCATTTCTTTTTTTTCTAAAGTTTTTTTTATTAAATATACAGTTAAAAACATTGAAAATAGTGACTTTTCTGGTTCAAACATTTCCATCAAGTTTTACTTTACAACAAATACAATTCATATTCGATATATAAATATGTACAGTCTATCAAAATTCAGACACATAAATCCCTTCGTCTGGGAAAATTACTTTCAATGCCAATGCAATTTCTACCTATCACATAATACTAACATAATAATTTTCCAACTCTCAACTTATTAATATTTCTTTATCCCAACATTCCTCCTCCTCTCCAACCATTGATACATTTTATTCCAAATTTCATGATATTCCATTTCACCCTTGTCTTTGAATTCTAGAGTCAGACTGTCCATTTCTGTGCAAGTCAGTATCTTATTTATTATCTCTTCTTTGGGGGGGGGGGGGCTCTTTACTTTTCCAATTTTGCACGAAGACCATCTCACTGCCATTAGTATATGCAACATTAAATATATTGTTCCTTTATTATATTTATCTTTTGTGATACCCAGTAGAAATGCACTCCATTTCAAAGTACACCCAGAGTTATATTGTAGGGGAGACAAGAGGCATAAAAAATTAATAAATCAATAAAATAAATCAATAAAAACACTGCCCTAAGAGAGAAGAAAAATAAGAGCAATATTAAGATTTTCACAAATCTTTTATCATCCAAAGCCATCAATTTTTCTCACTTCCCAGATGGATTTGTTACTCTATTATGGAAGACATAAAGTAATGTAATGCAATGCAATGTAAGAATATATACCTTACATCTGCGGTAGACCTAAACATATTTCTTTTGGAATAAACTGTTGGAAGATAATGGAACTTATTATGGAAGAATATGCAGTAAGCCTGTCCTGTTACAGATTCAATGAATGAAGTAATCATTTATTTTTTTCAATATGTAGGCCTAATATTTTTTGACCATTAAAAATGTGTGATAATATCATTATTATTACTATCATTATATCATTATGATCATCATCTACATTACATTTTATAGCAAATTTCTTTCTCTCCAAAAATATCTATGCCATTATCAATCAAGCTGACTGTGACTTGTGGTAGAAAGGCAGATGTGATACAATACACTGAATTCAGAAGAGAAGAAACTCTCTTGGAATATTGCTTACTAGTAATGGTGCCAGCCTAAGGGAATATTACTTTATTACCTTTCCATACTACACTTCAATGGAATTAATTAATTGACGCTTTTAGAGCCTCATCCTGACAAAAACATATGATGCTCAAATGTTAAACATGGAGGCTAAGATGAAACTGTCAGGGGAAGGCTAAAAGTGGTTATTAATATGGCTTTTGATAAATATCTTCTAGAGCTCACACTGTGCATCGTCTACTTTCATCTTGGAAAGTAGTTAATCTGATTGATGAAGATCCTGTTTCGGATTGTCTCCATGCTGCGTTTAATAACTATGCTTTTTTTTCCCCAACCCAAAATAAAAATGTACAATATTGAATTTTAAAAAGACCTTTGCACCAAGATGTCCTACAATCATCAAAAAAGATCTACCTGTGAAGGCCTAGCTTTAACTACACACATATTAGAGAAGTGGACCATAACACCACTCCATTGCAATCTGTGAAAAGAAGGGAGCCAGTCCTTTCTACCTCTTTTTCGTTTCTTGCGTTTTTGTAAAATAAAGCTCCAACTGAGAAACTGTCAGCTGCTTCTAATGATAAGCCCTTAAAGCATGGAAGACCAAGCCCATCAGGACACCCTATCTGGATTCAAGCACAAAAAAGCAACACAACAGGAGTTTAATATCCATATCAACGTCATGGAGATTAAATCGTTTTCTTCCCTTCAAAAAATATGAATCAAAATTAAAATTTTATTCCCATATAGAGTATATAGCTATAATTTCCCTCAGTGGAATACATAGAGACTAGAGATAATAAATGGAACTTGTTTAAAAAAAATACACTTTAACTGTAAGGATTCTGCAGAAAGTTAATTTAGGAGACTTGGATGCATTTGACTTAAGGCTGAACTACAAAGTTATAACTCTTTCCTGCCACCAAATGGCGATTGGGAGTTTTGCAATTTATATATGATAGGCTTGATCTAAACTGAATTTCCAGATTAATTTTGTAAAGCAAAGCTACAAGGAGTCCAGAAAGCCTTGGCTCTTCTAAAAATTGCAGTTGAACTGTTAATTTTAACAACACCAAAGTAAGGGAAGGGTCATTTTGTTTTGTTTTTTTTTTAATTGCAATCTTCTGTAAGAGTTGAATCTCACCCCAACACTTGATAGCAGGTCAGTTACCAAAACAAGGAACAAGTAGAAACTGGGTAGCAACAGAAAGACAAGAAACAACATTGAATCTTGAGGCTATAAATATGCTTTATCCTTGCAATACAACCGTTGCTGGAATTCTTTTACTTTCTAACTTTTCTTCAATAAAAACTATTCATCAACCATTCTTAGATTCTTGCCAAGCCAGTTCCAATTCTGTACCTTTAGCACACCATTCAAAGACTAAATGTGACCCTGAGACTGAAAAATTATATCTATAATTTATTCAGCATCAGTAAAGAACCCAATCAAGTTTTTTGATCTATTGCAATTGAACTTGCAATTCCACACATCAGGCATGAAGAGCCCACAAAGTTCCCCCTTCTAGTTTCTTCTCTTGGCCCCTCTCTCCCCATGTGGAATTATTCCTCATTCTAACAGAATCGCCTAGCAATTCCAAAGAATCAGTTCATCCAGCATGCTTGCATGCAGCATCAAAAAGGCCTTATAATTATGAAAAGTTTATCTTTCTCTGCTGCTGACAAAGCTGAAGTGTCTATGAAAAAAAAAGTTAACTTTCCACATCTCCACAAATAGAAAGGTGACATTACTTTTGCAAAAAAAGCCCAAAAGAATAACTTGTGGTTATGTTGATATGTGATATAAGAGGACAAACATCGTAACCCCCCTTCCAGACAAAAAAAGCTAACGTGGCACTCAAATTGGTGGCAATTTGGTAGTATGTATGATATGATATCTAGATTTAGAAAGTTACAATTCATTCTGAAGATACTTCAAAATTGCTGGTAGCACAATTCTAGCTACAGTTTCTCAGAAGTCTATAAATTCAACATACTTATTTGTAACTGAGCCTGAAGGTGATTATAGCATTTGTAATGTCTCCTTCAGTTCTATTTCTTTTATAACAAATAGAAAGTCTACCTTTTAGTGTGATTATAATGAGAATTAAGCTTTGGACAGAAATAAATATATTAATATTTACATAAATATGTATATAAAGCATATAATATGATGTCATAATATCCATCGTCTGGTGCAAATTTTGTTGTATGCACATTAATATTTCTATTAATATATCCTATGTCCTGTTTGTGTCCTCTAAATGGAGGTAGTAACTGAACTCCACAGTCTTAGGTCCTGGTGATTTGAATGTAAAATAAGGATCTAAAATGCACTAATTGGGGGATACGAGCAATGTAATTAAAAGAAATATGACACTTTTGCAAAATAATGAATTAAATGTTACATTATGCAGACCTAGACAGCCTAATCTTTGTGCAAGATTAGACTGTCTGTGGAAAAAATTATGAGGCAATGGGTAATAAAAAAAACCACCCCTTTTTATTTAAATTAGATTATGCAGTGGTTCCAACCTTTTGGTCATTCATATATATATATTGTATATATCTTTAGTATATCTTACCATATGAATTATAGTCATATAGTTGCTTCATTAAAATATGCATAAGATTTGGTCACACTATGTATCCTGAGGTGAAATGGGCTAAATCAAAACACATGTTAACTTCTTGGAATAGAGTAAATTTATCTTTTCACTGGAGGAGGGGTAGCAAAAGAGTAGTAGTATCTTTAAAAAAAAATTCAGAATCATGAAGCTTACGCCTTATCTGGTTTTTGGGGAGATCAAGGATGTTGCAAAATAAAATGGGTAAACAATAACTGTCTGGGTTGGTACAGCAATCAAACTGGACAAATATAGATTCCAACAGATAATCAAGACTGAAAAAAAAATTGTGACCAGCTTGCCTCCCATAGAAGACTTGTATATTGTGCAAGTCAAAAGGAGAGCTAAGAAGATATCTACAGAGCCCTCACATAAACATTGAAAAATTCCTTACCTTGGGAATAGGGCTATAGGGCAGGGGTCACCAACTTTTCAGACCTCAGGGACCACTAAATTCATAATTTTAAATCCCGCAGACCACTAATATGATCTACATAATGACCAGCTGAGTGGGCATGGCTAGGTGGTCATGTGACTGGGTGGGCATGGCCAATTCAATGTCACTCGTGTCGAGGGGTGCCTCACTGGCCCACCTGGGCTCCTTAGGGCCCCAACAGGAAACAGTTTTTGCAGTTAAGCAGCCACCATAAGAAAGAGTTGGCAAAACAGCTCAATTCAAATTGGATCTGGCCGAGAAGGAGGCTCAGCAGAAGCATCTCACTGAGGACTAGGAGCATAGGCTTTAGAAGCAGAGGGAAGACCTGAGGAGGTACAAAGCCAGGAACCGGCGCCTGGAGGCTAAGTGGGCTGAGATGGTCAGCCAGTTCCAGGCCATGATGCAGTCCCACTGGAACAAGGTCCTCCAGCTCTTCGCCACCAGCAGTGCTTCCCTCCAGCCTTTGCCCAAAGCCCTGAACCAGGAGGCCGAAGCAGAACCCGAGTCAGCATTTCTGTTCCCCTCTGACCCACACAAAAAGATCCCAAAGGGGGAGATTCTCTTCAGCAACACAAATGTTCATGGCATGTATCCAGCCCAGGGGTCATAGTTTGAGGACCCCTGATTTAGTGCAATATAAAAAAAATGCAAATAATTTTTCTGCGGACCACCAAAATTTTCTCACAGTCCACCAGTGGTCCACGGACCACCGGTTGGTGACCGCTGCTATAGGGCATTGTATGCCAAAACAACTAGACACAGGGACAGTTTTTTCCCTTGTGCCATCACTTTGCTCAATACCTAATTCTCTCACTGCCTAATAGCAATAGCTTATATACTGCTTCACAGTGGTTTACAGCCCTCTCTAAGCAGTTTATAGAGTCAACTTATTGCCTCCAACAATCTGGATCCTCATTTTAACTACCTCGGAAGGATGGAAGGCTAAGTCAACTCTGAGCCTGGTGAGACCCGAAACTGCCAAATTTCAGGCAGCCGTCAGTCAACAGAAGTAGCCTGCAGTACTGCATTCTAACCACTGTGCCACTACACCTCTTTGGCTATTAACTCATATAGTGTGATTGCAATATTATTATTTATCATTTTTATTATTTTCTTTGCTTTCCCCCTCCCTTTCATATATTATTATTTCAGGTAGTCCTGGACATATAATAGTTCATTAAGTGACCATTTGAAGTTACAGTGGCATTGAAATAACTGACTTATGATCATTGTTCACACTTGCAACCGTGGCAGCGTCTCCATGGGCACATAATCAAATTCACCTAGTAACTGTCTCACAAAATTTCTAGCAACAGAAATTTTGGGCTCAATTGTAGTCGTAAGTTAATGACTACAGTCTTATTTGTTGCTTTGGATGTATACTGCTTCTGTACCGGAGATAACTTTTTTGTGTGTCTAATCACATTTGGGCAAATAAAGTATTCAATTCAGTTCAATCCAATTCAATAATTACAGCAGAAACAGATGGGTGGGAAAGATCCAAAATAGATTCAGGCAATTATTTCATTAAATCAGAATTGTCCTTGGACCAGATCAACATTGGTCCACTGAATTACAGTTTTAAAAATAGATCTTTTGCTTATATCTATCATATTAAGCACCTAGTGCATATTAAGCAAC
Source organism: Ptyas mucosa (assembly GCA_012654045.1). Classification (NCBI taxonomy): domain Eukaryota; kingdom Metazoa; phylum Chordata; class Lepidosauria; order Squamata; family Colubridae; genus Ptyas; species Ptyas mucosa. Next base: position 14,462,706 of record WNWU01013639.1, read on the forward strand.
TAAATTAGGTAGCTGGAGATTGACAGATTTGAGGGGAAAGACTACAGATACATTTATATTTTCACTGCAACACTTGACCATAATCTTATTCATCTCAAAGCAACAATTTAAGTAATACATTTTTAAAAATATATGTATGACCACCCTCCCACCCTCCACACACAGTGAGCAGGTGTAAAGGGGTATTGATTGAAAATTCCTTTGTGGTTTTTATTGATTTTTAACTCTTATGCAATTCTTAAATTTTTCTGATGAAATTTTTTTTAAAAAAAAACTTCAGCTTTTTAAAATTGTTATGCTCAACAATTTATGAATCTTATTCTGAACATTGAATTGGATTTCCTTTTTTCTATACAATCCATGTCAGGTTGGGCCATTGTAGACACCAGATAAGTCTCTTGAAAAGTTTATATAGTATCTATGCACCCTTAGTGTCCATTCCTGTGAATCTTTTCATATTTTTAATTCACCTTATATATTTCCCTGTACACATGTGGGATTAAAATAATCATAATTGTGGTAACTGATTTAGTAATTTATAGCTCAATGTATCAAATTTGAAAAAAGTCCAATATCAATTAAACCAAATATTCATTTGTTGGGAGAAGAAATTACATTCAAGGAAGATCTGATGCTTTTAAAGAGAGGGAGGGAAATATATGGGCAATTCCAGTTTTAGGTGGGAGCCGTTGCCTTTGAGTTTATGGGCTTATTGCTACTTTTTCCTAAATGTCAGCAGTGATGGTTGGTGATTTTTTTTCCAATCAGGAATGATAGATAGATAGATAGATAGATAGATAGATAGATAGATAGATAGATAGATAGATGACAGATAGGTAGATAGGTAGATAGGTAGATAGATGAGATAGAGATAGAGATTATAGGATATATATATCCTTTCATCACTATGAAAACCTCATTTCATTTCATTAGACTGGGTTGATGCTTATAAAACAACCAGGGTGCCCTTATACTATAGGAAAAAAGAGAAAGAGTGAAAAGAAGAGGAGGAAGAGTGGAGGAAGTATACTTCCCTAGGGGCATAATATGCTGAACCCACTGCTGGTAAATCAGCAATATAAAATAGGGAGCTCAGTGGAAATAGCATGCCCTATCTACAGAAAAGCATCTGGTGAAGTTTTTGCCCTGCAAGACCATCATTCATTTGTTATTTCAGGGTTGTCAAGATGAGCTTCAAAAGCAGCAGCTGGAACGAGATAAATCAGTAGAATTCAGCCATATGAATGGAAAGAATAGAAATAAAAAAACATTTCCCAGCTCAGGACAAAGAAAATCAGGATGCTGAAAGGAAAGTTATAGTGTAATATTTACATTTGCCTAATTACCAATAAACTTCCAACCTGTGATGCGCTCAGCTGATTCAACTGTATAAATACTTGATAACAACTTCTATTTTTGTGGTCCAAAGATACACTCAAAATATAACATTTATAAGGACATTGATCAGAAATAACATTTTGCCTGAAATATAAATGTTTGGTGCATTAATGTGCGTTTTTGTGTACCAATTATACTAAAACATGCTTTCCTTAATATTTTGTATAACCCTTTCCCAAATATATAGGTTTTTGTTTCCATTGTTCCATAGATAGATGTTATGTGTGCATAGTTTCAATGGAGAGCAGCATTCCAAAACTTATTTTATTTTTATTTTATTTTCTATCAAATTTATATACCGCCCTTCTCCCCAAGGGACTCAGGGCGGTGTACAGCCAAAATAAAAACATCAAGTACAAACGTTAAAATACAATTAAAAGGATATATATCTATTTGGCCCCAATTAAAAGAATGACAAACCGGTTAAAAAAACATTATTAATAGTCAAATCATACATTAGGATAACCCTTGAACTGTCCTGGTTCACAAAGAATACTTTTCTATTTGGAGAAATTAAAGTAAAGTGTTCTATTTAATAGTGTGTGCCAGTGATGGGTTGCTCCGATTCGGTCCGGTTCTATAGAACCAGTAGTAAAACCAGTGGGAGGCTCCACCCACCCACCACAACATCATCATGGGTGATCTGCACATGCTTCCGCTGCAAACCAGTAGTAAAGCTAAGTGGAACCCACCCCTGGTGTGTGCTCTTTGAAAAATTGTTTCATGTAAGTTTGGTTTAAAGATTTTTTTTTTAATGGTAAGAAAGCAATGTTCTTGATGTCGTCCTTCAAGACAGGATAGTGCACAGAGCCTCTGTAAGGGAGGTCAGGAAAGTCAAAATGGTGGCCTTATCCATGCAAACAAAACCTGCTCCATAACAAAATAGGCAAGATTTCAATTGCCCTTTGTTTTGAGCCCCTATCCTCAGAGATGTTCCTTGATTGATCAGGCATATAGATCACAAGCTCACCTGATACAGCTTTTTCACTAATGGGGAGTTGCCCTGTATTTCTGCTTAAATTATAGCAATTATTTCTACATTTCTGTAGTTATAAATTGGAATATGTATATTTTATGCAAATATATGTCCTATTTTGTCCTGCTTTTCAAAGATGCATTTCTTTTATTTTGCAATGCATACCTAGATAACACCAATAAGAGTTATTTCCAGATTAGGCTACAACAGTCCTGATTTTTTTTTTTTTTAAGGAAGGGACAAGAGGGTGGAAAGGAGTTACTTAGCCAAGCTGTTTAAACTCCATGGATTCTAATGCATGATCTACCAAGCTATGCAAATCCAGTAGATCATGCATTAGGTACAAATGAAACTTCCATTTTCAAATGAATAAGAAACTAAACATTAGATAAAGAATCCACTTATTAATGTTTTACCCATGAAAATTTAAACTACATTTTTAAATAAACCATGCAAAATTTTGTTGTCTTTTGAAGATTAAAAGGCTTTGATTGGTACATAAAATTTCCCAGTTTTTTTATACCAATAGATTTTTCTTTTGGTTGTATTTAGTATTATTTTAGTGATCTAGGGAAGAGACTTCAAGCATGAGGGAAGTTGTCCCACTTGGGAAACCTAATCTTGGACAGAAGTTTATAAGATTTGTATTCATTAAGAACAGGTTGAAGAGGAAATGGCTTTAGTTTAGCTTGATTTTAATCAAATTGGTTTTTCATCAGAGCTGTATCTCAAAAATGCCAGCAGAGAAAAAGCAGTTGAACAGCAATCACATTAGCTAGTGAAGGTTATTGTTGATTTCCACTTTGGAGAGGCATTTTAATAAGACCTTCAATTTGGGGGTGTCCAAATTCCATGTTCCCAAAAAGCTTGATCGTGGCTTGCATAACTGGCTTTCCAAAATCATCAGCAAGCTGTCATTTGTAATGGGCAGGAAAGGCAAATTATTGACAATACTTTGACAATTACTTCATTTTAGTTAAAATTAGTTAAATTAATATTACCTTAAATCAAATTCACTTTTATTCTGGCTCCTCCTACTTGTTTCTTCTTCTTTGCACATTGTAGTTTATTTTTAAAAATAAACAACTTCCTTTCATGCAAAGATAAAACTGTTTAAGAGAATTGTTTATCAGAGAATAACAAGTAGGGTTCTAGGGATGATGTTCTTGAAAGTGGTCTTTAAAGTGCACGTTCTGCCTGATGTCAAATACAGGATGGCAGTTCTTCATTCTGTGTTCACAAACTTGTAAGATTGGAAGTTGAATCAATATAAAAGAAGAGTCAATGATTTAGGGATGGTGACAATCATATGGCACAGTGAATTCCAACAACTCCCCTTTTCATTAACAAGTCTGCTTAATTATAACTGTAACCCAGTTTTTTTTTAAGTTCATCCCAATGCCAGGCCATCACAAAAACTACACAGAACAAAAGATATGTGTGTTTTCTTTCTTTCATCCTTGCTTTACTGCGAGTTGCTATGTGTCCTCTGAGAGAAAAAGTTGATCATAAATTAAAATAATAAACCAGTAAAATAACTACTGTGAGGGCTTAGTCATTTTTATCCATCACTGCAAGTGTTAAAGAGAAAAGTGTTCCTGACAAGTTTCTTTTTATCACAATCTCACTCAGGCTAACATTGTGTGGATCTCATTATGTGGCCCTGGCATCAAACTAGTAAAAGGTTAATCTGAAAATTTGTCTTTTTAATCAGTCTTTTCAAACCAAAGGTTTAAAGTAAAGAACATACTCTGGAACAGAGAATTGGTTTCAAATAGTTCAATTGAAATTCACTTTTCAGTTTTCAGATAAATGCAAGAACAAAAACAGATTGAGCACAGGACAAAATGCCATGGACAGGAAATAGATCGTTTTTCAGTCCTTTTCAGTGGTGAAAGTCTTTACCAAATTAGACCTCAGAGAAGCATACTACCAACTCCACATCATGAAGGGAGATGAATGTAAAACAGCATTCAACTAGGGAGCTTCCAATTCAAAATGATGCCCTTAGGATTGCAGGGCCCCCCGGCAATGTTCATGCAGTTAACAAATTAGGTGCTGCATGAGCATCTCTATAAGGGGGTCACCTTCTATCTGAATGATATCCTCATGTACACTGAGACAATGAACGACCACATACCCCTAGTCTGCCAGGTTCTGGAAAAACTTCTGGTGGCCAACTTGTACATCAAGCTGTCAAAATGCTAATTTCACCATGCATGGCTAGACTACCTGGGCTACAAGTGTCAAATGAAGGCATAGAAATGGACCCAGCCAAAGTACAAGCCGTCCTAAACTGGCAGCCCCCTCGCACCCTCAGACATTCCATATATGGCTGGAATGTACTTTTGTTTTTGACTGATGCACTGCCTCGCAAGTTCATTTTCTCATCCCCCTTGCCTATGGCAACTCGAGGGCAGGCCAGGGATGATTTGCCAGTTGACATCTTGCCCACCAAATATTGAATACAAAGGTTCTATTTTAAAGGAAATTAGCCAGCATATATTCATGTCAATAGTGATCACAGTTAAGAGTAGCTTCAATGCAATAGTGTTCTGATATTCTGATGTCTGTGTCTAAGTGGGAAATGATAAGGAAATGCTTAGAAGTAGCTCTGTGTGTTTCTCTTGTTTTTGGAGCCTGATCTTGCCAAAGTAAAACAACTACTTGCATTATTGAAGATATACTCTGAGGACTTTTAGGGAGAAAGTATCTTGACCTTCTTTCTCCCAATTAAACTATCTAACCTTCACTGTCTCTGGAATGTATTCCCTCCTGGGAATCCAGACTACATCTTGCTACAGATTTTTTCTTTTCTAAAGTCCAAGTCAAAATTGCCCTGGTGGGTGTGTCCAATGATCAATGTGGGGAGGTTATATATGCAATAGGCTCAAATATCAAGTATGTTTTATAATTCTACATGTCTTCATTCAGCAATACCTATACCAGGAGAAGGAAGGAAAGAAATGAAATGTTAAGAGTGGAATAACAAAGTATGAATGTATACTGCTTCTGCAAAGGGCTAGGGATGAGACAAACATAATATTATGTGCAGATGCCTTTTTAAAAATATGAGGCATTTTCACCCTGTAGTTAAGAGACATGATGATGAAACCTTAGTCCTACAATAAGCATATTTTGTATTATTAGTTAATAGAATTATTTTATTTTATTTATATTTATATTTATATGCCGCCCTTCTCCGGAGACTCAGGGCGGCTTATAATGCGTTAAGCAATAGCCTTCATACTTTTGTATATTTATACAAAGTCAGCTTATTGCCCCCACAAACCGGGTCCTCATTTTACCCACTTTAGAAAGGATGGAAGGCTGAGTCAACCTTGAGCCTGGTGAGATTAGAACTCGCAGTAATTGCAGGCAGCTGGATGTTAAATGCTGTCTTAGTAGGAGGCATTAGCCTGCTACGCCACTCAGGCTCCTATTTTAAATGTAAAAGAAACTTACTTTTGGTATATGATAACACTTCTTCTATTTTGAACACTTAAAATTTTTAGAAGCCAAATTTTCTTTGAACGTCTCATCCTAGGTTGAGATGAAATGTTGAGATGTCATTTCTGGCAATGACATCCAGAGATTTTTCATTGCATGTAACTGTTAACATAAAATAAGAGCAATCACTCTTTTTTGTTGCTAATAGTTGTATTTAATATTTATATTACTTTGCTAGTTTTGTTTTAGTAATATTTTCAGTCCTCCTCCCCTCACTTATTTCTGCTGTGTTGTTTTATTCTAGAAAGATATTACTCTAAATGACTTAGTAACTTTTGAATGTTTCCTACGAACCTCAAATTTTGTATAATAAAATATTCCGCAAAATTCACAAAGAATAGTGATTATTTTTCTTTTCTTTATTGTCATTTCTTAGTCTATAGCTATATAGCCTAGGCTATGTTTTTTACAGTGTGCTTCTATATATGTGCATATTTTTAATCTTTTGTTATTCTTCTTCTGCTGTGTCATGCTTTTAGCTGAGCAGTAAGAAAGAAAACTTGGAGAGCTAAAGCTGAACTGGAAGGAGATCAGCAGTGTGAAGGCTGAACTAGGTTTTCCTGACTTCTGAAACATCCAGCTATGTAATCTGACAGAGATGTAGGAGAGGAAAGAGAGATATTTGATTCCCTCCCTCCAAGATCAGAGCATGGCCTCCAACCTTTGAGTAGGAATATCAAATGGGTCATAACATTTACACGCTTCTAGAAAAATAAATGAAAAATTGCAAGGCTTATTTCCTGTCACATCTATTTATTTCTTTAATGATGAAATATGTATTTTACATTAAGATATAACATTTAATTATTTCATATATTTATAAGTAACCCAGAAAAAGGAAGTAGTATAATCTCTTGAGGTCACAATATAAGGACAAGCAATAAATTTTATAATACCAAACCTTACGTAGGGCAGTTTGATTCTTTAATGTTTACTCTATAATTCTGTATAATGTCTTATTTAAAGTATTTAATCCCACGTATTCTAGTATCAAGAATTCTACTTATTTGAAAAATAAACATATTTCTTGTACCACCATACAAACATGTTGTTTCTTAACAATAATAATCCCCAAACATGTGGAGCAGTTGTTTGATGGTGTTAAAAGTATAGTTACTGGCACATTATTATTTTTACAGAAGAATTGAATATAATAATCATTGACAAAATTACTATCAGGCAATTGCAAAAGGCAGCTTTACTTGGAACAACTTACATGCTGTAATAATACCTTTAACACCATCAAACAATTGTCTATACTAGGTCTTCAGAATAAAAATGTCAAATCTAATCTAAACATCTGGCTGTTTTTATCATCAACCATAATCATGCTACTTGCTATTTGAACCAATGTAATCAAGGACAAAATTGAAAAATCATTAAGTGATTCAAGACACAGATTGTGCAAAGGGACAGAAGAAGCAGTAGGCCATATACTCAGCTCATGCAAGAAGATCACACAAAATAATTATAAACAATGACATAATAAAGTTGCCAAAATGATTCACTAGAACCTAAGTAAAAATAACCATGTGCCAGCAGTGAAAAATTGCTTATAACATATAGTTGAAAAAGTAGTCCAAAATGAACAGATTAAAATATTGTTGGATTTCTGAGTAGAAAATGATAATGTCTTGGCTCATAACACACCAGATTTAACTGAAGTTGAAAACAAGAAATGAAGGGAAGGAGGGAGGGAGAAAGAGAGAGAGAGAGAGAAAGAAAGAAAAAGAAAGAAAGAAAAAGAAAGAAAGAAAGAAAGAAAGAAAGAAAGAAAGAAAGAAAGAAA
>WNWU01013639.1:14470388-14497094 GCA_012654045.1 Ptyas mucosa
AAAGAAAGAAAGAAAGAAAGAAAGAAAGAAAGAAAGAAAGAAAGAAAGAAAGAAAGAAAGGATAATGGATATGGCAATACTAGGGGTCAGTAGACTAAAAGACAAAGAATTGGAGAAGATAATAAAGTATCATCATCTGAACATCAAATCTGAAAGACTATGACATAAACTAGCTGTGTTGGTCCCAATGGTTATCAGCACTTCAATACATACCAACAAAAAAGCTTGGACAATACTTAATGCTTGGACAATAGAAAACCTGCAAATTTCCATCTGTCAATTACATATAGCCACATTGCTTGGACCTCCAAAAATGCTATGCCAATATATTTCGACATCATAGGTTCTTGGGAAGAACTTGATCCACATGAAGGCCAACACCAGTCAAAGTTCTTAGCTACAGGGGATATTCTACTGAACTCAATCAGGCTTACTTCTGAATGCTAAAGCTGCACACATGCCAAAAATTCATTTAGAAGAAGACCTTCAGAACTCATACAAAAAGAACAGTTCTCTGATTTTTATTCAAGGGAAGTCTAAAAAGTCTGAAAAAATAATCTGTATTCCACTTATTTAAAAATATAGTTTATCAAAGTTAATATGAATCTTTAAGCATCTTCTGTTCAACAACACATGGAGACTACTTTAATGAACAGCAGAAAGGGTATTTGCAGAGTTCCAGACCATTCTGTAACCATGTTCAAAGTATGGACAGATCTATTAGATATCTATACATACATATGTATCTGACCTCTAAATTTGCTGTCTGAAATATTTCAGGTATCTCCAAATTTAAAAGTAGAAATTGTGTTCTGGATTTAAGAAATTGGCTCCAACTTTTATGGAATCCAAATGCAGGACCCAAAACAAATGATCCAGACTCATTGCAGTGTTTATACGACACTAAGCCTTGTAGGGGGTGTCCTCCAAAAGAATAGTGAGAGAGACACCGTTGCAGACAAAGAGCTGCATTCATATATTATATATTTTAAAAAGAAGAGGGAAATGATGCAAGAAAAGAGAGGGAAAGGATACATGCATACATATTCATAAATTATAACTTAATACATTTTAAATTATTTCCTGCCCTTCTATTATCTACAGAGAATAATTCAAAAATGTAGAATGAAATTCTGAACTTGTACTAGTTATAGTAAACAAAGAGTAACCTATGAAAATAATATTGCACAGGTACAGGTATAACTTTAAATAATACTAAACTATTGGACTTGTTGGGATGAAACCCTTTATTATCCCTCAGAGATAGCTTGCTGATAATCTATCAGTCTATCCCATTACAAATGTAGGATATATTTAGATAAACTAATTTTTCTTTCTTCACAAACATTTGCAGTAGCTGGAGCATGTAGCAGCTTTCTCAATATCCTCAGTCTGAATTTGAGTTGTACCTCTGATCCAGCCTATATCTCTCCCCTGCTCCTCCTCCTGGCTCTTGAAAGTCTCAGACCTTCACCAGTCAATCGACTGGGTAATTTCTCTGTTAATGAAGCTGCCAACCCCTCTTCTCCACTGCCAAAAATTGCTAACAAAGACTCTTTACTTCTTTGCACCCTTGCAAGCCACCTCTTTTCCCTATCAGCTGCAGAAGTACCACAATTACGACTGAGGATATTTTTATTTCCCCTTTCCTTTCTTCCTGTCTTTAAAAGAAAGAAATCATACAACTCGAGCCTTCGTAACAAATTTTCATGTCATAACATATATTGTGCAAATATTCTTACATGATGAGAAAGAATGATCCTAAAGTCAGTACTTAAATTATGTTTCTCAATTGGCCTTTGTTTCCTAAATCTATTATATTGGATGATATATTGTAGTGCTGACACTAAATAAATGGCTAATGCAGGGGGGAGGGGAATTGTACTACATTAAAAAAAAACCTCTCTATTTTTCATGAACTAAAAAGGATGAGTGATTGATAACTATAATGAACTTGATTGGGCAACAGGGAAATCAGCGTTTCCAAGTATATCTTGCTGGCAAAGCCAATTCCAAGCCTAAGAAAGACAGAAAGAGATGATAATATTACAAAGCATTCTTTTACATTTAAGTGAATGATCCTATTTAAAATGTAATATGCTATTTTCTAATAAATGATTTAATGAATGCCATGCCGGCTGCTGTCATATTGCATCTAAAATCCTTCCATTCTTTTCTGTCAAATGAAAGCAGCTGTCAGATTCTTTATTTAAAAAATCACTTATTAAAATCAAGCTAACAGCAATCTGGGTATCTGAGATAGGAAAAATAAAACTATTTTCCCTCTGGCCTTAAAAATTAAAAATTTATTACAGGTAGTTCTCAGTTTATGACTACAATCGGGGCCAAAATTTCTGTGTTTAAGCAAGGCTGTTGTTAAGTGAGTCACATTCTCTGTCATTCACAGGACTGAATTATACATGTAAAATACCTCCAACTAGCGTAACTATTTCTTTGTTATCCCAAAGGAGCTTTTTCAAGAGAAAAGTGGATTTTCTGGTTTTTCTTTGAGAACGTTTCGCTTCTCATCCAAGAAGCTTCTTCAGCTCTGTTTCTTTGTTGATGTTAATGTTATTGTTTTTCTGTGTGTGTTTTTTTTAATCTGTTATAATACTTTTATTATTGCAGGCTGCTTAGATTCTTATGATAGCAAAATGCATGGTATATACATTTAATAAATCAATAATAAATTATCCAAAAGTCTATTTCTGAGGGACAGAATTTCCTCACAGAACACTTCTAAAAAAGTCCAAAGACAAGAAATCCCCCTTATATTTTCCCCAAGGATTTAATTTGAAGCCAATGTCATTATGGACCCCTGGAAAAATGGGGATAGCTAGTAAGGGATCCTGACAAGATTGTATTCTTTTAATATTGTTATGGGCATGTTTATGCATTAACTATATTATATATTTTATATATAGCCCAAGACAATTCCTCTTTCCTCAATGCAGCCCAGGCAGGCCAAAAGATTGGACATAGTATATGTATCATTGTCCTATTTCTTTGGAAACAATGCCCTTTGAACTAAAATAAATCATTATGTTCAATTCTATTTCCTTCTGTGTTCTTTTTCCTTGCTTTGTGTTTTAAGAGAAAATCTGAATACAAACTGCAAATCCCAGATTCCTTTTTTGAAAAAAAATAGGCAGCATATTTCCATTCCTAACAATAGCAAAGGTGACCTGTTTATAAGATAGAACATTATCCTTCTCATTCTGAAGACTACACTGATAGTGAATATTTCTCTTTTCTAATGTACAGTGATTGTATTCCTACAAAGTGTTAATCTAGGACTGACATAGCTGAGTTGCAGATATCCAAGAAATATATAAAAATCCTCTGCTGTCCATATGCAAGCACACCTCTTCTAGCTTTTTGTTAATCTCAATAAATGTTGGAATGATAAAAGAGTTCTACAAGCACAATGTCCCAACTTTATTCCCTCTGTACATTTTTATTTATTTAAATCCTTATGACCTGAACTTCAAGCCAAGGATCTCCCCAAGGCACCTATACTTCAATAAAAGAGAGTTTAAAAGTATTCAGGCTAGAAGGTATAACAGAAAATCAAAGTGTGAAAAAGAAAAGAGGGATACTCAAGCACCAGCTATTAAAGTTGTCAAGACCTTAGTACATTCTCTAATATATCACATGTGGATTCCTCCCTCAAACCAAGAGAGTCAGAAATGATGTCACAGGAATCGTTTTTTTCCCATCACATCACACATAAATTCACTCACCTTTATGGATTATGAACTGGAAAAATCGGCATCCTATCTCTGTTAACCTTTAGCAAAGCTTGAGGAACTATTCTTTGGTCATGAAAAAGCCACTTAATTGCTAATCTATAAGCCTTTTAATATGCTTCACATTTGGAGATTGATCTACTGCCAGCTGACCTAGAAGTGTTAAAGTTATATTAATCCTATTATTCACATGTTCCAATGATATTTGCTTTAATGAAGGCTGAAAGGCTTGCATGAACTCTGCAAATATGAAAGATGGTTACATATCCATTGTGTTGGACCTAATTACGCAGCACTCCTTTGTTTGCTAATGGTGGAGATTTACTTATTCTACTATGGCCTAATTTATCTTCACTAAACACTCTTACCCACCATTTTATGAAACTAGCTTTAGCTTATTATAGCTACCAATTCTGGGCTGCAGAACTTAGGAATACCACAAGCCAGCAACAAAGAGTTACCAAACATGGTTCTCTCCATTTTTACAATTCAGATCTGTTAATCCTTATTTTGTTATAAAGTAATAAAGATGCACAGAATCCAAAATATCTTTTGTAATACAGAAGAAGCATGACAGTAAATTAAAGGATGTAATTTATTTCCACCGCATCTTACTTCTCATCCATGGAAATCAAAAGGCCAATTTTAATGGAAGCATGTTTAATTGTAAATCAGGGAAGCTTCATTAGTTTAGACATGATTTATGTTCTCTGTCCATTGGGGAGCAATTTAAGAAGTGTCACATTCATTCCAATAAAGGACCTCAAGTAGTACAGTAGTCCACATAAAAGCTCTCCTGTATAATGCATTTCCAGTGAGTGCCATTTTAATGGGCAAATATTTCTAACATGCTGCTTTGTAGAATTCTATTTCTTGTCTCTCCCTTTGAGTTGCTATACAAAAGCAGCACATCAAAGCTGCATATTTTAAATGGGACGTCCGTTTATGCCTTTCCCACCTTTCTATTGAGCCTCAACGGTCCACATCATTCTAGAGCAGAGTTTTGCAATCTTCAGGTGGTCCTTAGAGATTTTAGTACAATCCCTAATGTTTCTTGTAAAAATTGTTCCCTAGTCTTCATTGGTCAGGAAAATAAAGATTCAATGTGCTTAATAACATGCATGTAATTATTTGTGGTGAAATAAATCCTCACATTCAATAAATGTATGTCTATCCCAGTTCTAAGATAAAGTGTGGTCATCAGTCTAAAAAAAGACTACATGCCTCTATTCAAATGTATGTACTTATTCCCTGTTCATGATTATTAAAATTATGATGACAACTGTTTTGGATGATTTTGTAATGGTTAAACTACCATAGAAAAATGTTAAGGGTGTAACATAAAAGCTTGTTTGCTCCTTTCCTTTCCCCTTTTCCCTTTCTTTTCCCCCATTAAATATTCACCAGAAACACTAATTGAACACTAAAGTTTTAAGGTTCTTCTTTAAACATATCTATAATGTATCAAAAGGAACATGCAAAATATTATTCATCCTTACATAAATTTTCACTTATTAAAAGACTTTTCAGAGTTATCAAAGAGAGAAGTGACTGAAGCACAGCACGAGTAAAGACCAGTTATATAAATTTAAAGATTCTTAAGCTTTCAAGACCAGCTTTGGAAAACTGACTTTGAGCCAGCTGCTTTTTTTCTTTTACATGTTCAAATTAATTATCAGCTGTATATATTAAACCTAGATACCATTCTATAAAAATTCTTCTACGGAGTGGTTTTTTCATGCAGTAGGTGATCTACTGACCTAGAAACTAAAAAATGTTGCACTTTAAAAATTATTTTAAAAAATAAATAAAACCATTTTCTATTTCTAATTTTATAAACTTAGTCTTACATAAATGATCCAACATTCTTTTAATGAAAGAAAAATTAATATTTATTTTGATTGACATATATGAGATTCTTAATTTTTCCACTTAATTTTAGCTTTTCTTCTTTTTTCTCTTTTTTCTCTTTCTTCTTTTCCTTCTCCTTTTTATTTGCATCCTAGTCCTAGGATTCTGCAGTGTAGCCCCATTATAAAAATTTAAGTAGGATTTATAAAATTGGGCTGTCTTTTTAAGTACATTGATAGAATTAAGTTCATTTTAAAAATGGTAAAATACATTAATCAATTTCTCAAGATTATGTGATTTTAAAAAATAAGTTAATTCAGAATATTATATAAGTTAAATAAATCTTATTCAAAATTCCAGTATCTGAAACCTTACCTAAAGTAAACTTCTATTCTCATGCTTCATGTCATCTACCTATCAATCTATTGATCTATGTTTTAAAAATATCTTATTCAATAGCTAAGGTCCTCTGGATATTTTAAAATATAGTTAAAACACATAAAATAAAAACATTTTAAAAATACAAAAAAAGTTACCATATAAATGTCAGCATTCCAGAAAAAAACCCACTCCAAGTAAAGATGCAGAAGCAAGCATTTTCCAAAGTCCTCTTTACTAGAATAGGCAAACTGGCACATCTGGGGAAACCCGAATCTGAAAAGCCCGGATTTTCCCTCAGTAAGTCAAAGCTCCCAAAACCATCCCCTTTTCCACCCGGTCAGTCACATGCTCCAATCAACATCCGTTCCATCCCGATCCAGCTCCTGACCACTCCTTCTCCAGATACTGGATCGCCTTGACCTTGACCGACAGGAAGAATGCTATTATGTCTACTAACCCCCTCTCCTTAATCCCCACTCCTACTTTCCCACACACGAGAAGGTGGCAGCATTGGAGCTTCCTGCCTAATATGGCTTCCAAAGCTGACAGCAGCAAGGCAAACAGGCAAGACAACAGTTAGACAGCAGGAAGGCAAAAATGTAATACAATAGCATTTTAAAAGCAATTCAAAAGGTGGAAAAATAACAAATTCTTCACTGATTTCAAAATTATGACAATGTGGGTTGTAGTAATCCCCTGGAAAGGGCATTCCATATTTAGGGTGCCACCACAGAAAAGACCCTCTCTTTTTTTAGATGACACCACTCTTCTGGTGTCAGAATTTGGAGGCAGAACTTATTATAATATTTTAATGTCCAAGTAAAACAGAAAAAATAACAGAGTTGGAAGAGAACTTGGGGTCTTCTAGACCAACCTAACCCCCTACCCAACCGTGACACCCTATACTTTTTCAGACAAATAGCTGTCCAATATCTTAAAAATTTCCAGCAATGGAACACTCCCGATTTCTAACGGCAAGCCATTCCACTGATTTTTTCTAACTACCAAGAGATTTCTCATTATTTCTAGGTTGGTTCTCTCCTTGATTAGTTTCCATCCATTCCTTCTTGTCCTGCCTTCAGGTATTTTGGGAAATAGGTTGACCTTCTCTTCTTTGTGGCAGTTCATTAGATATTGGAACACTACTGTCATGTCATCCCTAATTCTTCTCTTGATTAGATTAAAGCCTCCAGTCCCGCAGTCATCTTTATTGCTCTTCTCTGCACTATTTCTAGAGCAGGAATGTCAAACTCAATTTCATTAAGAGCCACATCAAGGTTGTGTTTGACCTCAGGGAGGTGGAGGTCATGGCCAGGCTAGGCATGGCCAGTTTGACATCACTCGGTTTGGGGGGCACCTATGGTGGCTCAAGCACTCTGCCAGTTAAAACAGGCTCCTTAGCTCCTTTTTAGGCTGTGACAGACTCCTGCAACCCTCTGCCAATGAAAACAGAGCTTGGGAGGGCCATGCACAGCCTGCCTGGGCTCCATTTTAGCTGGTAGAAGGTTTCAGGAGGCTGTCACAACTGAAAATGGCCTCCCAAGCTCCATTTTCACTGACAGAGTCACTGAGGGCTGGTCCTTCACTGTTTCCAGGGTGACCCCACAGGCAGATTTAAGCACCTTGTGGCCTGGATCCTGCAGGCCTTGAATTTGACACCCCTGTTCTAGAGCCGCAACATCTTTTTTATATTATGGCAACCAAAACTGAAGTATAGATAAATTTATACAGGAAAAGTTGCATCTTCAGATAATCTGGTTTTGAGTCATTTAACTATCAAAAAGGTAAAACTGGATCTAGAAATGGACCCGCAGTTGGTGTAGCTGACAGAATGCTAGCTTAATATGTTCAGATCAGTCAGTCTTAGTGACCAGTCTAAAAACTGTATTTTGAACCAGCTGAAGTTTATGGACCATTTTCAAAGGCAGACCCATATAAAACAGACTGCAAAAATCAAACTGGGAAGTTATTGGATCGTGAATAACCATTATGAGTTTCTTAGAAAGATCACTGATAGTAAATTAGCCAAAACTGATGAAATCATGCCATCAAGGCCTCCTGGGTCTCTAGTGACAATGATAGATCTAGGACCAACCCCAAACTTTGAATCTTCTCTTTTAGGGTGAAAATAGATCTCTCTGGGAACTATGGAGCACCAGTCAACTGGACAGATTACTACCTTCAAGCAATATCTCTGCTTACCAGAACTGAGTTTTGGTTTATGGGTCCTCATCTAGTTCATTATCCTGCCCAAGCACTTATTAGATCAAAACAAGAGGTAGAATTGGGTATCATCCATGTATTTATAGCACTTCAGTCAACAGCCTCAGATGACAATTGTGAACTGAAGAGATTCTCTAAATGTGATTTCATTGTTCCTAAAGGAAATCTTACCAGCTGGAAGCAATCCAAACTTTGGAAGTGTTATAAGCAAAACAGGCAGGTTTTGAGCCACAGTACTGCTGGGATACCTCAAACCAGAGGTTTTATTTCTGGAAACTATTGAACTACCTGAATTAAAAGGCTGTTTGGCAAAGTTCCATTCCTAGATCAAGAAAAGACTAATATTCCCTTCCAGTGGGAGGCTAAACATCTCAGCTCTGAAGCCTGCCAGGCCACAGACGAAAGATCTTATTCCAGGACATACACAATTCCATACTATTGCTGAACAGCAAGCTTCCAGCAGTGTCATTATCCATTCCAAAAGATTGTAAATTATCAAAGCCTGAAACCATTGCCATTCTTTTTTCTGTCCTCCTGAGTGTATATTCATATACCTCTATACACATGCACATACAGGCACACATATTCATCAACTGGAATCTATGTATCATTAATGAATAAGTCCCTAAAATAGCTTGAAAAATATTTTTCAGCCAAAAGCCAAAAGGGGTGCTCTAAATAAACCCCTTCTGGCTAAGGATAGATACCTCAAGCATCATTCACTACACCAAGTATTATTTTTGACTGTGAATTTCCAGAGTTTAGTACAAGATGGGCAGCTTTATAATTGTTTTAAATTATTTAATTCAATTAACTAAAAATCATTTTGTTTATTGTCTCCAACAGATTTGCATTCTAACTCTGTATCATTTATCCTGCATGAACATCTTACCTAAAAGGAGCAAGTATCTTTCAAACTAGATTAGAAATCTTAGCTTGAATAAAATAATATTGCATACTTGGAATCAAGCTGGGATTTGGTTGTGATTATGGCACTGAACTTCAGAGATTCAGTGGAACCCAAAGTTAAAAAACAATGAAATTATTTGCGATAAGATTTAAGGGAGGTAATATTGGAGTGAGTATTTTTAAAATATATATTATAATGATGGTAATAGACGTGTTTATATGTTCATATTCAAGAAAATCAGTCTATGGAAGTAAGTCATAATCACTGTGAGAACATGTTTTTTTATTTCTATCCCATTTTTATTATTTTTTACAGATGACTCAAGGTGGTGAACATATCCAACACACCTTTCTCTTGTTTTCCCCACAACAACACAGTGAGGTGAGTGCCTCAAATCACCTTAGTTTTTATGGGTAAGGTGGGTCTTGAATTTATGGTTTCTAGCCTGGTGTGTTAAACACCAGATCAAACTAGTTGTAGACTGTTTGAAAATTTATTTAAAATTCTAATTTGGTGGAAAACTTCAAAACTGTAAAGCAATAAGGTGTAGATGGAGGATAACTGAAAAAATATTGAAATATATATGTGGTTTATTTACGTGAGGGCTGTATGTGTGTGTGTGAATAGTGGTTAATGATTGGAAGAATGTTGGGTTTCAAAGGGAAAGGTAGCAGGCATGAATGTAAAAACTAGAGGAAGCTTAGTTTATTAAACAGGCCTGGGAAGGTGTTCGGCAGAATTCTATCTAAAGGCATATAGTGAGGTAAATAAAGAAAATGCAATGTCATTTTGTGACAGGCAAAGGGTCTTCAGACTTGATTTTTGCTTTTCTGCAGGTCATTGAGAAATATATAGGTGTGAAAAAATAATTGATCTAGAGAAAGTAAATCAGCTTGAATCATTTGCATCAGTATTTCAACATACTGAATACTTTACATAAGTACCTAGTTGATTGTAGCATGTGGTATGAATGGTCTTGAGGGAAATAAAGCACACAATTCAATTTTGGACAAGGTTGACTGATGTCCTTTTCTATTTATGGATAAATATATAAGGCCTATGTCTGGTGGTATTTGTGATGAAATTTTGTTGTTAGTTGCGAAGTCATGTCTGACCCATCGCAACCCCATGGACAATCTTCCTCCAGGTCTTCCTGTCTTCTACCATCCCCCAGAGACCATTTAAACTCATGCTGACTGCTTCAGTAACTCCATCCAGCCACCTCATTCTCTGCCATGACCTTCTTTTTTTGCCCTCAATCATTCCCAGCATTAGGCTCTTCTCCAGTAAGACCTTCCTTCTCATTAAGTGGCCAAAGTATTTCAGTTTCATCTTCAGCATCTGGCCTTCTAGAAAGCATTCAGGGTTGATCTCTTCTAGGACTGACCGGTTTGATCGCCTTGGAGTCCAAGGGACTCGCAGGAGTCTTCTCCAGCACCAAAGGCCTCAATTCTTTGACACTCAGCCTTCCTTATGGACTAACATTCACAACCATATATTGCAACTGGGAAAACCATAGCCTTGACTATATGCACTTTTGTTGGCAGGGTGATGTCTCTGGTTTTTAGTATGCTGTCTAATTTTGCCATAGCTTTCCTCCCCAGGAGCAAGCGTCTGAGGTGTTCTTGGAGCCCAGAAAAATAAAATCTGTCACTACCTTCATTTCTTCCCCAACTATTTGCCAGGAATTGAGAGGGCCAGAAGCCATGATCTTAGTTTTTTTAATATTGAGTTTCAAGCCAACTTTTGCATCTCCTCCTTCTCCTGCATCAGAAGGCTCTTTAGTTCCTCTTTACTTTCTGCCATTAGAGTGGTATCATCTGCATATCTGAGATTGTTGATATTTCTCCTGGCAATCTTAATTCCAACTTTTGATTCATCTAGCCCCACCTTTCTCATGATGTGCTCTGCATGTAAGTTAAATAGGCAGAGCGACAATATACAGCCTTGCCGAACTCCTTTCTCAATTTTGAACCAATCAATGGTTCCGTGTCCAGTTCTCACTGTTGCTTCCTGACCCACATATAGGTTTCTCAAGAGACAAATAAGATCATCTGTTACTCCCAACTCTTTGAGAACTTGCCACAATTTTTTGTGATCCACACAATCAAAGGCTTTAGCATAGTCAATGAAGCAGAAGTAGATGTTTTTCTGAAACTCCCTAGCTTTCTCCATGATCCAGCATATGTTGGCAATTTGATCTCTAATTCCTCTGCCTATTCGAAATCCTGCCTGCACTTCTGGCAGTTCTTGGTCCACATACAGCTGGAGCCTAGCTTGTAGGATTGTGGTGAAATTAGAGGTGTATTAATTTGGGGCATGAATGTATGTATACTTTTATATGCAGATTATTGTTATTTGAGAAGCTAAATGATTTGAAGTGACAAATAAACTACTATGCAGTGAGAAGTATAAATCTGAAAATTAAAGTATCAAAGACCAAAATAAATATGCTTGACAGAGTGAATAGAATAAGCATGAGAAAGATACACATAAATGATTAGATACAACAAATAATTTTCTGTATGTTCATAGTTTGCTAAAGATGGGAAACAGAAACCATTAATGTGGCGGGAAGATAATGGATAGAAAATGAATTTCAAAAAAAGGAAGTCTGTAAAAGAAAGTGCTAGTATTACAATAACAGAGTTGAAAGGGACCTTGGGAATCTTCTTGTCCAACCTCCTGCTCAAACAGGGGATCTATGCCATTCCAGATAAATGGCTGTCCAATCTTTTCTTAAAAGTCTCCCGTGTTGGAGCACCCACAACTTCTGAAGGCAAGCTGTTCCACTGGTTAAGTGTTGTCACTGTCAGGTAATTTTTTCTTAGTTCTTGCGTTTTTTTCTCTCCTTGATTAGTTTCCATCCCTTGCTTCTTGTCTTGCCTTCAGGTGCTTGGAAAATAGGTTGATCCCCTCTTTTCTGTGGAAGAACCTCAAATATTGGAACATTGCTATAATGTCATCCCTAATTCTTCTTTTCACTAGACTAGACATATCTAATTCTTGCAAATTGCAAATATTTAACTTCCAGTCCCCTAATCATCTTTTTTGCTCTTTCTTCACTTTTTCCAGAGTCTCAACATCTTTTTTATATTGTGGTGACCTAAACTGGATGCAATCACATTTGTGACATCTGTATATCAAGAAAAGCCTAGATAAATTGAATATAGGAGGAATAGGCATTCAGGAATCAATTTAAACAAGGATACTGCGGTTCAGGAACTGTAAAATTTTAATGAATGAATTATTTCTCCAAAAGTAAACTCTGTATATAGCATATATATTCATTGATCCATCCTTTTAGCTCTGTTTTTCTGCCAGCTTCATACTCTGGCCCTCTTTTGAATAGGAAGTTGTTTCCATCTGACCTAAGTTTATGGAATGGCTAGCCTTGATATCAGATATCAATTTTTCTTTTACTATGTAAGAATAGCCTCTCTTGATGTGCTACATAAGCATGTGATAAAATAATAGGAGATTGGATCAGAATAAATGATGCTGAATGAATGTAGATTGAATGCAAAAGTGAAGGATACATACAGAACTGTTTTAAAGAGAATGGTCTTATAGAAAGAATTAATGAGGACTAAATGGCAGAACAAATATATAAAGAAAAAGTAGATGGATTGAGAGGAAGGTTAACCCTGTGAAATTTATGTTTAGATACCTTGTTTCCCCCAAAATAAGACTTCCCCTGATAATAAGCCCAATGGGGCTTTTGAGCACATGGCAATAAGGCCAAGCACTTATTTCAGGGTTAAAAAAAATATAAGACAGGGTCTTATTTTCAGGGAAATATGATACGCCCAGAAAGAGAATTGTGACATTTTCAGAAACAAAAGGCAATGTGTATTTGTGCCTTCAAGTTTTTGGCTCATGACAACTGCCTTTTATAATCTCTGCGGTTTTCTTAGTAAGGTTTTTCAGATATAGTTTGAGAAAAATTGACCAATATGACTAATGTAGGAGTTGAACTTGCAGTCTCCTGGTTCCTAGCCTGATGCCATAACCACAACACCAAACTGGCTCAAACTGAATTAGAACCCTTTCTATCAAGCTGCCTACAGCAAGCCACCACTGTTCCATGGATGAATACTGAATACTATCAAAAGCTTGAAAGAAATTATTTAATTCACAGCTGCTTCTTTCAAAGCTTTATTTCAAAATTCTTCCAAAGCTGATTTCCAAAGCAAAGTACTCAGCCAACTGTGACAGAAGATGTACTGCTTCATGTTGAGTTGCTTCTGAGTTATGTTGCATCATGTCAAGAAGCCAAAAATGATTCTGCACATACATGAAGAGTTTTCTGCATGGAGACAAGCTTTTCAGGGATAGCTGCAAAAGTCACATCAAAGTGAACCACATTGCTTCATATGGAACTCATAAACTCCAGACCAAATTTTGCTTTAATACTGGGGCCATGGTAGTGTCTTTCACTGTTTTTAAACGTTTCAGGTTACATGATTCAAGTTAGGCTGCATGACATATGTTCTCAAACTGTCACTCATTTGCTACTCTGCATAGCATGCACTTTCTAGTTACTCAAATGAATTTTATAATACAGTGATAGAAGCAAAAGTATTTGTCAAGAAAACATATGGACCAGTGCTGGGTTGCTACCGTTTCACCCCAGATTGGGTGAACTAGTAGCAGCAATGGCAGGAGGCTCCGCCCAACCGCCCAGATGCTTCTGCGCATGCGCAGAAGTTTCTGCACATGCTCAGAAGCATTGCAGGTGTGCAGAAGCATTGCACATGTGTGCTCATAAGTGAACTGCTAGCAACAGGTTTTGAAACCTGCCCCGATATGGACCATTTCTAACAGAAAAAAAAAAATAAGAGACTAAACAATACCAAACTATTAATAAGCTTAAAGCAGACTTGAGGCTGAAAGCAGCTGAGAAAATCATGGGAAGCAAAATATATAGTATTATTTATTTATTTATTTTATTTTCTTAGATTTATATACCGCCCTTCTCCCCGAGGGGACTCAGGGCAGTGAACAGCCATAAATAAAAAACATATATACAAAATTTAAAAGCCAAATAAAACTGAATTAAACATTGGCCCCAATATTTAAAATCCCAAATTTAAAATATTAAAACCCCAAATTAAAATATTTACAATTTAAAATTTCTAAATTATTTTACAAAAGAAGGGGAAAGGGGAAGAATTAGGCCAGGCCCGCCTAGTGGAACAGGAAAGTTTTTAACTCACGGCAGAAGGCACGAAGATTCGGGATCCTCCATAACTCTGGGGGGAGCTTGTTCCAGATAGTGGGTGCCCCCACAGAGAAGGCTCTCCCCCTGGGGGCCGCCAGCTGACATTGTTTGGCCGACGGCACCCGGAGGAGCCCCTCTCTATGGGAATGTACCGGTCGGTGGGAGGCTATTGGTGGTAGTAGGCGGTCCCGTAAGTACCCGGGTCCTAAGCCATGGAGCGCTTTAAAGGTGGTAACCAACACCTTGAAGCGCACCCGGAAGACCACCGGGAGCCAGTGCAGCTCGCGCAGGAGAGGAGTAACATGGGAGCGCCACGTCGCTCCCATCACCACCCACGCGGCCGTACTCTGCGCCAGTTGGAGCCTCCGGGTGCTCCTCAAGGGGAGTACCATGGGAATATGTTTTAATTGAAACATTTCCACATTACTAAGTATAGAGACTAATTCATTGTGAATTACAAAGAGCTTTGTTTTTGTTTATGCTATTAGCAAATGTAACAATATCAAAGCTTGATTAAACAGATCCTTAAATATCTTCGACCTCTGTTATATCCAAGCTGAGCAGATTTGAAAGGAAAAGGTGCTTCAAAGCACACAAGTTAAGAAACATAGCACCTGTTTGCAAAATTGCTAAACTTTGAGGAGCTATAGATTGAAATTACATTTGCACTCTCACATATCCTGCAGCACATTTTTGCCTTTGCATTTGAAGCATTGCCCAGCCACCATATATATTATTGCCTTCATTCAGCCCAGCCATTTCTGCTGATGTTCCTTAGTTTTAGCCACTGTATTTTATAGTCCTAAATTTCCTGTTGCTCTTCACGAATCACTTTCTAATTCTAATGCAAATTTTGGAAAATAATGGAGTATTTATTCTGACGTTGCAGACACATCTCCAAATATGCTATCTTCTCATCCTTATAAAAAATAATGTAAGATCCTGAAGCCATTATACAGCAGCACAGTAAACAGAGAATTTATTCTACAATTTTTAGAAATGTTTCCTAACAAGTCTATTTTTTGATAATATTTTGTTCTGTTTTGAAGAAGTGAATTGATCTGATATAGTGAAACTGTATTGTGTTTTAAGAAAATACTTATAACCTTGAGGTAAAATATCAGAGAGAAGCAGCAGCATTAATCAATAAAGCAGTCATTGGACTAAGTAAGGATTTAATAAGGATGGATGTGCTAAGGGAAAACATCCATTTAACCCAAAATGTATCACAAAATGAGTAACCCATGTGTTTAAACAGGTGCTTGTAGCTTATAGCTAAGACATATATTTTAAAAGATGGAAGGAAGCAAGAGAAAGAAATGGAAATAGAAGTGGAAATAGAATGGAAACTGCATTTGTTTTATGTTTATTAATTATGTTTATTAATTAATGTTTTATTAATCAGCATTAAATTAAAATAATTAAAGCAATATTGCATGATTACACCCTTGTTTAACAACTTTCCCTTCGTCTCATTAAACATTATAACATTGTGATACTGAGATCACACATGGCTTTGTGTCAGTCTGTTGGTCTGTCTTTTTTTAAGTTCTAAAAATATGTTTGAAAATATTAGGATTTTTAAAGAAAGCAAGTTGTATACAAAATTACCCAAAGGACAAAAATGTCTACCTTCAAAGGTCCATTACAGCTTCATCTGAATCCAGGCCATTTCCTTTATCCTTGCATTTTCCCATAACATAGCTCATCTATTCAAGAAGATAGACACATTTTGAAATAGCATGTTCGCATAATATTTCTTTACATCCATCACATATCAATCTATGTTTTACTTCCATCCCAAATACATGTATGCATCATCTCCTATTATATGCAGAGTGAATGAAGAATCTTTGAATTGGAGAATCACTCTACATATCTTTGTGTCACAGTTCTTTTTTAAAAAAAACTGACTCAGATTTAAAAGAACCACAAAATCACTTGACCCCTGGATATGAAGGATTTTTTAAAATCTCCCTATAAGGGTTGGAGAGATGCTTAATTCTGGGGGGGAGGGGGAACGAAGATATAAAAGTGAAATGTGAAACTTACAAATCTATATGAAGTTATAGTTATAGTTTCTAGCCTATAGTATATTCTATATCTATTAATTCTCTATCACTATGGTAATTGCTATTATTATAACAAACAGCAGGAATGGGGCCATGGAGACAATCCATCATAACAGTCCCAGTTTCTCATGTGGCCCTGTTGGAAGAAATATCCATTTGGTTCGGTTCCAAACCAGGAGAAAGACACTGGAAACATGGAGGCTGATTGGAAAAAGGGTTTAATGATGAACAGAACCACCAAGCACATGGTTCTGGGCAGCTGACAACATGGAGTTGAGAGTGAGGGGTATTTATACCTTCTCTTGGGCTTTGAACTTGAGCTTCCTGTTCCTGTGCAAGAAAATATATTTTATTGGCTGTTGTAGAGGTCAGCTGGCTCTGTAGGTTGTCTGAGTCAACCTTTGTTGAAGCTTGATCTGCTGATATAATGAAGGGCTTTGTTGGGTAATTCCTGTTGTGGCTGAGGACTAATCCTTCCTTTGTTCAGACCTTGCTACAGGTCACCCACTTATAAATAGAGCTAGCTATCTCTTTATCTCTTAAGTGCTGACATCTGCTATGGGCTATTAAGAAAGGTAGGGGCTGCTTTCCAAGAGCATGTTTCTCCATTTCTCATCCAGGGAAATATAATATTCCGCCTTTTTAATATTTCTCAAAATATTTCATTCTTCTAGGAGAGTTGTGGGTACTAACTTTCTATAGCCCTTGAGAAACTTAATTGCCCACTCCTGATTTCTAGTATTACTAGCAATGTTTTCTTCTTACAACCCCGTACTGCCTTCTGCTTTAATTCCTCTTTTTCTGGAATTTCTTCTACTTTTTTTCCTCTGTGTTAAGTTAGAATATTTGCACCTTCCCAAATTTTGTGTTGTTGATCCTGTGTTACTTTTTTTTCTCCTGGACCATCCACTTTTTTTTTTAATCATCTTTTATTCCCACTTGTATTTTCTGTTTGCTTGTGACTGCAGAGCTTCCAAATTTCCTCCAGTCTTCCCCCTGTTCCCCCTGCAGCTCTGTATTGTTATGTATGTATCTATTTTAGCGGGAGATTTGAATTGGGAATTGTTCGTTATTGGTTAACGGTTGATGCTGAACTGTATATAAGGAAGGCTGTTGCCTGCGTTCTTGGCTGAAGTCTCACCCTGAATTAAAGAGCTGTTGTCACTAGCTTGCTTGTGCCTCTCGTTATTCCCGCGCTATAACATTGGCGACGAAGGTGGGATTAAGGCCACAAGAAGCATAACAAAAGAGCTTGGAGTTTCAGCCAGGGTGATGAGCAGGAAACGGAAGACATACAGCGATGTCTACCTATGTACCGCCAAAACCGTTCAACCCAACCCAGGAAAAATGGGGGTCATATTTAACCAGGTTCGAGTGCTCCTTGGAAGCCAGCGAGATGCAGGTCTCTCAGCAAATCGTAAGAGAGCCCTCTTCTTGAACCACTGTGGGCCAGACATTTTTGAGATGGCCAAATCCCTCTGCAAACCAACACCAGTCCTGACCGTTCCCTGGGACGTGCTGCAACCTACGCTCAGAGCTCACTACGCTCCAGTTCCTTCAAAATGTGTACAATGCTACGAGTTCCGGCAATGGGTACAAAAAGAAGGAGAACCAGTGAGTGCTTACATGGCAAGCCTATGGAAAGCCACAACTCACTGTGACTATCGAGACCTCAAAGACGCACTCCTAGAGCAACTAATTTGTGGCATTAGAGACACACGGTTACAGAGACGACTACTCGCAAAATCAGACTTAACCCTAGCCGGCACTCTAGACGAAGCGAGGGTGCATGAATCATCCACAAAGGCTGCTGAAACTCTACAACGTCCAATGTCAGTGAAAGACACGTAAAAATCAACCCCTGTACACCGAGAGGAAGTGCAGACCAGTACCAAGGAAGAGTCAGATGAGGATGTCTTCCACACCAAAAGAAAGAAAAGTGGGCAAAGTAGCCACCGAGGAAGCTTTTCAGGTTGTGGTGGGGCTCACAAGAGACAGACCTGTAAATACCGAGGCGCCGTTTGCAGGCATTGTGGAAAAAAGGGACATTTGGAAAGGTCTGTAGAGCTCAATTTCCGAGAAGTATCAAGCCACGTGACCACAACAACCAATCAGAGCCATCGCGCTCAAAACAACCAACCAGAGATGGCGGCGGTAAAAAACGGTGCGAGAATCAAAAGCGGGAGACCTACAGCACAAGAATCGGCCAAACCAGCACACCTGCAGAAGAAAAAGTTTACACAAGGGTAGAAATTGAAGGGAGACCATGCAAAATGGAGATCGATACTGGGTCTGCCCTATCAATCGTGTCTTGGACAACACTAAAGACACTTATTCCAAGAATCAAGAAAAGCCAGCTGTTACAACAAGTTCGCCTCCTCGACTATCAAGGAAACCGAGTTCCTGTAGAAGGGCACGTTCTGGGTCATCTACGGAGAGTTTCAAGAGAAGCTACCCCTGACGATCATCAGCAAGCCGCTACCAAGTCTCCTAGGCCTTGGGTGGTTCCGAGCCCTTGGCATGGGTTTCACGGGTTTTCACAGCCTCAGCGGACCATCTCTCAAGGACAGCCTTCTGTACAAATTCCAGGATGTTTTCGGAGAAGCGCTTGGCAAGTACGTGGGGACCCCTATTTCATTTAATCTAGACCCTTAGGTAGCCCAAATTAGACTTAAGGCAAGACAGGTACCACTTGCTTTGAAACCCAAAATAGATGCAGAACTTGATAGACCTATCAAACAGATTGTTTGGGAATACTGGTTCCAGTGGATCACGCTAAGTGGGAGACCCCAATGGTCACGCCAGTCAAGCCGGATGGATCTATAAGGATCTGCACCAACTATAAGTGTACAATCAACAAGGCGCTCCAACAGAGCGCGTATCCAGTCCCAATTGTACACCATTTACTTCATTCCCTGGGACCCGGCAAAATTTTCGCAAAATTAGACCTTGTGCAGGCGTACCAGCAGCTGCCGGTGGATGACGCTACTGCAGAAGCGCAAACTATTGTAACTCACATAGGGGCCTTCAAATGCACCAGACTTCAGTTTGGGGTTAGCATAGCACCAGGTCTATTTCAAAGCACCATGGAGCACCTGTTACAAGGATTTCCGGGGGTGGTGCCCTATTTTGACGATGTCCTCATTAGTGCCCAAAATGAGTCACAACTTAGAGATAGAGTAGGACAAGTACTTACGAAATTCAGAGAAGCGGGACTGCGAGTTAAGAAAAACAAATGCATGATCGCAGTTCCTTCCGTAGAATGCTTGGGGTATTGCATAGATGCCTCAGGCATCCACCCCACAGAAAGCAAGGTTAAGGCTATCCAAAGCGCAACCACACCAACTTCCAAAGCTGAATTGCAGGCGTTTCTGGGATTTTTGAACTTTTATTCAATGTTCCTTAAAGACAAGGCAACCGTAGCAGAACCCCTACACTGACTGCTGGGAAAAAATGTTCCATGGGTTTGGGGCAAGGCAGAAGCAGCCGCATTCAAAGCCATCAAGAAACTTTTGTCAGAGAACAGTTTCCTAATACAGTACAATTCCGAATTACCGCTTGTACTTGTGTGCAACGCATTCCCTTTTGGAGTGGGTGCCGTGCTGAGCCATAGACTACCGAATGGGCTAGAGGCACCCATTGCGTATTACTCTCGCACCCTGTCTAGTGCGGAATGAAATTACAGCCAGCTGGACAGGGAAGCCTTAGAGGCTATTGCGGGAGTTAAAAAATTTCACGAATATTTGTTTGGCCAGACTTTTGAACTTGTGACTGACCACCAGCCTCTGTTGGGACTTTTAGCCAGCGACAAACCTACTCCCGCCGCACTTTCCCCCAGGATGACCAGGTGGGCTATTTTCCTGGCCGCCTATTCTTATTGATTGGTACACCAGCCAGGAAGAACTCTGAGCCACGCAGATGCCCTCAGTCACTGCCCCCTTCCTGATCTGTTGGAGAATCCTACGCCTGACGCATCTGTATTGTTACTTGATGTTGTGACTTTGGGCCCGCTTACGTCTGGTGAGGTGGCGCAGGCATCTACCAAAGACACTGTTATTCATACTGTCATGGGTTGGGTCATGCGGGGATGGCCAACCAAGGTGGATAATGGGGACTTTCAAGTTTTTTTAATAAGAAAAATGAATTATCTATGCAAGGGGATTGCCTGTTGTGGGGCGATAGGGTGGTTATTCCTTTATGGTTACGGCATAGGGTTTTGGAACTCTTGTATGAGGGGCACCCTGATATAGTTCGGATGAAAGGATTAGCAAGAAGTTATGTGTGGTGGCCGCATCTGGATCAGGATGTCACTGAATGGGTAGGCAAGTGTAGGCCATGTCAGAAATCCCGACTGGATCCCCCTTCAGCCCCTGTCAAAGAGTGGGAAAGACCAAAGGGGCCATGGGGGAGGATTCACATAGATTTTGCAGGGCCTTTCCACGGACAGAATTTTCTAATAATTGTCGACGCTTTCTCTAAATGGCTAGAATTAGCTTTAATGCCGTCTACCACGTCTGAGGCAGTAATAAAAGTATTCAGGAAACTCTTTGCAACCCATGGGTTGCCTGATACTCTGGTATCAGACAATGGGCCCCAATTCACGGCAACACAATTTGAAAGCTATTTGGCAGAGTTAGGGATTAGACATGCCCTGTCAGCACCGTTTCATCCGGCTTCTAACGGCCTTGTTAAAAGATTTGTAAGAACAGCCAAAGAGGCCCTCTCCCGACTTGATGCAGGAGATTGGCAGGCTAGCATTGACCAGTTCCTAGGAATACAACATGCCACCCCATGCACTGCCACAGGGCACAGTCCAGCAGAACTCCTAATGGGCCGGAAACTTAGATGAAACTAGACCGATTACACCCAAACCACTCCCAAGACAATTTTAAAGGGGAAGGAATAGGACTATGACAGTTTCAAATAGGAACCACAGTGTTTGCAAGAAATTGCTCTAATGGGCCACTTTGGGTTGCTGGGACAATTGTGGGAATCACTGGTCCAACATCATATACAGTAGATATTGGGCAAGGGAAAATTTGGAGGAGGCATATAGACCAGTTGCGGAAACGTTTAGATTGTTGACGGATCTGAGTATCCAAGTATGAATCTGACTTCCAAAGTTTTCCCAACACAGCTACCCAAGCCCAAGTAAGCCAGATTACTTATCTGGTAAGCCTAGGCTCCAGCGCCGCCCTGACGAGCCGTCACTCCCAGCCAGGGAAGACCACGCCTCAGAGGAAATTCAGGAGGTTCCATTGGGGGAGCCAGGAGAGGCAACAGGCCCCTCTGACCAGTTCCATGTTTCGCCAACAATTGAACTGCGCAGGTCAACCAGAGTGAGAACACGCCCTGGTCACCTGCGTGATTTTGTATGTAAACATGTAAAATAGTAGCATAAGTGCCTTCTGGGAATGGAGGGGTGTTATGTATGTATCTATTTTAGCGGGAGATTTGATTTGGGAACTGTTCGTGATTGGTTAACGATTGGTGCTGAACTGTATATAAGGAAGGCTGTTGCCTGTGTTCTTGGCTGAAGTCTCACCCTGAATTAAAGAGCTGTTGTCACTAGCTTGCTTGTGTCTCTCGTTATTCCCGCACTATAACAGTTATGCTGATGGTTTGGAAAAAGCTCAGGTGGGAGGGGAATGAAGGCAACAGAGATGCCTCCAATTTTTCTCAGCAGCCTGGTCTTTCACACTGTGCTTGGAGTAGAGGCTTGCAGGAAGCAAAGAAAAAAATATTTATGTAAGCAGACCATTTTCCTCTCCTCCCCAGTCATGGGCCAGAAAAAGAGAAAAGCTTGATTTTGGAAGGCTGTCAAACTCGTGGCCCGTGGGCCAGATGCATTACACGCTGGCCACACCCACATCCAGTTTAGCGAAGGGGAAAAATCCTGATATGTCATGAGATGATGCTGTGACAATGCGAGTTTGACACCCCTGCTGTAGTGGTTATTACAGTGACCTCATTCAGTACAGACAATATTTCGAAGCTTATATGTGGAATTGTGTTTAACAGAGAATAATTCAGTGAAGCTTATATCTATTTGGGATGCACACTGAACTTAAATGAAAAGTGCTTTTCCAAACCAGCAATAGTGTCTACTTCTGCTACACCAGCTTGCAAAATACTAAATACTAAAAATCCAAATGAAGTTGCTGACTGTAAGAATTTCTTTTACAGTAGAATACTTAGAGATACCTTGTAGGTAAAATAAGTTTGTTGTTGTTGTTAGTTGCGAAGTCATGTCCGATCCATCGCAACTCCATGGACAACATTCCTCCAGGGCCAGGCCTTCCTGTCCTCTACCATCTTCTGGAGTCCATTTAAGCTCATGCATACTGCTTCAGTAATTCCATCCAGCCACCTAATTCTCTGCCGTCCCCTTCTTCTTTTGCCCTCAATCTTTCCCAGCATTAGGCTCTTCTCCAGTGATTCATTCCTTCTCATTAGGTGGCCAAAGTATTTGAGTTTCATCTTCAGCATCTGGCATTCTAAAGAGCAGTCAGGATTGATCTCGTCTAGGACTGACTGGTTTGATCACCTTGCAGTCTAAGGGACTCGCAGGAGTCTTCTCCAGCACCATAGTTCAAAGGCCTCAATTATTGATGCTCAGCCTTCCTTATGGTCCATCTTTTCAACCATACATTGCAACTGGGAAACCATAACTTTGACAATATGCACTTTTATTGGCAGGGTGATATCTCTGCTTTTTAGTATGCTGTCTAACTTTGCAATAGCGTTCCTTTCCAGGAGGAAGCGTCTTTTAATTTCTTGGCTGCAGTTCCCATCTGCAGTGATCTTGGAACCCAGGAATTTCACCCAGGGGTGAAATGCTCCCAGTTCGGACCAGATCGCTCAATCTGGTAGCAATGGTGGGTGGTGGTTCGAAGGACCGGTAGCAAAAATCACTGCCGAGCTGAGCCGCGCAATGATCAGAGGCTGTTTTTTTTACTTTTAAAAGCATTTTTTCTACAACCTTTTCGGCTGAAAAAATGCTTTTAAAAGTTAAAATAAAAAGTTGGCCACGCCCACCCAGTCACATTAACCTCCACACACACACACACCAAGCCATGCCCACAGAACCGGTAGTAACAAATTTTAGATTTCCCCCCTGGTTTCAAGCCAACTTTTGCACTCTCCTCCTTCTCCCGCATTAGAAGGCTCTTTAGTTCCTCTTCACTTTTTGCCATTAGAGTGATATCATCTGCATATCTGAGGTTGTTGATATTTCTCCCGGCAATCTTAATTCCAATTGTGATTCATCTAGCCTCGCCTTTCTCATGATGTGCTCTGCATATAAGTTAAATGGGCAAGGTGACAGTATACAGCCTTGCCGGACTCCTTTCCCAATCTGACCCAAGGGGCTCATCTTGTTTTGATGAGCGCCATGTCTTGTTTTCCTTTTGATAGTGTCCGTGGAGTTTCCATGGCAAAGATAATGGAGTGGGTTGCCATTTCCTTCTCCAGTGGATCATGTTTTTTCAGAACTCCCTGCTATGACCTGTCCATCTTGGGTGGCCCTGCACGGCATAGCTTATAGCTTCGTTGAGCTGTGCAAGCCCCTTCGACACGACAAGGCAGTAATCCATGAAGGGAAATTAAATTTGCTTCCTGCTTAATTATTTCTTGGATTTTTATAATTTTTATCAAAGATTTTAACCAAGAAGATAGATGATACAAATTAATAGACAAAAAGAAAGAAAAAAGAAAAAGAAGCCAAAGAAAAAACAAAAGGTGCAAGAAAAAAGTAGAAAGATGGAAACAAAAGATAAAAAGTAGTTTCTAATATTCTTCATAGCTGTTATAAGTACAAATATATGTATTTTAACCTCTCTGTCTGTTAGTTACATGATATTACTCTTCTCTCTATCATCTCTCCTATCTCATTGTCAAAACCATAAATCACAAGTTTTGTTGATGGGGGGTTTTTTTTCAATCTTTAAGCAAAAGTATAACTATAAGATGATCCCAGTTACCAATAAATGTAGATAATGTCATTTCTCTAGCTTCATGCTTAATGATGATGTATTTTTTCCTAAAAATTGTGTCTTGGCTCTTTCCCTTGAGCTCTCTTGATTTGTTTGTTTGCTTGCACTAAATTTGCTCATGCTTGCTGTTACCTTCTGGCACACTAACACCTGAAAGGATGGTCTCTTCTTCCTTTATGTGTTTTCTCCCTAGGCAGTCTTGCTGGCAGAGTTTTCTAATATTCTGTATCTCAAGATTATATTAGACACTGCCCCCCTCCCTGTATAATTTAGCAACTGAAGATAATAGAAGCAATAAATATTTGATTAACATAACAATGCACATATATAGAGTCAGTAGCTTTTGTATTCCTGAACATTTCCAGTTTTCTTCTTTGAATATTCTTATCAACAGTATAATGCAGAAATCAATTTGTAGACAAAGAGAACAAAGCATCAATACCCATAATGGTTTTTAATTTGAAATTGAATTCATCCAAAGGAGTGTGTGTGGTGTAAAATCTGTTAAAGTTAAGAGTTTGTGTACTATCCTAATATGTTTTTAATGTGCTTGGGCAAACTACAAAGAACCAACAGCAACAGAAGATGATAAATACCATTACTTGGAACGTCCAGATATAATTTGCATATCATGATCACTGTTGCTTCTTGCATCTATAATGGGAAATGGCTTTGAGATAAATTAATCCTCTTCTTTGCACTGAGCCCCTCCCCATTTTAATTCATCAACCCTTCTAGATAAAGTGCATGACATACATATAAAACAGGAGGCAAGAATATGTCTGTATGTACCAATAATGTGAGTATTTTAGATGGATGGAGAAGGTAGTAGTAATCTACCCTCAGGGAATAAAGACTGTATTAGATATGTCAATAACTAAGTCTATCTGCTTGATAAAACAGTTGTTGTGGATTCTGACAGGAATGTCTGACACTGACAACTTCTTTCATGAGTAATAGTCAATATCAAAATAATGGCTTTCATAATGGAGTAGGGCAGACTATTGATAATTGAATAAACTTTTTTATAATGTACTTGTCACAAAGTGAGAAGCATTATGAATTATTCATTACTGCATAGAATGAAAAAAAAGTGCAATGTACCTTGTTGTGTAAGACTGGATTGGATGCCCTCTAGATAACAAGGACCAATGTTCTAGATTTTTTATTATTTTATTTTGGGTTTTTCTGAAAAGCTATTTATAAGGTTAGTAAAAATAAAAGACTCTGAAAGCTATTTGTCTGAGTTACTGTAATCTGGGAGTTTGGGTGCTGCCCAAGATTCCTAATGTGATGATAAAATTATAATATTTAATGCAATAGAAAGGAGAAATGATTACCAATATACATACATATTATCACACGGTTTCCTTTTAGCATAAGCTAAATAAGCTTATACAGAGCGCTTAAAAGGAGTGAAAAAGAATGAATTGAAAAGGTTATAGGCAGAGGATAAACAAAAATAAATTTAACTAAAAATAATAATAATTTAATTAGACGTACATGCTGCCTGACTATCAATAAGTTTGGATAGTTCACAGCAATAAAGAAATTACAATAAAATCAGTAAAAGATAAAAGATGGCAAATGCAACCTGAAGAAATTTCATTTATCTACCAATGTATTACAATTGTGGAAGAAATAACTGTAAAGCTTTTCTTAGGCATACCCAGAACATGAAGTGATATCTGTGGGGTATTTCATTGCCACAATTCAGTTTACATAGAAGTTATTTCTTAAAATTAGGCGGATTTAGTCAAGAAAACTAGAACCAGACATCCAGACTCTGCATATATGGTCTTTTGAAATTGTTGCGGGGTGGTCTTAATTTTTCAAGCGTAGAACTCACTCTTAGCAGTAACAATAGAACGACTATTTTAAAAAATTACTTCCCTCATGTTCTCTTCCCTTGGAATATAAGGAACAAATGGAAAACCAGCAGTTTTAGATTGAAGATATGGTTGTATGATAAAAGATGAACATGACCTTCATTCATATTCCTTGGCCAGTGTAGATATCCATACTCTGCTTTCCCCAAAAAGTATGCAAATACAAGTCTCTTTCCTCAAATTAAATTGGAATTAAATTGATTAAAAAATGGTAATAAGTAACATTATATGAGGGAGCCTGAGGAAAATCTTCATGCTCTTAGCTTATAAGCTCAAATGTGTTAATATTCACAGCAATTCTCTGGACTCTGAATCTAGAACTTTCTCTGTGTAAAACTGAACTACAGTTCTATTCTTCTACATTTTCATTTTACTACTGTTGAGTTCAGGGGTGGGTTCTAAAAACTTTTACT
>WNWU01013639.1:14497494-14526962 GCA_012654045.1 Ptyas mucosa
TACAATCTCTTCGGCCGAAGAGGTTGTAGAAAAAAATGCTTTTAAAAGCCTCTGACGATCCCAGCTGAGCCGCGCAATCATCAGAGGCTTTTTTTTTTAAAAAAAAGCATTTTTTTCGGCTGAAGAGGTTGTAGAAAAAATGCTTTTAAAAGTTTTTATAAAAAAGCCTCTGATGAGATGGGCGGGGTAAGCGAGTAGCGACCGGGCCGGGAACCAGTTGGGGGTGTGTGGCCAGCCAATGTTATTACCAGTTGTCTGAATTACAACAAATTTTTACTACTGGTTCTTGTGAACCAGTGCAAACCGGGAGCAACCCACCACTGGTTGGGTTCCTTTAGAAACATATATGAGAGTGATCTAACTGGTATTGAAATCACTCCTAAAATCCGATTACTGTTATGAACACTTTCCCAGAACTTCAGTATCATGAAATGAAATATCTCATTCTACTATTCTTGGTTTTTTAATATGCAACCAAGCATAAATATTGACATAACAACCTGTGGCTTATAATATTCATAAAGATTCCCCACAGGTTGCTGGTTTATCTGCCATCTTTACTACACTGTTGAATCAGATAAAATTTTGCCCTGTATAAATATCTGCTTTTGATGGTACCCTTTCTGATCTGAAAGGAACATAAAGGCTTTTGGCTGAAAGTGTGGTTTGAATCAGACATGTGCCATGACTTAATAAGTTATTTATGAGGCTGGTAAACTAACCCTAAACTGTGATTCCTTGCTTTTGATCTCTATTTCTTTCACTTAATGACAGCTTAAGATCACCTCAGAGCCCAACTTTTCAAAAACTTTGTGACAAAACAGTGGCTCCAAAACAGCTTCCTAAATGACAGAATAATTTCTTCATGCTGATGAAAATTTTCTGAGTAGAAAAATGATAGGACAGAGTAGCATCACTTAAGATTTATCTGAGTTGCAACATCATTGTACCCCCAGAATCCCAGAGTAACAATAATCTTTAATTTATTCATTTAAATAAATAAATATATAAAAGAGTTTCATTCCACACCTAATCATTGAGAACACTCATGCATGTAAGACTACAAAGCCAAGCCAGTGTTTTTTCGGGGGGGAAAAAACAACAAATGGAACAAACTCCCCTAAAGAGCGAACACATTCTATTGCCTAAAGAAATAGAAGTTCAAAAGCAACCAGTAAAAATGTCTATAAAGCCTCTTGCATTCAAGTGCCTTTTAGAAGATCAAAGAATTTGTTATTTGCAGACAATTATCCCTTTCATTACATAGCAGCCGCAGGCTACGTTGTCCTCAAGGTAATGGCAAAAGTAAGATGGCTCTTTGAATGGCAAAGGACATTCTACAAAGCTGGGATTTATTTTCATTTCTGCTCAATTACACAGCATTAACAGGAAATTGCCGTAAAAGGACAGACAGGTAGGGCTTCTGAAGATGGCTAAATGCAGAATATAGACATGCTGATGTCAAAGAATAAATGAAAAATCTGAAGAATTAATCATGTCCTGAACCCAAAAGGAGCACAAGCAGGAATCCATACTCTTTGACTATGGCAACAATTACCAACAGAGACATATTCCTTTGGAATCTGGGCTATGGAGATATAAATGTATTTCTAACTCCATAATTTGGGGCAAAAGTAAATATAATTCTGTGGATATCAATCAGTTTTATATTTAATCCCAACAATAAATAAAGGAATAGGGCAGATTAGAAGGAATGTCAAATTAGAGGTAGATTTTCAAAAACAGATGGCTGTTAAGAAATAATGGAGTGTGGAATCTATATGTGTTGAATGTGTTCAGTGTTCAGTTTATAGAGGAACATATGGAGTTTCTAGTGGGTAAGGCAGAAGACTAGAAAGATTGTGAGTTAGCAAATGAAAGCTGGTTGACTGACTTTGAGCCTACAACATCAGCTAGTTTGTCAATTCCTGTTGAAACCAAATGAAGCAATCCTTGGTTGTTTTGAAAAGTGAACTCTGCACATGTAGAGCTCTAGGAAGAAAATCCTAATGGGCAGTTTATCTGAGAGGACTTTCTGCCTTAGAAGTAGCTGTTCTCTAGCACTTCACTGACTCATTCTTAGACATTTTTGGGCTAACTTACAATATGATGTATAACTACAAATCTTGAAACAGCATGTTGTGCAATTTGAAAGCAGTGAGCACTGATATTTTGTTTTCTTCTGAATCTTACTCAACACACAAACACAACATACTCCCCTGCTTTCATATTTTTGATTTTAGTTTTCATGGCCAGGTGGGGAAAAGCCTAATTTGAGACTAAGATACTATGATTCTTGTTTTCTTTACCATTTTTTCTAATCTGAAAGATTTTTATTTCTCAAGGGCTCAGAAATGGTTTAAAACTGATTTTCTGTCACGTTCACTTCTGCTGACCTCAAAATACAGAGAACAGGTAGTGCAAACCAGTCATTGCTGCAATCAGTTAACAATAGGAAGGTACAAAAAATGGCGTTCAGTCCATGCCGTGGCTCCTTAAATGTCACAGCTTCTATAGTAATAACATTCTCCTGCTTTCATTCCAGACAAAAGGTAAATAATATTTATTGTTAGTACATTTTTGATAGCCATTACGTGCCATTTGCAAAAAGTAAAAATTCTGAGCAGATGTTTTCAGGGGAAGCTATCCAGCTACAAATGAGCCAATCCAAAACAGATATTGTGCCCATGGATTCAACAGAGGGATGAGACGAAAAGTGTGAGGAGAAGAAATTGTGTGCTCAGCTGCAAGGCATGACAAATGTCATCTGCCAAGTAGTTGCTAATTACAAAGGAAGTGTCTTGAGAATGAGAGTTTCCATTGAATATGCTAACATATGAATATGCTAAAGAATATAAGGCAACTAGGGAACAAGTTCATTGATATCTGAGGAATATTCTTTCTTTTTGGATTCTAAAAGTAGATACATCCCCATTTGGGATTGGTAACTAGTTATTAAATAAAGCAATCACTAAGTGAAACATAAACTATGCTCAGGGTTTACTTCAGCTTTCCTTTGCTTTGTCAACCAGAGAATGTCATAAATGTGAGAATTGGTTGTAAAACTTATTTTTTCATCACTTTCTTGTCTATGAACAGACCTAAATAAGGCACTTGCTAAGCATATCCATATGGACTTTGTTATCCTTAGCATCTAAGAAAAAGACAAAATTTGGACCTTCAAAAAAAAAACTGAAGGAAAACAGACTGTATTTGCAGCCCCTAACACTGTGGTGAGATGTACTAAGAGCCAGTTTGGGGTAATGGCTAAGGCACCAGACTATAAACTAAGGGATTGTGAGTTCTGATTCCACCTCTGGCACAAATCTAACTGAATGGCCTTGGGCCAGTCACTAGAAAAGAAGCAATGGCAAACCACTTCCAAGAAAACTCTAGGGAGTTGTCCAAGCGTTCAAGAGGAGTCAATGCTAACTAAAAAAAACCCAGACACAAAAAAATAAACCATGTTCATAGCACATCCTGGCAAGTCTCAGTATCAAGCGCATATTTGTAGTGGACCTTGAAAAAAAATTAAAAGGATTGGAGCAGGGAGTGGCCCCAATCTCTCTGATAAGAAAATGCAGATTAATCAGATTAAAGATTTGAGGTATAATGGGAAAGGAGAAAGTAACTCTCCATAAGGAAGAAAATCAAGCTAAAGTGCAAATCAAAACCAAAGTGGTTGAGTTTATGTTTACAAGGGCAAACATAACATATTCTGTACAAAGGAAATCAAAAACAGCTTTCAGCTGTTTACAGAATAAACCTGCTGTTTAATCTGAAGTGAAAGAGAGAGACAGAAACAGAATGGCAGATTGTAAAAGGAATATGTTTCATATTGTTAACTTGAAATGAAAGTTGGAAATAACTGAATGGAATTTAATACATACAAGTGCAAAATTCTTCACTTAACAGAAATCAAAAGCCGAGATATAGGAAGTGGGATAGATATAGGAAGTAGGATATCTGGATTGGTAATCATAATTCTGAAAAAGATCTTGGAACAGTATCTGATTGCAGGTTAAATATGAGACAAGTATCATGATTATGTTGCAGAAAGAATAAATGAGATGCTTTATTTGGATTCCTACCTAAGATGAAGGGTGCTTGAAATGGATGGATCCTTCTAACTTTATTTTTCTGTTTTATTAGAAAATGCATAAATGCCCTGTAAATTAAAGACATCATATTTCACCAATAATGATTTTCAATAACATTATGAAGGGAAAAGTTTCTGCATCTTCATTTATACTTTAAGAATTTGTTTTGTGAGTATGAACTTCATTTTTGGAGTGTCCAACTTCTTTATTTACTTACAACAATTTTTAAATACTTTTCTTATTACTATTTTGATGTACAGAGTTAAAGTGAATCCTCTGCTCAGTTGGAATAACTGTTGCACATTTCTTGTTGATCATAATGTGAATATGATAACTATGTTAATATGGCTAAAACATTGTAGCTTCCAACTTAGTTCCTATAGCAGAGCAATATGCTTTATTTTCCAATGATGTCAAAATTCATATATAGTACATATGTTGGAATAAATATTGTGCATTTGTTATATTAAAAGATATTTTATAAAGCAAAGAGGGGCTGTAGCAGGGGTGAAATCCAACAGGATCTGACAGGTTCTGGAGAATCGATAGTGGAAATTTTGAGTAGTTTGGAGAACTGGCAAATACCACCTCTGGCTGGCTCCAAGGGTGGGAAGGGAATGGAGATTTTGCAGTATCCTTCCCCAGGAGTCGCGAGGGAATGGAGATTTTGTAATATCCTTCCCTGGAGTGGGGAGGGAATGGAGATTTTGCAATATCCTTCCCCTGGAGTGGGGAGGGAATGGGGATTTTGCAGTATCCTTCCCCTGGAGTGAGGAGGAATAGAGATTTTGCAGTATCCTTTCCCTGCCACACCCACCAAGCCACGCCCACCAAGCCACACCAAGCCACCAAGCCACTCCCACCAAGTACGCCCACAGAACCGGTAGTAAAAAAATTTGGATTTCACCACTGGGCTGTAGAGATGTTTAAGAAACACTTCAAAAAGGAGAGGTGGGTTTTAGCAGGTTCTGACCAGTTCTGGAGGACCAGTAGTGGAAATTTTGAGCAGTTCAGAGAACCGGTAGTAAAAATTCTGACTGCCCCCCCCCCCATCTATTCTCTACCTCCCAAGTCCCAGCTGATCAGGAGGAAATGGGGATTTTGCAGTATCCTTCCCCTGGAGTGGGGAGGGAATGGAAATTTTACAATATCCTTCCCCAGGAGTGAGGAGGGAATGGGGATTTTGCAGTATCCTTCCCCCTGGAGTGGGGAAGAAATGGAGATTTTGCAGTATCCTTCCCCTGCCATGCCCATCAAGCCATGCCCACCAAGCCATATCACATCTACCAAGCCACGGCCACAGAACTAATAGTAAAAAAATTTGAAACCCACCACTGTTCAAAAGGCATTGTGATAAAAACAAAATCAAGAAACTGGCCTTCTTTCAGCTCTGTAGAAAGGGTTATCCTTTTGAATTTACTGAAATTGAACAAACTATTGAATGCTATAATTCTATCAGTTTTAATGAACTTAACTTATTGTTGCCTTCCTTTCTGAACAAACATTTCTGCTCTTATTAATACCAATTCAACATTTAAAGACATTGTGGGAGGACAACTGTCTTAATCTCTGGTGGCAAAAAAAAATATCAAAAGTATGCATTAAATGCTGCTTCTAACTTCAGATATTCAAAGAATCTCCTGTAGTGATGAGATCCAAAATATGACTCATTAAATTATGTTAATATATAATTCTAAAAATAAAATGTGGCACCACTTCTTATTTTTATTTTCTCTAGAGCAAAACATTGAGGACGAATCCCAATCAGGGCTATCATAACCGCATCTCCTTTTGATTTAGAAAGCTGCATGTAGCTTGTTTGGCACAGATATTTTGAAACATATTCCAGTCAGAGTTTTACTGTAGATTAATGAAATTATACCCATTGTCTTTCAAGCAACAACACAGGACTTT
Organism: Ptyas mucosa; assembly: GCA_012654045.1. Taxonomy (NCBI): domain Eukaryota; kingdom Metazoa; phylum Chordata; class Lepidosauria; order Squamata; family Colubridae; genus Ptyas; species Ptyas mucosa. Next base: position 14,503,509 of record WNWU01013639.1, read on the forward strand.
TAATGGAATTCTAGAGGCTGTGTTCCAAAACTGATGAAACAAAGCCAGCATAGGTATCCATGGAGGCAATAGCTATCTAGTGATTAAATATGTTGTGACACACAAACTCTATCCAGAATATACCTGAGTGTAATTGACAAATGCATGAACATAAGGTCACAAAGTATTTTTGGTATTTAAATCTTATAGTGACTGATGATGATGATAGAAGAAGAAAGGAGGAGAAGGAGAAGGAGAAGGAGAAGGAGAAGGAGAAGAAGAAGAAGAAGAAGAAGAAGAAGAAGAAGAAGAAGAAGAAGAAGAAGAAGAAGAAGAAGAAGAAGAAGAAGAAGATGATGATGATTTAGGACATTTATTTGCCACCAAAGACTCTGGATGGCTTACAGTTTAAAATATTAAAGCAGAAAGGCATTACAATCAACAGTCATAGCACATAGCAAACAAAATAATTGATAAATACAAACTGTTTAAATCTGGTAGGAATCACAGGACCTAATCGCACAGTGGATGGGGAAGTTGGATTAGGTTTTCATTAATCAGCTACCTCCAGTATAAAGCTGCCCCATTGGATCCCCAAATCATCTGGCAGTGCCAGATCTTGAAGTTCTTTCAAAACTTCAGGAGGGTGGCAGACAATCTTACCTCAGGGGGCAAGATGTTCCAGAGGGCAGGAGACAAGGCAGAGAAAACTCCTGGACCTCATCAATTGAAATTCCTTGGCTAATGAGATCCGCAGCGTTATCCGCAGGTTATCCCTCTGTCACACAGGTGGTGTGGACCAGTCTCATAAGGATGAAATGGTTCCTCAAGATGCCAATGCTACCCATTCAAAAATCATTTACACACACACACGTGCATTCCTCAGGTTGGACACCTCTGTATTACAGCCATTTACCACTTTCCACCTGGTCTTCCATTAGATATAGTATTCCATTAAAGGTCAATAAATCTACCATACCTGCAATGCAGAATAGGTATGTTGCAACAATTATTCCCAATTTCACTAATGAATATGGTGATCTTGTAATGAACCAATGGTTATATTGAACTGGAATAAGATTGTTCATATTTACATAATGAAAGCTCTCTGTTTGCTCTGTGTATGTATTGTGTGTCTTTCATCCCTGGCTTATTCAGATAAAGTGATTTTGAATAAACATTGCTCTTGACTTTGAGTCAGCCAGTGTCTTTCTGAGGAATAACTTGTAATTTAGCTATCCAACAGATTTTTTTAATGGACTGAATATATACGATTAAGTTAGTTTGACTCTTAAAGATTTTTCTCCAGGAATCCACCAATTTCAACCTTTTCCAAATATTCTAACATTTTGGGGAGACTGGCAATTTAGAAGTATTAACATATGCTTTTAAAGAATCTATTTTGAGGAAAGAAAAAATATTTTTTAAAAATTATATATTTTATGAAAAAGAATTGGATTAAGTGTAGAAAACGTATGAAAGAAACACCAATTGAGAAGAGCTTCTCCCAATCGTAATCTCAATCTCAATTTAATGTTAGTGAATTCCCAAGTAACCTACCACATTCACAGACATAAACTGCCAGTCAAGCTAAACATGGAATTGTAATGAAATCTTTCTATTGCAGTTGAAAGCCCATGGCTCAGCTTGACTTAAATATTTATAGTGTTTGACTGAAAAGCCTTGAAGAAATAAGTCTTTGCTGCTTTTCTTTTTTTTAAGGCTGTTGTTGCCTGAACTATTGCACTGCTTATCCCCTTATTAAATATGTTCATGTTGCACAAGGGATTAATTTGATCCAATTACCTTTTGAAACATTATTTGTTATCACTAACCAATCTCCAGTCAATGTAGTATTACAAAAGCTTCCTCCGATGTGATGCTGTAATCGTATTCTTAGTATAAATCTATCTAATCAATATAAACTGGAACTTAATCATGTTATTCGCATAGAAAACCCCCATCCCTCTTTGCACTTTACAAATAATTAAGTCATAGCTCCTAAGACCTTCTTAATGTCATGGTTTCTTCATCTCTCTCTTTCTCTCTCCTAATCCATCAGAAACTCCTCTTTTCTGTGTTTTGGTCGTAAGCATCAGACAAAAGCAACAGTGCTGCAGAATTATCAAAACTCTGTGCACCTGGCATAACAAACATAATATATTTCCTCCCTTTGGATACACACAAAATGTTCTTGAATCTTACTCCTACGAACTTAAGCGTATTAAAGGTTTGCACACACAAGTTTCCTCCCTGGATCATTATCAAGCTATGTGGTCCTCCCACTACCCAATTCACATTAAGAGGAAATTCCAAAATTGGAATGGGCTATATATGTGTGTTTTTTTCTTCCTGATTTACAGTATATCCAATCCAAAAGCTATTTTCAGAATCAGAGGGTGATCATCAGTTAAACAAGCTGTTAAAAAATAGTCTTCAAGCTAAACAGGCCACTGACCTAGAGAAATGAACTGGTTTGGTCTAATAATTAAGTCATGAGGTTAAATACTAGAAGACTGTGAGTTCTACTCCTGCCTTAGGCATGAAAGTTGCTGGGTGACTTTGGGACAGTTGCTGTCTCTCAACCAATGATGTCAGGTGGCAAGTCAGTTAGTCAATTCCTGTCCCAATCAATGGATTAATGCTTGGATAATCTGGAGGGGGGCAGAGCAGAACATGCATTTGTGAGAAAATGCTAGGGAAAAAAATAGAGAAATGAATTAAACTAAAGTTTGAGAAAGCAATCTATATTTGCAATCGGCAAGCTATTGTTTCTAGACCAGAGAGAGAAATATGTGGACCATTGAGAAACACATTTTCTGTATCTGCCTATATATATTTTGTCTCGGTATCTCAGCTTAGAGCCAAATCACAATAGGAATTGACTGATTCCTTTGATAAGGAGCCTAGCTGAATATATTGCACGTCATAGATTCCTTCCAACTAATTCCTTCCTCCCGTTACACTACCATCCGCAAAAGAAAGAAGGCTTCTAGAAACAGGTATCCCAAATCTACAGAATCTACGATGCTTGCTTAGGAATCAAGGCTTTGCAAAGCGAAAGGGGAGGAAGGTGGGAAAGGAATTCGCTAATGCAATTATTACCAATTATATTGTTGAGAATGGAATACTTTCTATCTTTCAGAACTGCACTTCAACAAAACTAAATGATTTTCCAGAGGCAGCAGGACAAATATTAAAATCAAACTGCAATGAATTCACCAAAATGTACAAATGAGATCTGCTCAGACTAAGTAAGTTATAGACTTTTTTAAAAAATTGCTTGTCACTTTTCTTTTGAAGAATCCTGTTTCGATATCTATCTATAATCTAGCTTTCTACCTATCTGCCTACCTGCCTACTTATCACCCTTCCTACCTACCTACTTACCTACCTACCAATCAGGTTAGCCTAATCAGTAATATTAATATTTGTAAAAAGATTCATAGTTTTTGCCTTGATTTCACAGTCAACACCATAACAGAACTAAAAAATGGAATGCGATTAAGAAACTTAGTCATTTGTAATAAAATTATGTTAGCTACTACTTGATGAGATTACTTTAGAAGTAAGGCTTTGAAGCCTGTCACAGGTCTTAAAAATAAAATTGCTTGAGTAGTTGAGGAGAACTGTATTAAAATGCAAATTTCCAGCTGTTAATATTTTTTCAAAAACCAATAATCCCTCAAGGCCACCAATATGTCAAAATACTTAATGGAAAAATATCCCTTAGGCAGAATGGCCTTTCTAAGTTGACTTTTGATTAAACTTAAAATACTATATAGCAGAAAACTTAAATTCAGATGGGGGTATAAATATAGTGCTGGACTAAAATGTCATCCAGAATGCAACTGATGGTGCACTTTTAAGGCCACTAATTTTTAGGTAATTTTCCACTCTCTTTGAGGATTAGCCAACAAGGTAATTATTAATGGAAGTATAGGTAGGTAGCACGTACTTCTAAATAGAGCATGGACACATACTTTTAAATAGAGCATGGAAAAACCAAATTCATTGGCTAAAAGAAATATTTTAAAACATAAGAAAGCTATAAAGCAATGATTGTCTAGATTACACAGTGCACAAGTTTCTAAACTATTCATTTTGCATTATTTTGTTACTTTCATGCATAAATATGTTTTACATTCTTATTTATTTATTAATTTATTAGAATTTGTCAAACAAAAATGAGAGCAAGAATAAAAGAATAAAAATACAATGACAGGGACATAGGCACGTTAGTGCACTTATGTATACCCCCTCCACTGACCACTTAAGTATGATGTAAGGTCCATGGAAGTCAATTTGTGACTGAAACTGTGAAAATTTGTAGCTGAAACAACTGAATCAAGTAGAGCATTCCAGACTTTGACAACTGTATTACAGAAATCATATTTTTACAGTCAAGTTTAGAATGATTTACATCAAGTTTAAAGTGGTTGTTAGCATGCATATTATTGCAATTAAAACAAAAAAAGTCATTTGCAGGTAAAACGTTACTACATATAATTTTGTATGCAATACCTAGCTCTGACTGCAAGCGACGTAGTTCTAAATTATCCAAACCAAGAATTTTGAGCCTAGTAGCATAGAAAATTCTACTGTGTACAGAAGAGTGCAAAACTTTTCTCGTGAAATACTTCTGAACCCGCTCAATTGTACTGACCTCAGATATATGGTGGGGATTCCAAACAGTTGAACAATATTCAGATTGGTCTAGCAATATTATATAAATATATCTTATTATATTTTATATTCACTAAGTGTAGAATCCTTGTCTGATAATTTAGATAACTCAGTAATTACTAGCACTTAAAAAGAAATGAAAGGAATAAATTAAGCAATATTCAGGGCAAAAATTAAGATAAAAAATATTACAAACTAAATTAAATTGAATTTAGGCTAAATTAGTTAGGCTTAGTTGAAATCAGTGACACTTATAATATTTCATGCTGATTTCAGTATGATATGAATGAACCTGGTTTTTAAATACAATTCTAATAAATAATACTAAATATATTGTTTGCCATCTATAGATGGCATAAATATATGCCATCTATAGAGTGGTAGGAGAAATCAGGTTGTTTCCATCAGCTGAAACCTCTTTCTATTGACTAAAAATAATGCTCTAACAACATCAACCAATTTCCAAATATTTTCTTCCCCTGTTTTAATATATTTCAGGATTCTTTTAATTTCCAATCTAATATCACACAGATTTGAAAGAAAGTAAACATTTGGTAAAAATGATACAAAAAAAAAGACAGATTCCTTACAAATTTTCAATAATATTAGAACAAAGGTATACCTTTCCATTTAATCTGCTGAAACTGAATAAATGAATTTTAGCTAGCCATAGTAACAATAGGGGTACCTAGCCATAAGCACTTCTGGGGAATGACAAGCAAGTAATGGGTGTATGTCAAGACATTGCAATACAAATACTGTCACTTATATGCTTTCATTATTAAGAATCTGTGCGATGCAAAAATATTTTGGTTCTTAACCTGGCCACAGAAGAGATAAATAATTTAATTAAAAGTCAAAAACTTATAGGAGGCCTGATCTTTCCTGTCCCAAACTTCCAACTTCAGATATGGGCATGAAATTCATGGGATCTTAGTCATTTCTAGTAAATCAACCTTCTGTGTTCCACCAATCATACTTTATCAAACATGTAAAAACTGCCTGATTTGAATCCATCTCTAACATATGTAAAAACACTCACTCACCTGAAGCAGTGTTCTAGGTCATTTGTCATAGTGATTTCAATCAAATTTTTAGACAGTAATTTCTAAAATCTGATGAAACTTTTATACTTCTTTATTATCTAAAGTCAGCCAATCAGTTCTTTATTATTTAAAGTTCCAATCAGTTTGAAATTATATCAACAGTAAATCAACACACAGTTAAATGTCAAATGTCTGTGATATTAAACACCTATCCCTATTCAATAATGTATAGGCTGATGTTGATTCAATTACAATCTGAATGATATCTATTATTGTTTGTGGAAAAACAGTGTTAGATTGTCTTTTTTATGCCCATCGGAAGAAATTCACAGTAAAATTCCTGCATAATATGAGCACTTGAATCCCCATATATAAAGTGCCCCATTTAATTTACTATCGCCAAAGGAAGAAGAAGAAAAAAAAAATCCCTTTGCTAGAATCAGGACCAAATTAGCTAAAGAAGCTCCAAGAAATTAAAAGGTATAATAGAAAATCAAAACACTTCTACTGAATATTTTTAGACATGTAGCATCTCATTAATGTGACTAATCCTTTACTTAATTAACTAAATAGAAGAAAACCAATCTTCTCAGCTAATGGCAGGCAACATGCATACTGCTGTTCTATTTATAGCCTATATATTTTATAGTTATAAGCTTGCTTCGTTTAGTTGAAAAAGAGACCATGATCTGGCATTTAGCAACTGAACTAATGGAATGGACTTTGCTTTCCATAGAAGTACTTCAAAGTTCCCCCACCTGCTCTAAAAGTGCTATTTACAAATCAAAAGATGCTGTTGTATCTGCTGGACACACTATAATGTTGGAAGAGCAGGAGAATCTCTGAAAATCCTGCAGAGGTACATCCTCTCCATTTCTTCACAAGTCCAGAGTCATTGAGAGACAAAGGGCGCACAAGTTTAACAAATTATGTATGATTGTTGTTGTTGTTGTTGTTGTTGACTACATATCCCACTCCATTTAGCCGAGTTCCTTACTGTATATCTCTGCAGGATATACAGGATACATACCTTTTTTCCTAGTAACCCAAAAGAGATTTTTCTGATCTAAAGCTTAGAGGATTTGGCAAGAGACGAGGAATAAGAAAAACAGGATTGCTGATATGCTAAGGTGATTTAAATGTTGTCAATCAGACACCGCCTTGTTCAACTGCTACTCTCAGTTAGTTGAGCACAGCAGTAATTGTGAGGAGCAAAGAGCTTGCCAATGGTTTGATTTGCCCTCCTGCTGTCAAGCTGTCAGTTGAAAAACAAGGAACTGGCAGTGGCCAACAATTTAAACACAATGGATTGTCCCTGACTGCATCTAAACAACAATAGGCTGATGCCAGTATCAGTCTCAAGAGGTCAGGAATGCTCTTAGCTTACTATAAATTGTTTAATTGGTTGCTTTCATTGGGAAATATAAAACTATCATGGGGGAGAATAATGCACAGACTATTTTAAATTCTCCATCAAACCTGTGGGAAAAGAAGCTGGGTGAATGATTTCTCTAAATTCTTCACAGTAAGGAGAAATTCTCCCTCTTCAAGGTGATAATAGCAATGCTGCTGAAATATTCCAGGGATAATCAAGCTGAAATATAGAAAGGCAAGGAGATTGCTGATCAATGGAAAAGAGAATTTAACCAATACCACTCAACTATCTTGTAAATAAATAAATAAGTGCTAAAATACTGTTTTATAATGCTCTGTTCTTTTGATAGAATTTCATAAACAACTGCTCATTCACCAGACTGAATGAAGATTGGTAGAAAAATATGTACAGGAGAATTTTTCTGTCTGACATTAATATAATTATCCAATGCAAATTACACTAAACCAATCCACCTAACTTGATTTTTTAAATTCCAAAATGAGCAAACACATAATATGCAGAACTGCCATTGAAGATGATTTGTAAATTCCTAGGAGGTGACAATTCAAATTCTTGGATAGGTAACTAGGAGCAGGCATTCTTAACTAATTATATCAGTATTTTGCCAGCTACTACTACAGTATAGTTCCTGATCTTTTTTTTTTAACTTAAACTTAGTGAGACACAATGTCCTGTTATTTATTGTCTTGTTTTTCTTATCAGAAGATTTTTGGTGGATCACAACATCATCAGCATCTAGTATAGCTTCCAGTTTTTCACAATACTCACATAACCTGCAAGCCATGATAACAATACACCAATCAATATTTAGTGGCATACTTCTTTTGACAATGAAGTTTACTAAATCTTCATAGGAAAAAAATGCCATTACGATCTTCTTTCCATTTATAAAACCTTTCTTAAAAGCTAAGAAAGCTTAAAAGTTATCTAACTAGTTGTACTTTTATCTGTGCAGCTGCAGCTGCAGTGACAAAAAGAGCATCATCACACTACAATGCAAGCCTGGCATCTTTTAACATGCCTAAAGGGAGAGGAGCCCATAGCACAGTGGCATGTGCCATTTGGTATTTGGCAAAAGAAAGAAGCTTCTGTAGATGACATGACATTGGCATTGACATCTATAGCTCTTCATGATTTGCACTGGTGCCATCATATTTGAGAGAGTCCTAGGGAAGTTGCCTTGGGAGACACCATCATTTATCTGCCGTCTCTTCTAATGGCATTCCCTGTCTGTTTTCTTCATCAGTTATAGTTTCCATCAGCTGCTGTTTGAGATATCATAGATACATGACATTCTATCAGTATATTATAATTCTTCCCCTTTCATCAGTCTATTTTCATCTTGAAAAATCCATACACAAGCATGCAGAGAGAAATATAGATACAGGGATAAGATAGTAATTGATTTAGGCCTTCAGAATCATAGCATTTGCTTTTTTCCTCAAGACCTGAAATGGACAGAATTAGAACCTAATCCTCAAATGGCCTTATGGGAGCCATTATAATTTATCATATCAATGCTGGTAGGAGAATTTTTAGTTCACAGATCACTAGCCTGGTAGTAAATGCATTTTAAACTCCTATCTACTTTTCCTTAATGGTTTTCTAATTAAAACAAATGGCTAAACAGATTTCTTTCAAATTAAAATCTAGCACTGAAATAGTCCCTGGTGCAGAGTTGCCAACCCTAAATTATTCAAGAATGATCAAGTCAGACAAGTCTAATCATGAGATTGGCTTATAGATGATGTGATTTTAAAAATAATTAATGCTTTCCTCTTTACACTTGCTTTCTTGTTTCCAAGCTTTTGTTGTACATAGAATTCACATTAGAATCCCTATTTTTTCCTAGTGGAGAAACTGAACCTGTTAAATGTTTATTAAAAAGTAATTCTGTCCTACTGTATTGTACCCGAGCATATTTTTGAATAGACTAAATTGTATTATTAGATTTACTGTATTTTAGTATAGATTTGATACTACTCAAATATCTCATTGGTTACATAATAGAAGGTATGATTGGTCTGAATAGTAGATTTTCTACTATGACAATAAAAAGGTCAAATATATTTGTAAGAATTTAAGCAGGTAAAAAAAAATCACAGTTAGATCTAATGCATGCATACTATGTGATGAAAATATTTTATGACTAAACATTAAGAGAAACTTCCAGACAGTAAAAGCTATTCCATAATAAAACAATATCCATCAGGAAATATTAGGCTCTCCTGCACAATGAGTATTTATTCAAGGTCAAGATGGTCATCTGTAATTAAATAAATTTTCACATACAGCTTGCTTTGCAAATAATCCACAGATCAGGGTTTGAAGTTCAGTTCTGTTACCATATTGAATTGTTATATCAGATTACATTAAGGTAACATACAGTATGTCCTAATTGCACTATTTTACCAGTAACAATTCTCAGTATAGTAAGGTACATATTATGGCATATATATATATGGATAACATGCTTGTTTGACAAATAGACTTCATAAGAAATATTGGAACTCTACTTTACTCATCCAGGATGTAGTAACATAATCTTGAAAGCCCTTTCCTTTCTTTTACAGCCCAAGAAATTAAAGCAGAGTCAGTTTATGTTTATTTTTAATATTTTTTCCATTTCCAGAACTTAAAACATGTTTTGAAACTGTCACATTCTTTGTCCAAGGTCATTCTCTAGAGCCTGGATTCCCTAGAGCCTGGATGCTTGTTACATTTTAAAGTTTAGGTGAGCCTAATATTTAAAACTGAAGTCTGTGAATAACTTCAGTTAAATAAAACCACAATTAAATTAAATCTGTTAAATAAAATCAAAACATTACCCAGATGTCATGGACAATCAATGTTGATTTGTGCAAAATGATTTGGATCTGATAGGACATTTTTTTCCCCAGTGGAGGCAGCATGGTTCTTCTTTCTAAGGCAGACAAACTGATTTACTTAGGAAGGCACTTCATGTCATTTTTTCCTCCTTTTGGTCTTGAAGGAGGAGATCTCCAAAACAAAGCCAAGGAAGGCAAAACCTAGTATTAATGCTTTGCGTAACAAATTTACTGGAGGTTCAAATCAACTGGAGAGAAGTTTTTCAGAGAAATAAATCAATTATGTGATACATTTTAAACAATATTGATTAAGGATGTCTAGACTTTAGAAGTTTTCATTTTCAAAAAATAAAATTATATAGTAGGAAAATTTATTTTATACATTTTGTTTTAAACCATATGTAAGGTGAAATGTTACAGGGTAACTATATCAGTTATGCAAAATTATTTCAAGTTTTTAGTGATCAAGAGGTTTTGAAGATTTTCAGTGTGATTGAAGAGTTATGATGTACTTTTTGTCACTGTGTTAGCATGAATCTGAAAAATACCTTAGCTGATTGAAGAACTTGACCTAATGATCTCATTCTTTTATCTCCACTTTGGCTTTATTTCTTGTTCAGTTTAAAACCAAGTCCTCCATTTTCTTAGTAACTAAAAGGAATATACCTTCTCATGTAAATTTATTTCTTTTGTCTGACAGTTTAGTGAATTCATATTACACAGTAGAACCAACAACATAACAGTTTGTAGAATAAAAGTTGGGGCATTCACAGGATTAAGAAAAAAGTCAAGATGGCAGCTTTAATCACATGATCAGAGGCATTTTCTTTTGATACCTAGGGATATTTCTAATTAGAAGTACATACAAAAACAATTCAGGTTGAAGCTGAGTGCATGAAACATTCAGATATATGACATGTAGATTTCATGTATGACCATCCACATAGTGCACATTTTTTTTCTCATGAATGTATTTGTGAGTTCTGGCAAGGCACAACTGAAAGCAGCATTGAATGGACTGTATTAGTGCCCATCACCTTACTCTATATGTCTGCCAACAACATATATTCATGCACACACTGTCTAAAGCATAAAATCAGACTTTCAGTTAGAAACCAGCTCAGTCAGTTCAACTTTCAAAAGAATGTCCAAAAATCAAAATCAAAAACTAAAAAAAAAAATCATTTAAAGATCTGAAAGACTACACAGTAAACAAAGAAAGATAGATAGGGTAAATATATAGTGATGATGAGAAGAGGCAGCTCAGTCAGCTTGCAAACCTGTGCAAGCACCTCTCATTAGCTATGATTATGAAGTGCATATGGTTAGCTGGATTATGATTTGTCAATCAGATACGCATTGCCATATATCACTACTTTCCCCGCAGACACTTCTTTCAGTCCAAACAACTACAGAAATTTAACTCTCTGAAATTAATGAAATGAAAAATCAAATCAATAATTAAGATCAGAATCTATTGCATTTATTAGGAAGGTTCTTGTTTTAACAATCATCCATGCCTCTGTTTCTGCCAGATTTTCATGACAAAAGCGATTGTTGAGGTAAAGTTCCAAAATTTAATGTTCAAAGACAAATATAGGACAGATTTACAAGTGAAAAGAGAAAAGATATTGTTCTGTCCCCTCCCATGAGTGGCCTTGCAGAGGCTCAAATAGCCCAGCAGTAACAAAGGCAGGCTAGAAAGACTGAAGCTGGCCCTTTAATAAATAGTTCTCTTCCAAAGCGTATAGCAGCCCAATAGTTACCGGGCAATGTTCCAGAGGTCTTGGCAGACAGCCAGGAGGCTAATGCAGAAATGCAGATTCTTGTCAAAAACTCCAAACTAACAGTTGTAACTCCACTGCATCCAAAACTCCAACAAATTGTTCACCACACCTTTCCAGCCCAGTCACACCCCTTTTATACTTTATAGGGTGTGGTCTTACGTCTCCTGACCTCTTAGGACATGGCAATAGCTGTTCTCTAAGATATCTCCTACATCTCTCTCTTGCATCCAATAGGGGTTCCCCCTCGTTGTTACTGGCCTCTGTTCCTCCTCAATTTGGCTGGGGTCCATAGGCACATCAGCAACTGTCAGTTCTTGCAGACTCACCAGTGAAGATGGCCTCTCCGGCACATAGCTAGTGACAGCTTCCTCCTCCTCCATATCATCCTCCAAATCAGCATGCGAAGATAAATCAGCCTCTGGGGCCAGGGTAACAACAGATATCATGTTTATAGTTTATATTGTATATAGCACCAAGTGCCAAAAAAGTGATGTGCAAACGTGCACATGTGCGCTCGTCAAGGCTGTGCTCTGGAAAAGCTGAACTTCCAGGTTCTAATGCACATGCACACCCAACAATCAGCTGGCTCAGTGTATGAAGGGATCACACTCTGGAAAAGGCAAACTTCTGGGTTCTAGTGTGCATGCACACCCGATAATCTAGTGTACATGCACACCCGATGATCAGCTGGCCGGCGCGCTTGTGCAGGCTGGTTTTTGGCACTGGTGCATGCGCAAAGGGATTGCAGTCTGGAAAAGCTGGACTTCCGGGTTCTAGCACACATATGCATCCAACAATCAGCTGGCTGGTACACATGCACACACTGGTTTTTGGCACTGCCACGCAAGCAAAGGACAGCTGATCGTCATGCGTGTTTGCATGCCAGAAACCCAGAAGACAAATAGGCAAGGCTGTGCATGCCAGGCGACATCGCTTCACATGCCACTTTGGGCCCACGTGCCATAGGTTCACCACAGTGATGAAATCCAAACCAGTTTGTTACCAGTTCACTGGTCGCACATTTGCAGTGTGCACCAGATGTGCGCTGCAAGCACATGCGCAGTGCGCACAAAAAATGCACTCTGCATATGTGCACGCACATGCACAGTACACACCAAAAGGAGGCTTGGGAAGGCAAGTAGAACAGCAAGGGGGGATCAGCTGTGGTATGCGATTTAGCTTTGCTAGAAAGCAGGATTTCCTGCTTTCTAGCAAAGCTAAACCCCACTGCAGAACTGATCATTGGAAATACTGGTTCAGAGGAACCAGTAGCTTTTTTTACTACCGGTTTGCCCGAACTGGTAGTTTTTAGCACCAGTTCATAGCACCAATTACACCTCATAAATAAAGAGACTCCTTTCAACCAGTTAGTTCCTATACTGGAAGTCTTCGACTTACAACTGTTTAGTGACCGTTTGAAGTTACAATGGCACTGAAAGAAGTGATTTACTGTCATTTTTCACACTTATGGCAACTGCAGCATCTCTATGGTCACATGATCAAAATTCAGACACTTGGCAATTGACTTATATTTATGATGTTTGCAGTGTCCCAGGGTCATGTGATCACCTTTTGCAACCTTCTGACAAGCAAAGTCAATGGAAAAGCCAGATTCACTTAACAACCAAGTTACTAACTTAAAAATTGCAGTGATTCACTTAACAATTGTGACAAGAAACTTCATAAAATGGGACAAAATCAGGAGTGAAATACTACCAGTTCACACTGGTTTGGGCAAACCAGTAGTGATTAAAACTACCCATTCAGGCGAACTGGTAGTAAAAAAAAAAAAAGCTACCGGTTCATCTGAAGCGGTATTTCCGACGATCAGCAGTGCTGCATGGTTTATATTCACTAGAAAGCAGGGAATCCTACTTTCTAGCGAAGCTAAATCGCGCTGCACAGCTGTTCCCCCTTGCTGTTCTTCTTACCTAGTGAAGTCTTCTTCAATGCAAAGTGCGCATTTGATGCACACTGCACATGTGCACACAGCATGCTTGTAGCGTGTGCTGTGTATGCCCATGTGCAATGCTGCATGCATGGGCAGTGAACTGGTGGCGATCCGCAGAGGATTTCACCACTGGACAAAACTCACTAAACAAATGTGTCATTTAGCAAAGAAATTTTGGGGTCAATTGTGGTCGCAAGTCAAGGACTATCTGTACTTGAGAAATATTATAATTGGTTTAATGTCACCTGCTATCACCATTATCTCAGAAAGTACCAGTGTGATAAGACACCACAGCAAAAAGACTGCAATATTTTGGAGGGGGTGTGAGGGGGAGCAAAGAGACTAAGATTTTTTTAAACACTGTATGATTCAATGTTTCAAAAGTTTTAATCACATTTCCACCAAAACAACTTAATTTTTAAAGCCAAAACCTTTCTTACTATTTATTTTTTTAACAAAATTAATAGGCTTATCAGCAGAGGAGGAAATTTTCATTATTATTTTATTTATTGCAACATTTATTTCCTGCCTCTCAGTATAAAGGTTGAAGATATGCTGAAATTTAATTTAGGATACATGACTAATAATAAGCTCAAGTGCTCTTTATTGACCCTAAAACTATAAAGACCACACTTTCAGTAGAACTGAAATTAAACCCAGTACATTCTTACCAAAGATAAATTATACATACTGTAACTTCTTGGATTGCATTATAATAGAATTATATATGGTAGATCTTGCACTGAATGTCTTTTGAAAGTTTTTTCCAGATTTCTGAGCAAAGACATTTAGTGATACCAGACTCCTGTTTTTTTGTTACTATAAAATAATGCTATTTTGTGTGTGTGCAAGAGAAAGTTCTAAAAACCTTTCACAGGCAAGGCAGACCCTTAGTTGATAAAAGAAAAAAAAATACTACTGGCAGTATTTAATGGGAAGGTTGTTTTATGACTCCCTCACTTGGAATTTAATTCAAAGGAAGGAAGCAAAAAATGATAGATAGATGATAGATAGATAGATAGATAGATAGATAGATAGATAGATAGATAGATAGACAGATATCCTCATTTTAATTTCTCGTGGACTCTAACGATCTGAATTTCCTGATTTTGGGTAAGCATTAGTAAACACATGTTGTTTTGTAATTTAATTTTATATATTATATTGTGTGTGTCTGTGGTGTATTATAAACTACACATACATTCTATACATTGTGTATAGAAAGCCTTAGTACAATACCACAAAAAAGCAATCAGGGACACTGTGTAATTCAATGTGTTCAGATCAAAAGAGTTTGGTCTTAGAGGTAGTTATTAACATCAGCTGCCTGCAATTATTGCAGGTTTGAATCTCACCAGGCTCAAGGTTGACTCAGCCTTCCATCCTTTCTAAGGTAGGTAAATTGAGGACCCAGTTTGTGGGGGCAATAAGCTGACTTTGTATAAATATACAAAAGTATGAAGGCTATTGCTTAACGCATTGTAAGCCGCCCTGAGTCTCCGGAGAAGGGCGGCATATAAGTCAAATAAAAAAAAAAAGTTAACCAGAGTGGTAATGAGTCTTCTTTTGCAAAGTCTCGGAGGGGGAAGGGGGGGAGATCTAAAAAGTTGCCTTCTGGTGGAGAACAACTGTGGCTGCATTTTCTGCATTTATTATAGTGGTCCCCAACCTTTGAGGCATGGTGGCATGGCGGCATGGCTGGGTGGGTGAGGGGGGAACTGGGATGCACAAGTGTCAGGCTGGTGCACACACACACACCTGTGCAGCTCTACTTGCATGAGCAATGGTGCATGCTCACCAAACCAATGCTCTTGCGAGTGGAGCTGCATGCATGTGTGTGGGCCAGCCCGATGCTTGTGCAAATAGAGTTGTGTTCATGCATGCGTGCTGGCCCAACACTCACGCAGCCCAGACCCAAATAGGCCACAACCCAGTAGTGGGCCACTGACTGAGGGTTGAGAACCCCTGATTTAGTAGATGCCTACAAAGGTTGTTCTAGCTCATAGTTTCCATGATTTTCATTTATTATATTTTAGTAGTATACTGTAGTGTGTGACCACTCAGTAGGACCCACAAAAGGAATCATGATATATTTGTGCATAAAAGAATGAAAACAAGTGCTTTTGATATTATCACCACAAAAGGGAAAACTGAAGAACTCAAAACCTGAAACAAATTATGTAACTTTTATAAGACTTTGTAGCAAATCAGAATTTAAGAAAGGGAGAATTAATAACATTAATAACAAAATTGAATAAACAGTAAAGGAACAAAAAAGGAGAACAAATTTACTATGCTACATTTACATGTTCAGTGTTTCACTTAAGTGCATCTCTGCAAATGGGATGAAGCTGAGTTTTCCATTTACATATATATGTCAACCTGTGAGTTTATATGTGAATAAATAGATGCTAGAACTAAGAATTTGCTGCAGATATATTCATTCAGTTTCAATAAACTGATTGTAAATGGAGATTAATTGGTTCAAACAATCATTCAAGTTAAAACCTGCAGGCTTAACATTTAATGCATGAACAGCAACTGTTTTGCACAAGAGAATATTTACTTTCTTATTACATAGACCATTTTATTGTGTCTAATAGACATAAGGGAAGAACAGTGCAGATTAGCAAAATGATTGTTGATGAAGGAATAAAAGGAAACACTGGAGATAGTAGGACAGTGTTTGCTAAGATGGAGAGGGAGAATGTGGGAGAGACTTGTGATCAGTAAATGAAAATAGAAAGTGTAGAAGTGAAGGGAACTAGAACATATATTTCCAGAATAATAGAATACAAAAGATTTCATTCGTGGATTTGTCACCATCTTTTGCTGATCACAAGTTTCTCCAAATCTAAATCCAAGCACCCTCACCTTCCATATTCAGCAATGAAAAATTTGGGAGCTATATCTCAGCAACATCTGTGATCATGCAAATTTCCCCACCCATATTGATCACAGGCTACTTACTCATTTCCTAGCTTTTGCTTATGAATGTAAAGCAACAAAAGTAATAAATAACCTCGGATCCCCTATAATACGATTTAAATTAGGCTCAATAACATGTCAATTAATTCCACAGTTTAATTCTATGCTCTCTACAGAATGACTTCCTTTTCGCTAATATAAATATCCTAGCCATTCATTTTAATTGAATAACCCCCGCACTCATAAAAAAATTATCATTTTCTTACCGTCACTCAATATTTTTCTAAGATAATCAGTTACAGTTTTTTCTAATCAACTGGTACTTTTGTTGTTGTTTTCTATTCTAAAATATCATTATGAGATATGCAGTATGAAGCCAAACACAATACTGTTTATTATTATTTTAATTAATCATTTATTCCACTGTTTCTCTGGGAGTTCAAAGGGATATGCATAGCACTCTCTCTTTTATTACCTTCCCAGGGAAAAAAGATCTATCAGATAATTGGAGAAAAAGTGATTGGCCCAAAATCACATAGTAAGCCTTGGTAATAATAGGTTCTAGCCCAATACTTTAAGTATTTCACTATACTAACTGTCAAGCACAGCTACACTATAGATTGCTTTAAAGGCATGAAATAGTTGAAGTTTCTCCATTCACTTTCATTTTCATGTTCTTCGTCCAAGGCTTGGATTTCAAAGTGCAGAAAAAAATCAATTATACTGTAGATCTCTGTTTAATTTTACCAATGAAGGTTCATTATACAATTGACCTGTATTATTCAAGAATGGGCCAGAAATAATATCTTACCGTATATTTGAATCCTTGTCTCTTTCCTTACTATTTTGTGTATATGGTTTTCTTTCTTTTTTTTCTTACAACTGGTGGGGCTAGGAATTCTTTGCCTGAAGCATTCTTAATTTCCTATTTCTTATTATTTAAATCTTTACACATTTTTCTTTCTGTTACACTCTCAGGATGAAGTTTCATTCTGACAGTGAATGGAATCTTTCCAGAAGCAATAGTAAAGCAAAGTGATTGGGGAGGGGAAAGAGAGATTAATCTGACTGACATTTCCAAACAAATCAATAATTATAGCTTGTTTTGACTTAAAGGACTGTTCATTGCACCCTTTCAATAATAAAACAAAAGTGAATGACATCTGGCATTGATACGAAAATTCAAAATGGCAATTTTGATGTTGTTGATTCTCAGAGAACAATGGGAAAGTACAAAATTTGCACAAAGAAGATGAATGGGCCCCATTTAAAGCAAAAATGGTAATGAAGTTCATAGTCAGATGTGATGATAATGACCATAGTAACAGACAAATTATGGTAGAAGCGCATTAATCTAAGTGATAGCTGGATATCCACAATATTTTGATAATCACTAGTTGGAATGAATGTGATTACTGCTGCATCAAGAACTTGGAGTAAATTGAAAACATTTGGCTTTAAATAGATAGGATTTAAATGTACCTTATAGAAAACACAACCAGAACTAGAATTCTGGGGGAGACGTCCTCTATCCTTCCATTCAATGACAGAAAATTTGGTTTTGGTATTCATTTAAAAGAAAAGAGGACTTAAAAAAGCCACTCATGAATGAAATATGGTGCTCTGGAACTACTTAATTACAAAACAGCCAGGAAATGTATGTGAATGTCCTATCTTTGATGTTATAAACTACAGTGCAAATAAATCTTAAGAGGAGGTGTTTAGAGGGTCCATTGGACCTTTCCAAGTAAGAGCAGCCAAGGAGGCTTCACATGATGGAAAAAATGTAATAGAATATAACGGGGGTCCTCTATGTCACCCAAAAGTGTTACCAAGAAAATTAAAAGAGAAATTCACAGGCATTCTGAAAACATGATAGAAGAGTAGGACCTGCTTTCACAAAATGAAGTTTTTTGGAGAAACTCCAAGAATATTTCAGCGGAAGTGTTATGACTCTACCATAAGAGGCTTACTTAGATGTCCCCCTTGATTATGGAAATAGGAATTCAGCCTCAGAAGGACGTTTGAACATCAGATCCAAGTTCAGCCAAGGGAGTTACCCGAAAGAAAAAATCAAAAAGGCATACATTACCACCCAATCACAGCCACACATTTTATATATGTCATGCAAAAAATAAAATAAAAAATAAGGCAGGCTTTTTGTTTCACAATTGCAGATGCCACCATGACTTTTTTGACTCACTCATTGTCCTTATTATGGATACCTCTGATCAAATTTTCTCACCTGCTTCCCTCTCAGTTTTTGTGGTTGATTATTTCTAAGGCATTCTCATGTTGTATGTTCAGAGATGGCAACACATGCGCAGGACACAGGCCAGCCCCTGCTAGCAAAAATAGTATTATCAAGTTGCACTGGAAAATAAAATTATTTAACTATAGTTGTTTCTTACACACCTTTATGTTAATGTTTTATATATCCTTATTCCTATTTATCCTAATATATGTAGTGTTTTGCCTAGAGCTTACTTCTTTTGTTAGATTTGCCTGCATTTCCTATGTTACAACAAAACTAACTGGCAAAAGAAATATATTTCATATATGAAATGGACCTTATAACATACCAGAATGTAGAAGGCTGATTTCTCAGGTACAGAAGAAGCTATATAATTGTAATTCTGTTACTTCCTTTTCAAAATGTCCTTCAGTGTTGTCTATCTCTTTTGTTAGCAGCCAAATCATGATACAGAGCAAGAAAGCTGGATTAATGTTGGTTGGATATAGTTGAACAGGAAAAAAAACTTTTCTGGAGAATCCAAGTACTTTGTAAATGAAATAAAGTACTCTGAAAGCAGTCCGTGTACAGTTTAGTTTCCAGACCCCTTGTCATCTCTGTTGCTCTTCTCTGCACTCTTTCTAGGGCTTCAGCATTTTTTTTCTTTTTTGTATAATAGTAACCATAACTGGGTGCAGTATTCCAAATATGGCACTACCAGTGCTATATAGATTGGTATTATGACTTCTTATGATCTTGATACTAACCCTCTTTGATACAGCTTGGGCGTGTATTTGCTTTTTTGGCAACTGCAGCACACTGCTGGCTCATACTTAAGCAGTAGTTCACTAGGACCCCAAGTCCTCTAAATCTTCTCAATGATACTACTGTTGAGCCAGGTACCACTTATTCTCTACCTATGCATTAGATTTTTCCTGCCTAAGTGCAGGATCTTACTTTCCTCATCACTGAACTGCATCTTGTTCGATCGGGTCCAATGCTCAAGTTTGTCAAGATCCTTTTGAATCTTGAATCTATCTTCCAAGGTGTTAGCAACTCGTCCCAGCTCAATGTCATTTGCAAATTTGATGAGTGCCCCTTCTATCCCCACATTAAGGTTATTTATGAAGATGTTGAAAAGCACTGGGCCCAAGACAGAACCTTGAAATACCCACGCTGTGTACATTCCTCCACAAAGATGAAGTTCCATTAAAGGTCACATGCTAAGTGCAGCCAACTGCAAATCCATCTCATGATGGTACTGTCTCACATTGTTCTATCTTACTAAAAAAGTATGCTGTAGTCTACTTTGTCAGAAATCTTACTTAAGTCTAAGTATACTATATCCACAGCATTTCCTTGATTTACTAATTTAGTCACTTTATCAAAGAAGGCAATAAAGTTTGTTTGGTATGGCCTAGTTTTTAACAAACTGTGCTGGCTTCTATTAATCATCTTGTTCATCTCCAGATGCTCACAAATCTGCCGCTTAACTATCTTTTACAGGATTTTCCCTGATATTGATGTCAAGCTGATTGATCTGTAGTTTTCACTTTTTTTCCTCTTTTTGAAGATGAGAACCAACTCCTTTCCAGTTTCCCTGTGCTATAGGAGCTCTGAAAGATTTTATTCAGTGGTTCCAAGATCACATCTGCCAGTTCCTTCAGAACCTGGGGGTGTAAACCAACTGGTTTTGTGGTTAATGCTCAGTAATATCAAGCTATCTCTTCCCTCCAGGTGAACGAACTTTAATACTTGGGTCTGAGATAGGCACAAATGTCACTTTGTTTTATTGCTTCATTTTATTTCACTCCTTTGATTTGTACTATCATGAAATCTGCATTTGCTTTAGCTTTCCATAGCAGATCAATTAAAGATAGCTGGACAAATTCTTGATTATATTCAGAGTCAATTTTAATATTAACTTACATGAGTAGCTTCTAATCTTATCAAAAAATGTAATCTCGTCAGTTGTGCTTGCACTTGCTGTGAGGTTCAAACATTGTAATTCAACACAACTTAATAAAGAATAAGAGTTGGGCCCAATTTATCAGTGTTCAATCACATAAGCTAAATAAATAACAATGTCATGAAAGGTGGTGGGAGGGAAAAGCAAAACCACAGACACACACACCCCAATCTATTAGGCAATAAAAAAAATTCAGCATTCTCTTTGAAGTAGTGAATCCTAGGACCAATGCAATCAAAGAAATTCAAATTCCACAATAATATACATTTCAGATAGAAAGAGAAGCTTCTCTTTGATGGATTAAGCTTTGCTTTTGCATTGCTTTTTATATTCATGATGAAACATTTGCTTGCACCCATTGATCATCTAATTTTGTACAGAACACTCACTGAAGATGACCCCATTGTGGGAACATTCATTGCACCAGAAGATTACAGAAAATATAATAGTATTAGTAGTATTATTCTTAGGGAGTGAAATGGATGTCTTAGTTACATTCTCTCTCTCTCTCTCTCTCTCTCTCTCTCTCTCTCTCTCTCTCTCTCTCTCTCTCTCTCTGACACATACACATACACACACACAATCTACAAAGAAGCTTTCTAAAACAAAAACTTTTCAATAATGTCAAAAAGGTAGAAATTCTCCTTACCAGTAACACAACTGCATTAAATGAGATCCCTTGTCTTCCTTTGTGATCTAACTGAAACATAGGAAGATCACCCAAAAGGTGATTGAACAAAGGAAGCTGGGATATTCACACAACTAATTGGCCACCTCAAAAGTGAAGAAATGCCCAACACTTCAATCTACCCACTGAAATTCTCTTCTCCTTTGAAAAAATGTTCAAAAGCAGTTTCTTTTTCCTCAAGCTAAAGAAGTGGAAGGAAATTCTACTACCAACAGTATTATAATTTTACAACCTTTCAAGCAGCTATCACTCCTTTTCCTGTCATCA
Organism: Ptyas mucosa; assembly: GCA_012654045.1. Lineage (NCBI taxonomy): Eukaryota > Metazoa > Chordata > Lepidosauria > Squamata > Colubridae > Ptyas > Ptyas mucosa. The sequence goes on from WNWU01013639.1 coordinate 14,525,267, forward strand.
GTTATATATTCTCCATGTTGGAATAATAGCATACTTAATGCTGCAACTGCTTTACATTAATTGACTGATTGATCACAATTCATTAGATTTATATCCCATATTTCATTTAGGAGTTCTTGGAGGCATATATACCACTTTTTCACTTCACAACAGCAATCTTATGATCAAAATTGTATAAAGTGAAATTCTTGGCATAGTATCATCTTCGGTGTATGAAAGCAGATTTGAACTTAGGTTTCCTCAGGCCTCGTTCAAGTCTTTAACTACTGAACCAGACTGTTTATTTTGTCTAACTTTGCTTCCTTTCCTTCTTCTTACTAATTAGCTAAAAATCTAGGGCTTGTATTCCCAGTAAGTCTGGAAGACACCAGGTAGGAAAAAGCAGTACCATTATCACTTTGGACTAATACCCTGCCTACTTCTCTTCAAAAATATTAGTCCTTTGTCTACATAACCAAAAGAATGATTAAAATTCTTATAGTTGGTCAAGTTTTAATGCAATGTATAACAACTGAACTTCTATAAAAGTCATTTTTTTAAAAAAAATGTTTGAATCTTTCTCTTATATTTTAAAGCAGTAAAAAATGAAAATAATTCAAGAGACAAGGAGAAATAGAATCATCAACCACACCTGGGATATGCTGTACATGGGAAACAACTACCACTGTCCTGTTATCTCTTCTTCCATTGTTTCACAGCATTTGTTTAATGTGAGATTCTAGTAGCTTTGGCACAATTTTTTTCTGACAGTGGAAGTGGCTCAAATGCCAAAACCAATTATGTAAATCAGAATTTCCTAAATTCTTCAGATCATCAAACCCCTCATGACGTTTCAGAAAATAGGTAGGCATAGAATGCAATCCACCAGACAACTGAAGAAGAAGAAAAGGGCATTAGGAAAGAATCTGAAGAAGGTGTATTGGGGTTAGTATAGCATAAAGGCTCACTGAGTACTGGAGACACCAAAGATCAAATGAAGAATAGGGAGAAAGAAAAAACAGGGCAAGCCAAAGTATGACATGGCCAATACACCTTTCCCCCTCCCCCCCCAAAAAAAAAACCTTAAGAGGCAAAGCAGATAATAAGATCTGGCAATGGCTAAGAATTGAAGAAAGAGATAGAGGGGCTAATTCTGGCTGCACAAGACCAACCTTAAGAGCAAATGCGAGAACTGAAAAGACAGCTATAGACAACAGTCTTCTCTGCAAAGAAGTTTAAGACAACTGCATGACAACATAATAGTTATGGTGCATTGGAATATCTGCAAGAAATACCATTTGCCTGCAAGCAAGAACTAGTGGGACCACAAAACAGACAAAATAATAGAAAATGAAAAAGTTAAAGTGCTCTGGGACTCTAGAATTCAAACAGATGAGCACCTACCAGATAACATCCCAGACTTAACAATTGTTGATAAGAAAGACAAAAACGTCTGGATAGTGGGTGTGATGATACCTGGAGACAGCAGAACAGAAAAGAAAGTACTGGAGAAAATCACAAAACGCAAAGACCAGCAAATAGAATTAGAATGACTATTGCAAAAGAAAACAAAAATAGTATTAATAGTAATAGCCTCTTGGGTGCACTCCCAAAACATCTGGAACATCATTTGAACATCATCAACACTGACAGAATCACCATTTTGTGGTGAAGGAAGGAAGGAAGGAAGGAAGGAAGGAAGGAAGGAAGGAAGGAA